>OX352287.1:9831333-10431333 GCA_947086405.1 Esperia sulphurella
ATTTATTTGCAATTAGGTAAGTAATGGAATGAATTTATTTATCTGTGACTGTTGAAAAGAATCTTCCATAAATAATGTGGCCATAACAAGGGCGCATTTTGAGCTCTCTCTTCCCTCATGTACTCTACCATGACTTTTAGCTTGGTCAATACACTTTACTAGGGAGTGGTACAGTGCTGGGTTTCCTGTTGCTTGTTATAGTATATGCTTATGTTCGAATAATAAATAATACTATATGTCATGCTTAGAATATTTTCATTATTGTTTAAAAGTCAAATCATTATCTTCGTTTGTATTTAGCTCTAGAATTAAAACTAGGTATATCCTAGCCTACAACATATCTTTTTAAGTCTATACTGTGCTGGGCTTTGTGGGGCTGGGAGTAGGTTACTCCCAGGCCCACAAAGCCCAGCACAGTATAGATTTCGACAAACCACTTCCCAACGGGGTTATTGAAAGCCTCAAAGCAAGAGAATATATTTTATGAAATCAACACAATAGTTACTTGTTTTTCTGTTACAAAACATCTTGTAGCTTCCAAACAAACGGGTTGACCTAGAAAGCTGGTATTTGGCATAAACATACATTGAATAGCCCACACGACATTATTTTTTTAGGTTAAGTTCTAGACACAAAATAGTGATAGAAAAATCGTTACTAAAAATTGTGACAAAGTGGTGTAGATTAAAATAATTTAATAAATAGTTGTTATACAAGTATTAGTGTATAACACTTGTAACAAAATAAGCAGGTACCTGTAGTGACCAGACACAGAGGCATTTAAAATCGAATACAGAACAACTTTTTACATAGTGGCGACTTTTGGAAAATCGTTATGAAAAAACACATACAAAATAACTGCCGAGCAGTTCAGTTTACATGAAAAGTCTTTTTTTTATGGGAATGTTTAAAAGTATTTTGACGTTACCACTGTACTTTGTTACACCTAAATATATGTATATATGTAATATATATATATGTATTTACGGTCTTTTGTCATTCCTGCATAGTTTTGACAACAATTTATTATTTATTATATTATATTATTTTTTAGGATGTTATTTAAACTTTTCCACACTCAACTTATATATTTTTCCCACCCACCCAATCTCAGGCAAGTCATCAGATGATATTTTAAATACGAGAAAGTTACTCCCTAAGTCCTTTCTTCATAAGTTTACATACATTGACATTATAAATACATACGTATAATGGATCTATACGGTTGTTACTATCGTCTATGAAGCTTCCGTTACGTAAGGCGTTACGTGGCGTGGTCACAGTGTCGCCGAGGCCACTGGGACGGTCGCGAATTGATTGTCACCCTCGTCGTCTGCATCCAATTAAATGTCATTCGCATAGCTCACCTACTGTGCCATTTAGTGGTTTCCGCGAACATAACTTTTTTATTCAAAATTAATACCGGCGGGAAGGTTAAAGAGTTGTCGTGTATGTTTCGTACTCATGCGTTACGTATGACCGCTCAAATACATTTTAAAACAATTTTTAGTTCACCTCTGGAAACTATAGCACCTACTTAATATAAAACAATGTTGAAAGCAACGACTTCAATCTTAGGTATTGTTGGTAAAAATTAACGAATTAACAAATAAATGTCAGTAATAGGAGATTATAAATTATACTTATTTAATACAATACAATAAAGATCTGTCAAGTACAATGTTTTCCTATGCTTAGTACGATTAGCATACCGTGGTACCACAATGTGTCTCAACACGGAGGCGGCTATGTTGTTCGCCAGTATTTTTTATGCCTAAAGGGCGGAGTGAGACAGACCTGGTTAAGATTTAATAGTATTACTTATTAATATTTATTTTACTTATTAATATTGTGATAAAAGTATAGAAACACATTACATATTTTCATTGAAACATGACCCAGGTCCAACTCGGCGCACGCTCCACTTCGCCGCCGCTATGTGATGTGATCATGGACCAGTGAACTTGAAAATGGAACGCGAGAAACATCGCTTTTCATTGTATATTGATGAAGAGGATTTAAATAATCATAAACCTAAGCGGCAAACTAATAATTCATTAAGCAAGAACTTTCAGAACAACGCCAATATTCTACCTAAACTATATTAGAAAAATCCACTGTTGTTACTGTGTTACTGTGGTGATCTTCGTTCGTGTATTTATCCAGGTATATTAAAGGGGTGGCAGTAAAAAGGATTAAAATGAATAATTTAAAAAATTATTATAAAAACCGAAAAGTCGCGGGCGGTGACTAGTCTCCGTAATCCGACAATAATTATGTCGGCTTTATCTGAAAGCATTTAACTGGTTTTAAATAACTTAAAATAACTACACGGGAAAAACATCCACCCTCCCACCTCACACCCAGACCTACCTTGCGCATGACCTAGTTCTAAAAGGTACCTATAGCGGCACGACTTAGCGCTGATAATAGGCAGGCGACAGATAAAGATTATTGAAGTAAACAACCGAAAGTATGTAGAATTTAAAAAAATGTATGTGATCATTAATATTTGTGACTTAGTACTTAAACTGCGTGCTTAGGACTGGTCTGCTTGATTTGCACACAATTTGAACCTTAAAGTCAGTCAAGCTGTTTTTTGACAACTGTACCTTTGTTTTCGGGTCAACAGAATTTGTTCAAGTGCCCTTTAGTTTAACATACGGTAACATCTGTTTAAAGCAGTACCTAGCGAACGTACCCAAATTACGTGACCCGTTTAGGGGGGTCTTCAAAATACCACACTTGGTCACAGGGGGGGGGGGGGGGGGTTAAGTTTTCGTCACGTAGTCAATATACTCTAGGGAAATCTCACGCTTTTTCGAGCTATATTCAAATAGGGCGCGCAGTTTTTATCGTTTTTTAAACTCAGGTGGCAAACGAACATAAGCTGATTGAAAACCGGCAGTTTTTTCTTCTTGATAATATTTTTCACGTGTAATTATAGGAATACACGCACTCTTGGCGTCACGCGGCAAGCGCCGTATTAATAAAGACAAATATGAGCAAATTTTTTTCTTTTAACTTTCTGTTTGCAAAAATTGTTTTGAAACCATATTTATGCATTACTACGTGAAAACTAGAGGGGTATGGTTTTGGCATATACTGCGGGTGGTCACCGAGGGGGGAGAGGGGTAAAAAATGTGTCACGTAGTTTGGGGACGTTCCCCTACCTGCTGCCTAACAGAAACAGATTACCTAAAGAAATATTTGTTTTTAAAATAGTTTTGCGATATATTTATATGCCAATCAACAGTTTAAAGAATATTAAAAAAAAGTTATATACTAGGATCAGATACATTGTTTGGATTTTTAAATAAGATATGTGTCTGTTCATCCGCTAATTACGCATTTTATTTATAGTAAGACATTTTCGGAAAAATCTAGTTTTTGCCCGAACAGTTGTTTACTTATTATGTTTTTATTTATAAATATATAAACTAAATAAATTTCCAATTAGTGTTGGAAAGAACAGATAACTTACATTTCGTATTAAATCTATTACTGTATATTCCAAAGTTTTTAGAATCTCCTTTAGATTAACTAGTTTATATTTTTTTCCGTTAGCGTTACAATGACATAAGTTAATGTTAGAAGGTAAATCCGCTTCCGGTTTAAGTATGAATTTTATGTTACTTTCGGCAGTAAAGTAATAATAATACGATACTAATTAATTTCCTAATGCTGCAATTGAGTATCAAGGTTAGCGCCAGGATTAAGTAACGGATATTATATATATATATATATATATATATATATATATTTACTTATACAGTAGAATAAACCAAAAAATCATATAAATAATTTAATATAGGGAGTACGCCATTAAGGACGGACCATCAGTCGGCGGCAGGTGGTAGGTGCTTCAGAGCCCATGTACTTTTACTATTCTGAAATGAGTACATACCTTATACCTATACAACTTCATGTAATTACTTGCTCCAAATCGTTCATAGAAAATGAAAAATCTCTAAAAAGCGGGAGAATTTACTTGTATTCTTACAAATCGTGAAAAAATCGCTAGGTTTCGGTATATTGGTAGGACAATCCCTATACCGTAGATTATGAGATTTCATTCCCTTTGTCATATCAAATGAGAACTTATCCCCTTATTACTAAAAGGTTTTTGTGTTATTTATTTTACACTTCTAAAAATAAGGATGAAAATTCGGGTAGAAAAAATATAACCTCAATCAACAATAACATTAAAGAGAACATTGAAGAAAAATATGTCGAAAATATCGAAAAAATCGAGCTGCGTGTAATCTCTAGTACCTACGTTATAAAATAGTTCGATTATGGAATAAGTAGATTGTACCGAACTAGTGAAATTAAATATATATGGAGACGAACTAAAACGGCACGAACCGCCGCGTGCTCTGTTATGATTTTATGAGTCTACCGATCCACTTTCGGATCTCTTGACGCACCAGCGAGAGGGAATCTTTAAAAAACCTGTATTATAATTTATAACTCAGTATCGAAATGGTGAAGTTCCAAGGTGGTTGAATATAATTTTGAGAAATGGATCGATCGATTTATACAATAACTGTACTTCGTATAGCCTCGTAACGGAGGCGACAAAACTTAAAGTTTTACTACTTTTGAAAATTAAAAAGAAAGTCTATATTACAAATTACAAACATTTTTATTTTATATGGTTCTCAATTTTTACAATATTATAAATACTATGTCCAGCATTGGACTTCTAGGGGCTGACATGATGATGATGACGATAAATAAAAACGTAAATTCCCGTGTCTGTACATTAAAGATATTTGCAAAACAAAATTGGGGGTCTAAGGATAAGTACAAGACACATTTCGACCCATTTTTGTCTGTTTGTTTTTCTGTTAGTTTGTGCACGTATCACATAAAAACTACTGAACGGATTTTGATAAACTTTTTACAGAAACATGAGGTTTAACTCGGAGTAATATTTAGTTTTTATTTCATCGCAATCGGCTTACTCAATCAAAAGTTATGGCAATTTTTAGTTTTCAAATACATTAGTAAGTAAGCAGTATAAAGAAGTATTGACCTGGACCTGGAGCGGGAGCGAAATTGTGAGTCTGAGTGGAAGTGGGATCGGGAGCGGAAGTGGGAATGGGAGCGGATCCTGTAGTCCACGCGAGCGGAGCCGCGGGCACAGCTAGTGAACCCATATAAAATAGATTCTATATCATTCATTCAATCAATTTTAGGTGTTTGTCAGATTTATTAAATACTAAATATGTGATGCCTTAACACAATTTGAGAATGCTTGTGTCCAGCAGTGGGCATTTATTTAATTGATTTATCTATTCGACTTTTGCCAAGTCTTTTGGAAGTTACCAAATACTTACCTACATTTTTATACTTTATACCTACAACTACAAATTTAGCAACAAGAGCTTCTCTTGTCTGCATCTCGGCGATGGGAATATTTTTACGCCTTATTTTCTACAAACAGATGTTATCTTATTTGACGTAATCAAGATTTTTATGATAAAAAACTGTAGGCAATATCAACTACTCGTAGCCCACCGCGTCAACTAATTCTTTCACTTAAAAGAGAAACTTCAGTCACGATGTTTGACAACTAAAAATGTATTCAATTCATTTGCCGAAATTTGCATAGTGATTAAATAATCAAGCAGTATGTGTATTATAAGTAATGTTTAATTTATTTCCCTGCCTACATTACGACCTTCTTTGAGCTGCGCGTTTCGTAACATCAATTATATCACTACAATCATTTAGTTAGATATTTTGGTTGTAGGTTCTAAGTTCTAAATAAGTATAATGGCCCACGCGGCTTCGTCGTCGCCACCCGCGCCATATGGGCAGGCAAAAATATATCCGGAGGAGCAGAGTAGTCATTCGGATGTATTTATATTACTCTGAATTGTCGCTCTTCATTTATCCACAAATTATGGATTAGCGGTCGGAAATATAACCTGACTGACTGATGATCTATTAAACGCGCAGCCTAGAACTTGAAATTGTGCATAGAGGATCCTCAAATGACATAAACGACCTCTAAGAAGGTATGTAGGTACAGTTTAAACTGTAGGATTCTAAAATAGAGTTTCATTTCTTGTATGAAACTGTAGGTACCAACGGAATGACAAGGAACCCAAGAATTCGTACATATTTAATTTACTAAATTATTACGGTTGCAAATTGATTACGGTCACCTGCTATTTGTCGAATGTAGTCAATGTCAGCCTGTACTGGTATTTCGGTCTTCGAACACAAAACAACAACACCTTTCATTTTAATTAATCATTACCTATATGTACTTATTATATTTAAAAATCTTTTATACGTTACCTTTTCAGTGGTTTAAACATATTTTTGATTTTCGTACACTTTTTCACATTATTTTCCACAATAAACTAAAGCAGAACGGACTATCCGTTCGTTCTGCAATACTTTTCTATGTATCTGTGAAGAGAAGGTGGTTATCATGACACATCGGGGTTTTCTTAACGTTTTTATCTACTGTGTAATCTTAGTGTACGTCAATCATGTGGACGTGATACTTATCTAGCGGTCTTGATAATAGATCTCTCACTGATGTGTCGCATGGAAATGTACGAAACTAGCTTCTATTCTACAACATTTCTATAAAGCTGCTTTACTAGCGATTTCATTACTTTTAGAAAATGCCAGGAAGTTGTACGTCCCAAACAATGTGCATCTAAGAGTATATATTTTTAAATATATTTTTTTAAATTTCAGCTCAATCGGTTCATAAGTATTCGAGTCATTTGGCGGAGAGACAGATTGACAGACAGACAAAAGAGCTGCTTTATAAAGGTCTCCGTTTTAACGGAAACCTAACAATTCTTTCCTCAACATTTCAAGTGTCTAGCTAGACTCAGAAGACCAACTCTAAGTTTCTACATAATATATAATAGGCCTCGTTGGCCTAGAAGCTTGTTAGTTAACCTCCAGGGCCAGAGTTCGTGAATTTGATTCCCACTAGGGAGTTTGTACACTTTGTACGAGTTGGTCCTGGTCTGAACGTTATATTTGGCAATACCTATTCTTGTCAAGCACGATCTGGAGAAGCTCATCATCCTGGGACAAGTGGAGGGCAGGCGTGCCAGAGGACGAGCACTGACGAGGTGTTCAGACCCTGTGAGGAGGACCCGGTGACGGGCGGATCCTTTTATGAAGCAGTGTGGCTGGCCAAGCCGGCTATGCGTGGAGGCGCATTTTATACGGTCGCGATCCTCAGCAGTGAGGGATCGACAGAGAAGAGAAGAGATTCTTGTCTAAATACAGTAGTACTGGAGAATACCTATTTGTGTAAAGTAATTTACTAGTAATTACATTACACAAATATATTTACTCGTAAGAGATATACGAGATATTTATTTACTACTAGTTATGCCAGCGACATCGTACTCGCAGATCACTCTTATACCGTTTTCATAAATACAATACAAAATTTGAGGTAGGTAGGGAGTAGTCAGGGCAACAACTGCAGATGTTTACGTAAGTAGATACCTCCCTCCTTTACTCTCTTTTCCCTCTTCTACATCCTTTCTCCCTCCCTTCTTATATCTTGAAAGCCCTGGTGTTTTTGAGAGCTCCATTCGATTTGGCTCAGTAGTTCTTACGTGATGCGCGTAGAAACAAACATAGAGATAGATAAAATTTTACAAAAATAATCTTAATGCAGTCTATCGCCTAATCTTCATTTATTTTTTGCAAACATTTTCAAGGTACAGTTACGCAAAGTTTACAGTTTTATGATATACTAGCTGTGTCCGCGGCTCCACTCGCGTGGACTACAGAACTAAATAAAGTTGAAAATTACTTAGTGTTAATGTACCTTCCCCCCTCCCCTTCCCGTTACTACTTCAAGTAGTGAGAGTTGTAGCGAATCAAGATTGACATAAAAGGCATCTGCTGTGTATGTAGACAAGGTATATGAAGTTCTTATAGACCAGTCGAGGAAGCATTAAAATCAACTTAGATAAACCATCATGTAACGTAAGACTACGTCTACGGTCTGCAGCAAAAGTAACTCTATTTTTTTAAGTTCCTAAAGTTAATGTTTCTTTAAATGTCCTAAGTAGTAAACAAACCACTCACCTCTACAAAATCTCAAATTTGCGAGCCAATCACACAATAAAACTGACCCAAAATCCTCATATACCTCAAACAAGCACTTGCACGATATCCACTCACAAAACTAATAGAATTAATCATCGTAAACCTTAGTTTTTAGCAAAATTATCAACATATCGCTTTAACCTTAAATCATATTATCTCTATATTGTCTTTGGATTTTAGAGATGGGGTATGTCACGCATTCAATTACGCAATTCAATTATTCATTCGGAATACTTGTAAGTAATTGAATCTTTAGAAATAAGTAGGCGAGGAGAAAAAAGGATTAGACAAATAAGTTGGACATCCACTGAACCAAAAAAGATAGACAATTGATATTCTATTAATTTTAACGGAATATTGGCACAGATAATCGTAATCGGCATCGCATCGGTAAAATCGATATTTGTTGCTCATTATCGTTTGCACTTTTCTAAAATATTAAGTTTGATGCCGGTGCATTGTTGTTATGGGTTGTCTTGGTATTCAAATGTATATACAGTGATATTTGAAAGATATTTATTATAAAACCAAAGATAATATATACTAGAGTATAAAAGTAATGGTAAAGACTTAAACTAAGGATAATATAGCTTAAACTAGGTATTGGACGCCAGGAGAGTTTTTGAGTTGAGCGGAACTCTGCCAAAACCGTAAGTGCCACCGGCTAGCAGCTTAGGGTCTCTTGATGTGTTGTTTACTATAAGATACAACGTGAAAGGTTTCTGCTAGAGATCTTTCTCCTCCTTACAAAAAGGGCATGTCGTTACGCTAAAACAATTATATTACGTACATAAATTACCTACTGCACGGAATATCTCATAATCATTACATGTTAGCCATTAAATTCTTGAGTACAACTTACCCCTTTTTAGTGAAGCAGAACGTTAACACAAATTTTTATACATACTTAATATTATTGTTATTACAATGATTTGTATTTTGTACCTTAAAGAATAAAAATGTTTCTGCAATATGTTGTATTTATTTATGAAACTTTGATGGATATATGTTCCCTTAGACATGTAAGAGTCCAAAAAACCAAAAACTAAACAATGTGCTTGCGTGTCCGTTTGTCTGCAGTCGTATGCTAGGTCCAAAGTAATGATCCGATGTGGATGAAATTTTGTATTTCGATACAGAATATCCATGGGAGTAACCAATAAATAAATAAATATTCCTAAACTTATAATCACTGAGAATAATATAGAATTAATCACAAATTCAATTAAATTCAATTGAATCAATTAATTCTATTATTTGACAACACTATTTTATATCTATGGTCACCTTGGCGCCATGTTTGTTTATCAAATTAGACATTTAAAGAAAAACACACCTTACACCTGTCTCTATCGGTGGCCACCTGTTTCTGCTACCTTCGTATAGGTAGTGCAACTGCGTTTTTTTTCTTCAGTAAGTCTCACCAATTATATTCCATAGCAAGAGCCTTGGCATAAAATACCTAATAATACCTACTGTATGATTGTTATGATTCATCATCATCATCAGGTTATTTTTGTCTCCACTGCAGGAGCACAACCCTCTCACATCTGCCGGCGACAGACGGAGGATTTGGCCTACACTCTACGGCGCTGGCCAGACGGGTCGGGGAGGCCTGATTGATGTTTTATAATGTATTCCCTTAGTCGCCTTGTACGACATCCACGGGAAGAGTTGGAGTGGTCCTATTCTACTCTACCGGAAACCACACGGCTTTTTATGAACGGTTGTTATGATTGTATTTTGATGATTACTGTGTGATTGTTTAAATGTAATGATGAAAATTAATAATTAAAAAGATAAATTTTAGAAATAAAACTTGCAATACGTCGCTGAAGTTCTAACACCACGTAAGACAAAATTGAGAACTTTACATGAGAGCTTAATTTTTTTTTTTATTAAACCTTAATGTTTACCAACTAAGTATATATTATTTAAATTAAGTCAATACAGCGTACAGATAACATAAATTATAGTAGGTGAAAAAATTTCAATTAATATATATTAAAAAAAATTATACTCACCTGTACTTGATGGTTTGTTACGCTTTCACGGTTCGACTAATCAACCGATCTACATTAAATATTCAATACACTTAGCAGGCTATGGAGGTAAACATTGACTTATTTTACCATGGGAAAAACGGTTGCGGAAGCAAATACATACACGAGAGAAGCCGCGGACAATAGTTAGGTATTAAATAAATAAGTATGTAGGACAGATTTTAAGTTACAATTAAGTATAAGATCAGACCTTCCGTTGCTGACTCTATCATGGACAGGTTAGAAAACGAGAGAAAAATTGTTGTTACTATTAAACTCCGCAGCAATTTAGTTACTTTATCTTATCTGTGTTTTATTAATGGCTTTTGTTGAATCAGTTTGTACAAAAGTTTGTTTTACCCAGAATCTTAGAACACAACCGTTTGAATTATTTGGTTATTTTTGTTGGTTGGTTTTTTGTCAGAATCAGAATTTCCATTATATAATATTCTAAACAATAGGATGTGAAAATGAGCATTCTGAGAGTGAGCCGTTTTATGACCTTTCTTTAAACATATCAAACCGAGTAAAGTTTTACGCATATTAACATATGGTTGAGAATAGGTTAATGAGTAGAGATTCCAATTTTACAAATGTGGTGACTTCGTGGTTAACGGAAACCCTCTTTAGCGATACTAAAGAGTATCGTTCTGTTCTCCCAGATGATGGAACTGTTATAGCACTGATTAGTTAATAGTTTAAGACCTAAAGTAAGATATAAATATAAATATCTCAGACATTCACACCAATTATCCAGTCCCAAACTAGGCAGAGCCTGTGCTATGGTTACTAGATAACGGATAGACATACTTAAATAAATATATAAACATCCAAGACTTGGGTACAAACATTCATATTCATCATACGAACATTTGCCCCTAGCGGGATTCGAACCCGCAACCTCCGGCGTGGCAGTCCGAGAGCTACCCGTTCCGCCACGGAGGTCTTCAAATATAAAGGTGTTGTCAGGTAATCGACCTACTGAGTATAGAACTAATGAGGTATCCTTCCAGTTATTAAAAATATATTTTGACATAATAAGGATTAAAGTGGCAAGATGTATCTCAGTAAATTCGATTTATTTACGAGGACAACTATAGTTTAAATACACATTGTACAATACTTTCATAAAGTTGGTTTAAAGCTATTACAGTTATGTAATAGCAATAACAACAGACAGGTTGCTGTTGGCTATAGAGCGATAGAAGGTTCACTGTTATTGCAGTAGTACAAGATTAGCTACGATTGTCTTCAACTAAGACAAATCTTTTTAAAAAGGGTATCTAGCATTTTACACTACTCTATTTTATTTTTAACACTATTCTATTTTCTAACTACACGAATCTATCTTCTTGGATAAAAATCATTTTTACATACCTGTAGATAGGTAGTTGCTCGAGAAGCTTTTATGCGATTCTGAGCATTACGTCAAAGTCGCAAAATGTCCAGTATCTTAATTGGGTCCAGTAAAATAAACAAATGCTTGATGTGTTAAAAACATATTCCCATGACCTGACGAGAACAATACAACCCCCTGTGTGAGTGTATAAGACGACTAGGTATATATCCAGGTGATAGGCCTAGTGTACAATAACTTCATATATTGCCATGGCCTGCCCAGTAGCGTGGTGAAGAGGCTTCTAGTAACCTTTTGTGTTTAAAAAAAGTGTAAACAAGAACTAAAATTTATACACGTAGAAAAGGTAAGGAATCTTTTTTTTAAAACAAAACTTATACCTACTCGTACCTATGGTCAGAAATCTAATCTAGATAGATTCTAATAATAGAATCAATAACATTTAAATATTTTTACACGGCCGTCATATAATACTTGTTATTAATTAGTACATATCGTCATCGATTTATAAAACTATAAATAAGAACAATACCTAACATAACATGAACAACTAAATAGAAAAATGTCCAGCAACTTAAATTAAAATTACCATTTGCTACATTGGTTTCTGTATAATATTATTCACAAATGTTATTAGCTGTTTAAAATGTTTATTTTTAATGTTACTCCACTTTTGTAAGGAAAAAACCGCCTATATTTATCGACTTACTTTTAATTGTTAGTATAGACAGAGAAATGATTATTTTGTTCGTAGAGGTCAGTTATTGAGTTTGGTTTAAGTTTGTCTCCAGAGTTTTAATACCGAAATTATAAATTCTTTTCGGTTGGAATTTAGCATATTTATATTAACCTGGCTGTCTCCCGCATCATTGTCCACGTGAATGTAATTATTTTGAACTGGAGTTTTGCTTTTGGCTTATATATCGACAAAAGCTAACATACATACGCTGATATATCGGTATCGGTTGCCCCCTAGTATTTTTCATCCTGGATAACACACGTTCTCAGGGGAAAGTATCTATATAGACGCACATGGATCACATCTACGTAAATACAATTATGAAATAAAACTAGCTACTATTAGAGTTAATTGTGTAGCAGGCTAATTGTGCAATTAACTAATGTAGGTGGATGGTATTACAGCAAATTTCTAGACCTTGATGCACAGGTACCTATATTCGTTGCGATGTTTACCTACACAATTCAGCTTTATTGTATTCATGAAATATAGATTGAATACGGTTCCTAGATGTCAAAATCACTAAAGTTTCTTGTTATTTCCATAACAACAAGAAAAACATACACTCAATTTGATTGTGCTGAATTGCAATGTAAGTGTAACTGCAATATTTGTTTTATTTATTCATATAATATAGCAAAAATCATAAATTAGTTTTATTCCTGGGGATTCAGTAATGTTCCACGGGATAGCAGAGAGATTGACACAAATTCCAGGGTATTCCTAAGTTAAAATGGTTAAATCTGTAATTAAATGCCAGCTTTTGTGCTGCAACAGAATTGTCTGCAAACATGGTGGCCTACATCTTACGGCTGAATGCACACCATAAACCATCGGGAGCGCAAATACGAGTATAACTCTATGGCTTAACACTGTGGTTAGCGATAGATATTTGGTTTATAAACATTAAATTCTTCCCATGATTTGGTCTGTAATTTCTCATTTTAAATGGATTTAGGACTCTATAAGTGGAGTGAAATGTTTACTTCTCAAAAAAATAGTCCGCGGTTTGCCTTCCGGCCCGGGTTTTAACGAACTGTGAATTAATAATATTCTTTACTGCATAGATAATTAAATAAGCAAAACAATACCATATTATTAGGTATACTCGTATTTGCGCTGCTGACTTGAAAATAGATAGATTCGTTTAGCCACCATATTTGCAGACGATTCTGTTGCAGCACAAAAGCTGGCATTTAATTGCAGATTTAACCATTTTAACTAAGGAATACCCATAGAATTTGTGTCAATCTCTCTGCTATCATGTGGAATATTACTGAATCCCCAGGAATATAACTAATTTATGATTTTTGCTATATTATATGAATAAATAAAATAAGTAAATATTTCTACGACAATCTTTAAGTATACATATTTTAGAAACCAATGTATGTCTGTCTGTCCGTTAATAAGTTATAATAACTCCAGAACCACTTCTCCGATTTACGTGATTTCTTCAAAATTCACAGATATGTTTTCTGGCCAGGTTTTAGTATATATAATTTTGTTACGTCAGGTAACATAATAATATGAAATAATGTACTCCACGCGAGCGGAGCCGCGGGCACGTCTAATTATATAACATACTCGTACTTATAATGAAAGCAATCTCTCTGATAATTCCATTCCAAATGAAATGAAAACTAATAGCAAATACAAGTTTGTTACCGAAACATTAACTCTTTAGTCCATTTTGGAACACCATCTGTTTTTAGGATTCCGTACCAAAATGGTAAAAACGGAACCCTTATCTCCGTCAGTCCGTCTATCACATGTGATCATCTCAGTAACTATTATTTAATGCTATCGACTTTAAACAGTTTTAAACAATGCCTACCCAACGTTATTGCGCATGATAAAAATAAAATTCATTTTTATTTTTATTGAAAAAGGGGCCGAAACAAAACAAAAAAAAAGTGTGGTTACTAGATATTATATGAAAGAGCATCATTTGTACATTCTAAAATAGGGTTTCCTTTCCTTTTAAGCCCGTAGTTTTCGACTATAATAAACAATATCAAAAAAAATACCATTCCCCCCTTTATCTACGAACTTTGCACAGCGAAAAAAAAGTTGAGAGAGGTTTATATAAATATTACAATAAAAATAAAACGATGTCTCTAATTAGCATAGTTTTTCAGAAATCAGCAAAAATCCTTTACAAACCAACTTAGTTATATGGTACCAAAATTAACTTTATGGCGTGGTAATAACACCTACTTAAATATATTTTTTCACGTTTCCTTGCAAGGTAGATCCTCGGTGCGCGAGTAAGACTCGCAATGGACCCGATTTATTTGTTTGTTTATTTTGGTAATAAAAGTCCACAAAACATTAACGTTTCGCCGGGAAATCTGTATATGAATGTATATACTGACGCGTATAGGCGTAAAACAAAATTTCAACTACCTGTAGACCTACTAGGTTTTCTTTGAGGTTTATAACTCAGAGACTTGTGAATGCCTAGTAATTAAATAGTAAGTAATTATATACCTATAACGACAATGATTATATTAGACAATGATTATGTTAACCTGTATAATGAAATGAATTAATATATGCGAAATGTACATTGGTCAATTTAGTTACCGAAATAAATGAGTTAAGAGGTTTTGCGTCACACACAACACATACATCGAAGTAATGGACTGTCTATTCAACACACCTGTCTTGTTTGTCTGCAAGTACTTGTTAGGATTAACAACTAGCAGCGAAGATTATGTTAATGTTATGTTTTGTTATAATTGTAACAATAGATAATTATGTGTGTATACTCTTGTGTTTTTTAATTAATTCTATGGTTATTTCAATAATTAAATAAAATCATTATGAATATAAAACACTGTCAGTTCCTAACAACTGATATGACGTAACCTAAAATATTAACGTAACCAAACAAACTATTAGCCATGTAAATAAAACTAATACAAAACCAACACGACACTCACCAAAATCGCCTGATATGGTGAAAACTGCGATCAACAAACACATGAGCAAATTTCCACTGACAATTCCCCCACGACTGTGACAAACAAAGTTTTATTTCACTCAGTTTTCTCAACGGGAAAACTTTAGAATTAATGTTGTATTGCGCGACCGCGTGTGTATGTGTGCAGAGGCGGGCGTGACTCTCAACACATCTACTGCCGAGCTGTGTCGTCGGGCAACTGACTGATCGTTAGCCGACTGGGTTGGACGAAGTGAAGTGACGGTGTCGGCTACTCGGCCGCGTCCTAGCTGGAGCCAGATGTGTTCGCACCGGCCGCAGTGAGACCACAAAATAAGGAAAGTGCAGACATTCAACTTTATTCAAACATCTAATGTGTACTTGTGCAGGAAATCAATACGTAAAATGTACAAAAACTGTCAAAATTGCCTTACGTCACTTTTTACCTTATTTTACTACGTATAACAGTTTATTAATTCCAATTTATGATAATTTTGTAGACCCTGCTCTAATCTTAATACTTTGAACGTTTTGAACCTGAAATATAACATTGTTAATCTGTTCGTTATCAGGCTACCAAAATGTTTTATGCTATACTCATGAAACTAAAACCACATAAGTATCTATACTATAAAACTCTGATGAATAAGAGGATATATAATCAAAAACTCTGGTTGATAAAACTTAATATATTGAAAACTTTAAATACAAAACACGTCCTCTCTACAATAATTAGAACCAGGACTGCGAGACGGTCGCGCTTTGCTCTCGCGCGCGCTCCCGTCTCACCCCGCAAGTCTAGGGTAACGTTACAGTCGGCCATTCTGCATTAAACGAGTCCCTTCGTTTATGGATTTACAACACTAAACATTAATAATTACGTTAATAATAATCTACTAAATTGCTGCTTAAACATGGATAACTTATGTAAGCCCAATAACCATCAGTAATCTAAAATGAAACAAAAGTTACTTGAAAGTTAAAATGAATAAAATACATAAACAAAATTGTGTTACTCTAAAATTCCAAAAATTAACATCAATAAAATAATACATGAAGGGACTCAAAACTACTTGATAGTTTTGCTAAAATTAGCACAGGTTATATCACAACAATATTCTAATATAACAATCAAAAACTGCTTAAACAATAAACTATTAGCAAACAATATTCTAAAATAACAATCAACAACTATTTAAACAATAAACTACTTGTTAATAACAATAGTATTCTAAAACAACAATCAAAAACTGCTTAATTAATAACATTGATAATTAAATTGGCACAATTAATATCAATAATCTAAAATAAAACAAAAGTTACATAAACAAATTCAAATGCACAAAGAAAATTGTTCTAGGTACAATAATTAGAACAATTAAAATTTATGAATACATATAGGCTGCTTGCTAGTTCGGCCATCTGTCATGAAACGAGTCCCTTCGTTTCGTTATGTAATTTGAGTTCAGATTTAATTACAAATGAAGTAAACTTAAGGAACAACTTAACTGCAATAGTAACATCTGAGCGAAGTACCATTACTATTTTCTTATGTGCATTGTTTTATCCTATCCCTCTTATATCATTCCTTACATTATCCTGTTCTTTCACCCCTCCTGGGCGGTACTTCCTTGTACCTATCCTGCCCTATATGATGATCAAAACAGGATAATACCCTCTAATATCATTCCTTGCACTATCTTGTTCTTTCACCCCTCCTGGGCGGTACTTCCTTGTACCTATCCTGCCCCATATGATGATCAGAACAAAGTACTGCTCTCTACTATCATTTCTTGGCTTATCCTGCTATTTCACCCCTCCTGGGCGGTACTTCCTTGTACCTATCCTGCCCTGTATGGTGATCAGAGCAAATCACTATCTTCTAATATCATTCCTTTAGCGGCGATTCCTTGCATTATCCTGTACTGCCTTTTTTTACAATAACCACAATTAATCGAGACGATCAACATCAGTCAATTAAAATACTTAACATCGGTGTCATAATCTACAGCTAAGATAAACTAAGTGGAATTTAAAGAAATTAACGTGTTTCTTTCATCTCGCAATGACAGTTTATTCAGTTTCACATTCGTCGTCTTCGCTCGAGGTGTATTTTTATTTTTTTAGTGAATTAATAGTAAGCCCAGAGAACATTTTATCAATTGCCACCACATATTGCCTTGCCTACCCTTTCTAGTCAAATTAGTATCCACCACGATGAACTATCGTTGTTCAAAATTGTCTTAATTGTATAAGGGGACATTTTGTCCGCTCGAACCTATCACTATCGCTATGGTTATTCTGATCAGATCCCTTTCTTATAGCTAGTGTATTATTTCTACCCCTATCAAATCTCTGTGATATCTATAAGTACCTACCATTAGTTTTGAGTTTCTATGTTTACTTCTGGTTAAAGGACCAAAGTGAATTGTGAAAGCGAATATCTGCTTTAAAAATTGGATGAATTGTAACCCTTTTGGTGCCCTAAGTTAAATTTTCTGCATCTTAATAAACCAACAATTGATTTTTTTTTATTTTTTTTTTATTTAATGCGTTCCAGCGTCTTTTCGAGGTCGAAATGACCAATGGCATCATAATTGGCTTTTAATATTTGCCGACACATACCATGGACGAACTCATAGTTTTCATGTCTATGATACAATAAAATCGATTGTTTTGATCTCAAAGTCCCTGCAATTGGCGAAAATTGTAGCAGTATCGGTGTCTTCTAGGACTTATTTAACTGGTTTAACGTCTCGGCAGATTGTCCCATCTGCCGATATAGCTATCCAAGCACTACATTTACAGCTTATCTAGAGTAAGAATTTGATCAGACCCTACCACAATTGGGCTTCGTCATAAAGCGTATATGTGAGTTATTTTATCTCCAGCACTATATATTTTAAAAAATATATCCATCATATGGATATGCGCGAAACTAAATTACGTTTGGATAAGGTTGACCCGTAATGAATCCGTTACAATGAAATAAATCAGCTATAAGTACTGCCTTGATTTCACATTTACTTATGGTAATGTTTTCAGCTGTTTTCCAAAAGTATCTTCACCTCACAACCCTGATCTACTCTTTCAAAATCAGTAAACCACTGTATTTTTTTTTATAGTAGATTAGGTGGCTTAGGTTTTAGTTGAAGTCGTTTCCTTAAAACATTCAGAAGCATTGTGGCCTATTAAATTACAATTAGAGCACTTAATAATGGGTTTAGGACATTTAAAGCTTAGATGACCCTTCTCTTTACAGTTATAACAAGTGATATCAAGTGATTGTTGCGGTGTCTGGGACTCACGACGAGTAATTATGTCGTTGGTAGAACGTATATCTTTTCTAATTTCGGTGCTGTCCTTAGAGTAAACTCTAATGGTCTTAAAAAAAGTTAAAAGCTCCTCCGGTTTTTTAAAATTAGCGGCTTGCGCTCCGAGTCTAATATCCCTATCATCTAAGCCGTGAATCAAACAATCAATTGCCTGTCTATCAAAAATTTTACATCGATTTAGGAAGTTAATCTTCGAAAAATAGTACAGTTCCAAAGATTCACCAAAATGTGCCCTTCTGTTAAGCATCTCGGTCAAGAGATCCGCGTAGTTTTCTGTTGGTGGGAAAGATTTGATTAGTATTTCTTTCCATTCTGACCAAGTATGTTTAATAGAAGGCAGCCCTTGATACCATGTTTTGGCGTGACCAACTAGCTTAGGTAACGCGTAATGTACGGTTTGCCTATCATTCCATCTATATATTTCCGAACATTCATCGACTTTGTTTATCCACGCGGTAACTGTTTGTTCCTTAGATAATGGATCAAATTCAGGAATTACATTGATTGCGAGAGGGAAGCTATCACATTCATTACCTTTATTGTTCAGAGCTTTTATTAACTTTTCAAAAATGACTGATGTTGTATCATACCTTCGTCTCATTTCGGCAGGAGAATCTCTATGGTTTCGGTACTGAAACTGAGCATCTTCATGTTGAATTGGGCACCTGTCTCGATCACGTTCTTTCTGTAATTGACTTTCCAACACTTGTAACCGTTGCCTCTTTAGTTCCAAGTCGTCCTCCCTTTCCTTCAAACTGCGACTTTGGTTGCGTCTCAGACTGCTACTTCGGCTACGACTATGGAGTCGCCTGTCCAACCGTAAACTCCGCTCTCTGCTCCGATTTCTATAGGTAGGACTACGTTGAGGCGTCATTAATAATCTTTCATTGCTACGGGTGTCATGGCAATCTATCTCCCGTTCTGAATGAGGTAACTGTGGGCTAAGACTGCCTTGTTCACTATTGCCATCTTCATTCATGATCTGAAACTTTTAAACAATTGTGTTTATACAATGTCTCATTCAAATTTTGTTCCTTTAGTGCAAGTCAATATCTTCCCAAATAAGGTTGTAGTGACTAAATCTTGCGAACAGGGCACGCATCTAATTTGGTGCTCCTAATATCTATTACCTAGTCAAAGTTTACATAGCAAAATCAAAGCAAAATCAAGGCTTTTGTATTGCCTTTTACCCTGGATACGTCCCTGTTTCAAAACTTTCATATCATTTGTACTTATTGTAGTTTGTCTAAGTATGCCCGAGTAATAGTACAGTAACTGCACATAATCTATAGTATGTTCAGTATGTTTATCCTTCCAACAAAGAAACTCTTCTTACACAGTAAAATAGTATAGCCATGTTCGCTAGAACAATAATGCCTTATCTTTTAACGTAAACAATTCAGCCAGTCGCTGACGTCCAAACATAAACAATCTCATCCGCTGTGGTCCACTCAAATTCCGACCGCTAAATCCTTTGTTCTGAGAAGCTTGCTACTAGGGCAACTTTTCATATTCATCATTAATTTAATTACACAATTATTGAAATTATTAACCATAGTTCACTCACCTTAATCAGATAGTAGCTTATTCGTAAATTTCCAATTTATCCGTGAAAACTATCCTTTGTGGACGTGGTTGATGCGAAAAGTGGAATTTTCCGAATTCCGCAACTATCCCTCTTCTGAATTATAAAACTCTGATGAATAAGAGGATATATAATCAAAAACTCTGGTTGATAAAACTTAATATATTGAAAACTTTAAATACAAAACACGTCCTCTCTACAATAATTAGAACCAGGACTGCGAGACGGTCGCGCTTTGCTCTCGCGCGCGCTCCCGTCTCACCCCGCAAGTCTAGGGTAACGTTACAATACATATAATAAAATAGTAGAAAAACAAAAAAAAAGCGAATCTGTATATTAAAGTTAAAAAAAATTCACTCCCCGGACATTACTTAAGACCAGTAGAGTCCAGAAATATAATTATTAAATTTCGTGTCTATCTGTATGTATGTGTGTATGTACGAGCTAATCTTGAAAACTACTGAACAGAATTTAACGGCGTTTTCACTGTTTAATAGCTTTGAGTTCGGGACACATACTGGTATAAGTCATCCTACTAATATTATAAACGCGAAAGTTTGTAAGTATGGATGGATGTTTGTTACTCTTTCACGTAAAAACTACTAAATGGATTTTAATGAAACTTTACAATAATATAGCTTCTACATCAGAATAACACATAGGCTACAATTTATAAAGATATTGTATGATTTGTCCAAAATATCAAGTAAGTAAGAAATACATAATAATTTGTGATGTTAAGTTGTCCACGCGGACGAAGTCGTGGGCAACAGCTAGTATCTCAATAAAATGTCAGGAAGCTGATCTACAAGATGACCTCTCATTTCATATCATTTGTATGACAGTATAGTTCAACAGTCTTCGCAAAAACTTGACAGAGAGTGAGTTAAATGTTTTGAAGCTCATTTATAGTTTTATTTATTTATTTTAGCTATTCTATTTCGGGTATTTCCATAAGCTCGATACAAAAAGTTCGTTATTCAATAATAAGTGGCCCTGTATTAGATCGGCCATCGTCGACAATGTCAATATCGAAGTTGTTCATGAGTTCGTCTACCTAGGACAGACAATACAGTTGGGTAGGATTAATTTCGATAGGAAAGCTGATAGAAGAATCCAGTTAGGCTGGGCAGTATTCTGAAAACTGCGTCAAGTCTTCACGTCGCCCAATCATATTCATACTCATATCATCCTTCCATAATGTTTCAAGACAAGTCTTTATTCAGTGCGTCCTGTCTGTCATGATGACGACGCGGAGACGTGGACATAGACGGTAGGCCTGAACCACAATTTTCAAGTCCCTCAGCGAGCTATAGGGTTATGCTCGGGGTCTTAACGTGGTGGGAAGAGCATGAGGAAGAAAAGAAAATGGGAGAGGGGAAAGGGGAAAGGGAATATCACCTGCGATTTTTTTTAATAAATTAAAAACACCTAACTTCTTGCACAATATTAAAACATAAAAAATATAAATAATTTAATGATAATCTTTTAATTCATGATAAATGATAAATAAAATAAATGTCAACTATATTTAAAAAAAACATTAATTCTGTAGTCCAACGGGCTAAATCGCCGCGCCGTCGTCGGCAGGCTAATTTTATGTATATGAATATTTTCAGATTAATAGATTGTCGCGGGCCACAGCTAGTATATAATATATATATATTCTTCTCGGAAAAAAACGTTTCTCAATAAGTGACTATTTTAGTATTATTGAATGCTATTTATTTCTTAAATTAATATTATATGAATTATTATTATCATGTTCTTTTTTTATGATATTGAATTAGTTTTATAATTATACACTGTTAATCATAATATTATTTTTAAAATCTAACACAATGCATGATATTGTTAGGGATGCAAAAAAAAACTAAAAAACTTTATACTATTAGTAATATTTTTAACAATGTTTTAAAATCTACCTTTCGTCACCCTACGTCAGAATTTATTTAATATATAAACATATTTTGTTACCATTAAACTATTTTAAAGACAATGTACACAAGTAGTAGTTATAGCAGGTAATACCTGAGTGTGCGTGCATGCGCCCCGATATCGCTCAAATGTCCCGTTCCATTCAAATGGACCTTCTGCCTTCTCTTTAGTCAATGCTAAGACGGGGACCTGACCGATTCGTCTCACCTAACACTAAACAACAGATCAAAAACTACTTTGCAATCCGTTGCATAACTGCATCCCCGGATTTACTATTTTCTTCATTGTAATTTTTAAGTCAACGTGAAATTAAACGCTTTAAAATATGTAGAATACTTTATGTCAGACGCTTGGTAGTTCTTTCTTGAGGTACCCGTCTGATAATAGCCGGAAACTAAGATCTGCGGTAAACTGCACTGAAACCTTTAGATTGTTGCGTGCGTTGGTGTGGTATTGGTGTGTTGCTAGTCTGAGGAGTACCTACCTACCTACTCATGGACTCGGGTGAATAATGTAAACTATAAGGTAGATAGCGATTTTGTTTGTTGACTGTACCTTTGAGAAATTTATAACAAAGAGTTTAAACAATAATTACTTCCGACTGTACCTACAAACTAAGACAATTTATATTAAAATCTGAAAGAAAGGATGTGCTTCCCTAAATCCCACCAAAAAGTTTGTACAAAGTTTGTACCTCATGGCACGAGACACAGATTCAAATTAAATATAATATGTCAATCAACAAAAAATTTATTGTAATTTAATTTTACATTGTAGTTATAAAAATCATCATAAAATATGGAAAAGAGGAAATCTGCAATATTGAGAAATGTGGAGAAAAGAAAATCTGGAGAATCTTCAATAATCCCACAGCCGGATAAGGAAAAGTTTGCTGTGAAAAGCCGGTCGACGTTCACAGCGTCCACTTCCCAAAATATAAAGCAACAATCTATAGAGAAGACTCGATCTGCTGTTACATCAAATAATCTTCAAGAAGAGAATGATATACTGAAACCCAAAGAGCATACGCGAGCTAGAGGCGATTGTAACGTCTCCCAGAGTACCTCCCACACACAATTCTTTAGGAAAAACAGATATGAAGAGATATACGAGAGAATCACTACAGACGACTATTGTGGTGTATCGGAGTCCATTTCAGGTTCATCGGACACTTTTCACTGCATCCACGGTCCTGACGGGAGGCAGTACACGGAAAAAGGTCTACGGAAGAGAAACTTATTGAAGAATCTGGATCCAGTTCCGAGAGGTGACGTTGTTTACGAATTACGATAGATGAAAAGTTAAAGGTTGAGCCCGACTCATACCAATGATTTTTTGGAATCCAGTATTTTTGGAAACGTAAATATATATCATAAGGAAAACTGTATTCGATCAGAACTTGTAAAGCGTAGGTAGATTCGTGCTGGGCCGGTATGGTGGACTGCATCATTGAAATAGTACACTTATGTGTCGAACCGTGGAAGGCTTAATTAATAATAAAACAGGAAATCAGCTTGAAACTATAAACTAAGCTAAATAGAAATTTTTTACGCAATCTTGCATGAAATACCAGGATGCCAAAGAGATTATTAAAATTTGCGCGCAATAATATTTAATACAGACCATGTCGAGGGGAAGAAAGTCGAACGCACATAGGTACTTTGGCTTGTGCGAGTTAAAAATCAGACGCTCCTTAACACCGTTAGAAAATGCGCTTTCCCTAACCTACATAACCCTATAAATTAAACGTAATAAATACTCACTAGCCTAATATAATAAACCGTAGGTGAAATCTCATTGGTACGGGACGGGTCCGGGTTTGAATCCTCGACCTCACGAACGTGAGGCGAGCGCCCTACTAACTAGGTTTCCACGAGTATAGATTTTTCTCCCGTAATTGTTACAAAATTTACGTAATTTGCTTGTATAATCAATCATAAATATCATTGCATTAACTTCATTTCTCTTCCGGGTTATACACGTTATATAGACAAAGACTAGATAGATAAGGCTTTTACTCTGAATACATAATTTAGAGGTGACTCGACTGGTAACCTACTGCGTTACTCCAAAAGTGAGTTTGTGTGTTATGCAACAACTCGCAAATATGCTAATTTTTGCATTAATTTATAGGTATTTTTATATCCCATTATATTTTTGTATTTTATTAGACTACTAGCAACCGCCGGGGACTTCTTCCGCGTGGAATTAATATTATTAGGAAGAAGTAAGCGGATTATGGTCACTTTTTGATACCACAGTTCTTCCTTTTTATGAAACCGAATTAAATATAGCCTATGTGTGAAAGACGAGTCCCTTTAGATGAAGATCCCTCCCTCTTTCTATAACCCACCTTCCCGCTCGCTATTCCTCCATCTCGTTATACATCCCTTTTGCCCGCCATGCCGTCCTCCCTACTTCCCTCTGTCCCTCACTACCGCCCCCACCATCTCCCGTCGAATTCGGATTCAAACCTCCGAAAACTTAGAAAATGACACTCATATCATAAAAAGTGACACACATAATTGCGGCCATTTTGAATTCTAAAATTAACGTCAAACTGGGATTCGGTACCCCCGAAATCCGATATAACATGACATTCATGTTGTAAAAAGTATAAAACGAAAAATTATAAAAGATTAAACAATATAAGTAATATTGTTTAATCCTTTATTTTAAAAGGGTTTGGTACATATTAATGACCATAACCCTTATCGTTAAGAGTCCTTGATCAACTCTTGTACTTGTAACAATACATATGTAGCAAGTTTATTGATTATATTTTGTAATTATGCTCTGTGTGCAATTTATTTATATATAATTTTAGGCCTATATGCCTATTCATTATTTAGAAAAGAAATCTGAACAATTTGGAATACAATACATTTATAATTACGGTTACAAATTTCAACTTACTACGCCATTGATGAGTCCATGAAATATACACTTTTAATTTTTATTTTTATTTTTATTTTACTAAAAATGTGTTCTATATCACCACTACGAGTACATAACAAAAAAAAACAAGTTTCCCAAAACCATCCGTCCGTCCGTCGGTCTCGTTGACACTGCCCGAGGATTCTGAATATGTGCCGCTGACTCTCAATTTCAAGGTACGAGTAGCTCTTATACAACAAAAATAAATTACATTTTGTCAAAAACTGCTGTAACGATTTTTATCAAACTTTGCACGGCCTAGAATCTCTTAGCGTATTATGTTATCGTAGTCAGTATCTAAAAAAATCATATAAGGGGTGTTCCAGTAGTGGCAAATTGCAAACTTCGATTTTCTCGAAATCGGTTGAAGATGTTCTACAATTTGAATTCCAACATGGTCTTATATCTAACAGTATACCCTTTATTGCGTATTTTCGTTAAATAAATAAATATATTTTTTATTACGTATTAATAATAACACTACGGACCAATTTGAACATAATTATAATATGAAGTCAATAAGCCTTAGATGTGTTGCACGATGTTTTCTTTCATCGTGTAATTACGTGAGGTTTGTTGCGCCGTTTCTTCTTTACAGAGCGAACACCTAGGAAATGGTAGTCCCAAAAAAAATTACGTTTATATAATGTACCAAGTGTACCTACTCATGTACAATAAATGATTTCGATCCATTGGTAGGTACATAACGTGACTGGAGTTCGAACTCTGACGTACGTAAACTTATTTCATGTTACAAAAATTACAAATTTGAAATAGATTTAAGTTGATCAATTCAGGAAACGAACTACTTCAATATGCAGATGTAAGTATTAAGTGAGTCGTAAAACACATAAAGGTGGTTAAATTATTTACTTATTCAATAATCTAGTGCAACTATTATCTAACTAACTGGCCTTGGTCGGGATTTCGTCATGATATTGGACACACTATGATTAGATTCGCATCTAGAGTGGACCGATATTTATTATACTGGTTTTTGTGGCTTATGGCATATGTAAGCAATCTTAATACAACGATGCCTTAGCGTAAGGCGGTTATCCAACCTTGTGAACAAATTATCGTATAACGAAGTCGTATAAACTTTTATTCCACATAACGATATCACTGGTGCCGTATAAGCCAAAGTATCGTATAAAGCGCTTATATTACATGCTATCATAATGACTCAATGAACCCTTTATACCTCTTTTATTCGACTGTTTAGATGCTTAAGTGTATATTTTGCAAACTGATGTTTTTCTATTTCAGATCCAAAATGGCACGACAAATGTTATCCAGCATATGGTTGGGATATGGCAAAAAAGTTGGAGTTCTTGATCACGGATCCCATGGGACTTAAGCAAATGGAACGCTTAGAAGATCATTTGAAAGACTTCTCCGTGACTACTAGTAATGGATATGTATCCTTTTGAAAAACTGTTACTTGTATATTTTATTATCCAAAAGAAACACTTCAAAGTTGACATTCATATCTCATTACCTTCAGCATTTTTTTTTAAACCATTGAGCGATAAACTGGGTGACAGTCCATCTAACGGAAAGGCTACTATTAGCGTATATGTCCTGAGTTCAGCCATTTCAGCTTATCCAAAACACAGCTTATTAATAATACAGGCTTCACCTCAGCTCCTTTTTATATCCTTTATGGAGCGAGATGACACAAGATCTCATGGGGTCGAAGTGCCGTTGGTTCTACCTGACTTCCATATTAATAAATCGCACATGAAACAAAAGAAGTCACGCATAACTCAAATACAATGTACAGCAGCGCTCCACATACTTTCTCGCCAAAACGTAACATACGTAGAGTGGATCGAGTTCGATCCACGGTCACGCTATACTAACGAATTTTTCAAAATATAAGTGTAGAACATTAAAACTATATATATTCCTTCACTTCAACCGATTTCGAGAAAATCTAAGTTTTCATTTAGGTGGTACTGGAACACCACGAATTTTGGCACACAAAATTGAGAGCCAGCGGGAAACCAATAAGAATCCTTGGATGAATCAGCCTACAACTCGTGTTGAAAATTTGGTGTCAACCAGACCACTGATTTAGACGCTAGGCAAAGCGAAAAATGTTTTTTGAGTTGTACTGGTGATATAACCAGAAAACCTTTTTTGTGAAAGAAAATAAATACCGATGACCATACCTTTCTCGCTAAGCCCGAAATAAAAAGTTATAAAGTGTTTGCGGTTCGATAAATATCCTTTGCCTAAACTACAGTATTCCGTATATAGACAGTTTATCATATCAGCATTTAGACGTCCACTTCTGGACATTATGTCCAGCCTTCCCCAATTAACACCACCACATCGGGTCCTCCGCAATAGACAATGACACAACTTAATTAAATAAATAACTTTAAGTAATAATAACTAAGTTAATAATCATTTGTTTTTAAATTTCGATTTCTAATCGTACTAAATTCGGTATTTTTAAATACATATGATGTAGACCACAGATATGTATGAGCTATAATGATGTACACCGGTTTTGTAGGTTTTGTATAACACTGTGGTTGATCTTACTATAAGAAAGTTAATGTGGCGTGGTTTTTTACATTTTATTTGAGTTTTAACAGTATTTTCTTTCATACTGAAAGGCTACAGGTATGCAATGCCACCGTGAGGACTTAGAATACCTTACGATATGATGGTAATTGCACTAGCTTTTTCTCCTATCCAAACAGAAGAAGTAAGAATGATTTCATTGCAAATATACCTGATTGACAAATATAATCCTATAAAATTCACAGAAATTAAGACTTTTAGACAGTGTTTCGATAATCGTGGACTACTTGGTGGAATCTCTTCCAAGACTGCCAAATCTGCGTGGGGGTCTTATATCCATGCTGCAAAATATGGCCAAGCCAGTATTACTCGATCTCGCCTCTGATGTTGTCACGTATTTTGAAACACTTGCCAATTATATAGGATATTTGGGTAAGTTGATGGTATTTATTATTTAACTTATTTGTTAAAACATATTATCGTGACTCTAAAGAAAACTGAAGTAGATAATTTTATAATAATCTAAATAACCAACCTGTGAACTCTAACAGCTGAATTTCCATATATAAAGTTCAACGATACATAAAATGAACTAAAACTCCAGTTCATTTCACCAATGATATTGTCCTTCATTCATAATCGGAGCGCCATTGATGGCACGAGCAGTCACGCCATTATGTTTAAAGAGGACAATGACAGTAGTACACGAGGGAGTTTTACTCACATTATAGAAACTTTACAGTTTATGGACACAGTGCGTGCCTGACATGTGTGAATAGTAGATCGTTATTAGTATCTACTGCTCCACTTTTGTTCTCATGTCTACAAAGGAGAACGCATTAGTTAATATGCATCGCATTTCATTTAAATACATACACTTGTCTAAGCACAAATATACTTAAACAAGGAGAGGTAGAACCATTGTTGAGTGCTGGACGGGAGCCGGTACCCACTGAAGATAGACTACTTTGTACAAGTTGGCCTTATTAGCGAATTATCCTGCCCTTGTCTAATTCCCATAATACAAGAAATCCTAGTTTGGAATGAGACAAGTATATGTATATCCTTTTAGGTTTCCTCCTGATGCGACTGGACGATAAGAAGCCCTCGGGGCGGGAGCTCTTCGCCCTGGTATCCAAGGCAATACTTTGGCAACTGTCGGCTCCCGACTCCGTGCGAGGCTCGGGCTCTGCCCATCTGAGGCACACCGCGGCCGCTGCGGCGCCGGTCTTGCACGACACGGTCGTTAGAATGATAGCCATTGCCACCCCCCACAAGTTCCCAACATTCATGGACTTGGCGCTTATATTAGCTCTCGATAATGTTGACAACTGTAAGTTAAAAAAGTTCAAAATAGTTAATACTTATGATGAGATGTTACATGAAGAACACTAAATATTTAGGTACTCAAATTTTAAAGCGAAATTTACACAGCTGACAAGATGGTGTTTCACCCTACCGATATGGCGCTCCATTTATTAATAAATAAGTAAATGCATATGCTAATGTAACAGGTGTCCAAAAGACATGACATTGTAATAAGCATTTTACCGATGAATTGAAGAAAAACGGTCAAAGAAATTAGAACTCTACTCCAAAGAAAAAGATCTTCAGTGCGAATCTACCCAAAAATATATTTTCATTATAATTTCAATATAATATATATTTATTACTGTGTACAAATAAATCAAATAAATAATCTTATACAATTATGTATAAGATTATTTATTTGTATTTCAACAGGTCTTGAAATGATGAAGCAAAATATAATAGAAAATATTTTCTATCGCTTTAATCCCTACTTTCCTGAGAAACCACTGCCAGTATATGAAATTAATCCCGCAGACCTACAAGATCATAACATCAAGTTAGGTGCGTCCGTAATTTCATTTTATTATATCTGTGCTTTTTAGTACCTACGAGTACATATGAAATCTACTCTGGAACTTATCGTCATTTTACGTTGGCCTTCTGGCTTGTCCACTAATACTTCATTTAACGATACTTTAAAGTATACTGTATACAAAAAGATGAAGAGTTTATCTATGAATGTGACTGTGTAGGTGGATGTAAGAGGCAGAGGCGTGTCTGACCTTGGTTCTTTGTCGAATGTCCATTGATTACGCCTGAACGTACCCAGGCGCCATGGTCACGGGTAAAACCCGCAATTCCCTTTATTTCAAATTGAAACCATATAGCCCATATCAGGACGCTGTTACTATATAATTATCAAATCGTCTCTTAAGGTCAGCATTCTTAACAATATGAAATTGCGTCAGTAAGTCACAGATGCCCGATGGTTCGTTGCAGGCGAAAGCAGCGTGAACATGTCGAAGACTCTCTCGGTGCTCTTAGTTCTTGTGAAGACTGTTAAGCATTATTTGGAAGAGCATCCGCAATACGCGCGCTTTCTACCTTGTCCAGATGATTATGCTCAGAGGTAACCACGGAATGACTAGTAATCAAATCACTATCATCATCATCATGATCACTACTATTAATAAATGAGAGTTACTTTTCACGTTGTGAATCTTCTCCACCAAAACAACTGAGTGGAAATTCTTCCAAAGCTATTTGATAGCTAGGTTCTTCGGCAAGGTGGCTATATTCTCAAAAGAAACAAAAACTTATTCGACGCAGGCGAAAGCACGGGTCACAGCAGCTAGTATAGAGATAAGAATTATAAATTGAAATGAAATATATAATTATTCTGCCATATAGCGAGATACATAAAAGCGCAAACTCTTCATTAGTGTTCAGGTAATTTCGCGAAATCAGTAAATTTTTTGGCGCAATGGGTGGGACATTCCCCGCCAAAAAGTGAATGCTTACGCGATCGAATTGGTTACATCTCTATAATCGTGGCAGGTGTTTCGTGTGGGCCTACCGATATGAGTGCCGCGCGCGGGAACACCGGCACCAGAGGAACACGCTCACGGTGATCGCAAATGCCCTATTACACATATTTGGGGATCGGTTAAAAATTTTCGCTGATTTGCTCTTTCAAGGTAAGTATTTTACGCTAGCTAACGTTATAGCTAGTATCTTGACTAATTAATCAAGAGACTAGCCGTTCAATATGTGCCTATGTGATCCATGCGTGGCGGTCGTGAACTCTCTGTATCTAGTCCCGACATCTTTACCTTCTGATTGTCATACAGAACTCTTTTAGTCCACCGACTTTGCTTCATACATATCGTATGTGCGATGACTAGCTCACCTCCTTTTATGCTCCGCTATGGTGATGACCACATTTCTCCTATGTCCTCAGATGTATTATCCCTCTCGGTCCTGACGGAGATCCCTCCCTGCGCAGACTGGACTAGCACGGTCACTATCTGTACTACACAAATGGATGTTCAGTTTAAGAAAATACTTATTTACCTGTGCGTCGATTGTCTCAAGGTTTTTCCATATAATAAGTTTGTAAGTGTTCTTAATTATTTTCCTTTCTAAATATAAAGAAACAAATTTGGTATTGAGTCAAAGTCTTTGTTTCTTTTTATTTAGAAAAAAACTCAGGTCAAGACTTGACCTGCGGAGAAGTCGTACCCTTTGTAGAAGATAGTCGTTTAATTCATATGTTTAGTATGAAAGATACGACTGTTTTCTGCCAAGGGTACGAAGTGTGTATAACTATTTATTGTTTTTCTTCATTTCATGCTGAGGTCTTTCTGGCTCATAAAGGGTTTTTCTAGTTTCGGTCGTATTTTTCGTTTACCATTTGACAACAATGAGCATGTAAAAGTGCTGAAAGTAGCCTAGCGTGACATTTGGATTCTGATGGACTATGAACTTAACTGAATACAAAGAGAAGTAGGTATGGTAAAATATTTGCGCGAGTTCCTTTATGTCCTTTACAGCCTACACTATAATACAAATAAACCGAGAAGTCTAACAAAAGTAAATTAGTCTATAACGTTCTAGATGATTGAATCCCGGTATTGGCTGCTTGGTCTAATGTACCTGCTGGACCCAGGTCTCTGCCACCTCAGAGCTCGCTGGTCGCCGTCACTCTTCGCGGAACTCCGCAAAACAGCACTTCAAGCCCTTGTGTGCACGCTGCCTTTAATGTCGGTTAACTTAGTTAAGGAATATGGCATGATCAGAAGGTTACCGTACTTAACATATTTTTTCCTGCATAAGATAGGTCTATCAGAGACTGGGAACGACAGCGACACGATCACTTGTTGTGCAAATGCAGCACACTGACTGCAATGATTCGCCTTACAATATACAGCTTTATTGAGCTGAGACTGTTTTAATCATAAATTTACTAAATGGTCAATGTTAGATTGAAGAATTCAGCGCTCAATGCTCAAACAAAAAAAGAATCTGACATATGTCAAAGGTCTAAACATTGCAGAAAACAAAAGCACTTGTGGCAGCGCGGTGGATCAGTTGGTTAAAGCATGAACCCGTACAGGTTATCAGGTCTTTGACTACTCCCTAAAATGACCACTTCCGAATTAAGGGTATTTATTCTTTGACGACTTGTAAAATGTGTTTTAGACTTATGTGGTACATGGAGTGGTACTCAGAGAATCCGTACGAGCTGCCCGTGCTGTACTGGTGCGTGAGGCTGCTCCACGTGGCCATCTATCACAGGAAGGGCCAGCCACGTAACATCGCCTTGAAGGACCTGTTCGACTCACACGGCATTATTATACTTATGAGTAAGAATTCTTCCTATACAGGGAGTAATATAACGCCTTTTGTGGCCCGTAACACGTGCTCTTATATCGGATACTGAACAAATGATTTTTTCCGCAGTTCCTCTGTACCTATGTGGTCTAAAATATTTTCATTTCATTAAAAAAAAAAAAAAAAAAAAAACCTAGTCACTACAGGAGTTTCGTCATATTCTGTATTTTGAACATCGCATTGGCTAAGTAGTAATTCAGGTACTTGATTTGACTTATCATAGGTTGTGGGTATGATTGTCACTGGATCAGACAACCTTTTACAGTCGCGCCAATTAAAGTTCCCTGTGAGTAAGCCTGACTTCAAGCAAATTGGTGCAGTAACCTGCATTTTGGTCTTTTTTGTATTAGATATTCAACATACTCGTTCACTGTGACACTGCTACACAGAGAGTTTAAAATCTTTATGTGAACATCCAGTTAAGTATCGAATATTAAACAACGAATCTTCATTCTCAATGACTTCCTTAGATCTGTGCGACACGCTGCTGCGTCAGAAATTACCTCCGGTGGAGAAGAGTCAGACGATTATTGCGCTGTGTTTGCGTCAGGTCACCAGTGCCCTGCAACACACAAACGTTGTGTCCTGCTGTGTATATCCGGGGATCAAGTGGCCAGTTTCCGTCAACATGTTGGCTAGGAAGATGTTAGATGTTGTTTTGTATTCTCTGGAGAAACACTTCATAATTAGCGACAGGTACGTACATTGCACACAGCTCATTCGTGCAAACTCGTTGGTTTATTTCGGTCTTCGGATGTTCATGTTCGCCTTGAATGTCAGAGGTCGTAAGTGCCCTTACACGTCATATATTCCTTATTTTCCGTAAATCTTTCCTAATGCATGCTCATGATTTCGTTCAGTGTAGACAGTGACTGCGTCGGCATTGGCGGATCATGGATGGATAAAAGTTAATTTGAATTACAATGTTTTGTATGTCAATCGAATAAAACATATTTTCTTTTGGCACTTCTAAAAATCACTGAAACTAAAAGAATCTAAATATTACCAGTGCTGGGACTACATACTTATATAAGTATATTACTAGGACCAAATAACTAACAGTTTTCTTTATTGCAAGGTGGTTGGTATCTCTGCTGAATTTGATTTGGCAAGGTATCGTATGGAACGCGGGCTACAGAGAAATATTTATTTCCAACAACGGCATCTACAAATTGTTGGATGTCATATCAGTGAGTTACAAATCACAGTAATATAATTCTGATTATAGTTAAAAATATCATGTCACTTATTTAGAATTGTAGGCAATTGAATTGAAACAAATCAAATGTTTGTAAGTCCCACTCGATGCTAACATTAACAAACATTTAATTTGCTCTTAAAAATGACATACGGGTTTGATTTCAGCTGTCAAAATTCCGAAAAACTCATGGCCGTGTAACAGGCCTGGTCCAGCAATGAACTTAATATAGACTGTTGATGTTGGCCCTAGGTTTGAACTCCTATCCACACCAAAAAGTAAAGCAAGCTCATCTTCTATTAGGATAGCACGACTGCTTGGTATTACAAAGTAATTAGTATCGACGACCACGTATGCATTTGTTCTGTTATTTATAACATGTATCATATGCAAACCAAGTCAATAGGTCCTATTCTGAAGGGAAGTATTTAAATTTGACAGTCTTAAATCATATTTTTTACTATGTCGGGCGTTACTAACAAAACATAGCTAACATATGTCCGTATAAACACGCTACTACACGCTTTCCTACGCGCAATCCTGAGCAATTGCGCTTGCTAAAGAGTGTGATTACACGCGACTGAAGCCTCGTGAATAACCAATCGATTGCAGTGATGTTTTACCGTGCGATTAATAATAACCCTTTCAGTGCCCATAGGTCAAATAATCAATTTTAGGCATAGCTCCTATTTTGAGCGTGTAAATACATGCTAATGCGATGATAAATTGCATGCGAGACGCAAGGATACATTTCTGTCGCGTGCGCAATCACGCACTCCTCTCCAATCCCTCGCTATTGTGCGTGGGAAAGCGTGTAAGTCTAAAGGAACTTATCGTCTAATATTCCTAGACTAGAAATTGTATCTAATCTAAAGAATCAATAAAATACAGATGACCCGAGCCTCTGCGCAATGTCTTGCTTTGGCGATAGCGTGCGACATCATCCGCGCAGGTGACGCCGTGGGACAGATGATCACCTGGCGGGCTAGCCTCGGTGCATCAAGTGCTGTATGTTACCAAATCCTTTTCCATAATTATATCAGCGCGAGTGTTGGTAAGTAGTAGTAAGGGAGACGCGGCTTATATATATATTCGGGAGGTCAGAGTCCCCCGTCATGCCATGATTGTGCCGTTGGCTTTTACATTTACCGAGTACACTTAAACTGTGAAAGAAACACGACATCTGATATAATCAGTGTGTGTAATCAATCACGGGGTTGATGTTGCACCACGTCCGTATTAGTTACCCCAGTTAACTACGCACGTGCTCCCGGGTGTTGAAAGTAGTTATAAGTAGTCAAATTAATATTCAGACATGTTGCGAACCCCTCACGGCCAATAAATATGACATACAATGTAATAAAATAAGCGCATCCGTTGCTGGCTGATCGAATGGCTAACCCAAAATTAGCTGCCATTGCAACTATTGTTCTACTTAATAAGATATTTTCATTGGCGTATCAGTTATTGTTATCACTTATTGGTGGCTGGGCCCAAAACGACCATCATCCTTTCCAATGATTGCTTCCATAATGGAACTTGCGGAGGACCGGGTGTATTGGCGTTCATTGGGGAAGGCCTATGTCCAGCAGTGGAAGTCAGCAGGCTGAAGATGATCTTTGCCACATGTTGCAGGCTTGTGGCCGGTGTGTATGCATTCCTAATTCAAATTAGTCAACGTCTACAAAATATTATGAGGAACTTATTATTTATTTACATCACTTATTACAGAATCCAAAAGTCGTGAGGAGGGGCTCCACAATCGCCTCTCTGCTCGCTGCGGTGTTCAAAGACGAATGCCGAACGTCTGGTGTGCTCCTCAGCGAAGAGGGAGTTCTTGAAGGTACAGTCCACTCGACGATACGGTCTAAATTTATTCCAATTTGGGATTTTATCACCAGCGCAGATCGCCCAGACTAGAGGTCCGTTGACGTAGAATTCCATGCATCGAGACCAGCCGACGTGCGCGGCTGACGTGCGCGATTGGCCGCGGCCGCTGCGACAAAACTAAACACTATGAAAATATATAGCGCCGCTTCCGAGCTCAGCGACCACGTCGCTGACAGAGTATCGTCATACTCAGTATTGTCGCGCGGAGCAAACTCGCCAATAATGAATAAATTGTATTGTATATCTGTCGACGATGCTGGATATAGCTTTCCTGTGGGGAAGACGTCATTTTAATAAATTTGTTTCACAACAGCCTGTTATAATGATCTCAGTTCATCCGAATATAAACATTCAATATTATAATAATTTATTTAATCGGCAAAACTTCCGGAACTTCATCTGATTTCAAATATCTTTTCATTAAATTATTTTTCATTTCAGCTTTTGAAGATGGGATCAATTGGTTTTCTTATTAAGCTTTCATAATCCGCAGTAGCAGGTCGTCATCCTCTACCTCTTCTTCAATGATATCAATAAGCACGTCGACGAGTAATTTTTTTTAACTTCGGTGCACACACACGATAGGAAGGGACGGACGAAGAACACCGACTGGCTGGTCAGCTGTAGTCGGCTGCGCGCGACAGTCACTGACACAGGAAGTAACGTATGTCGCAACAGCCGCGTGCGATCGACGGCTGGTCGCGATGCACGGAAGTCTACCTCAACTCTTATTTAGACTGTACTTTTTGTTAAAACGAGCGTGTAATTAACACAATATATCCTCTTTTAATTATTAAATTATAATCTTTTATCATCAGAGACGTTATGTGAGATGCAGCGACTCCCGCATGTCTTTAACCTTGCTACGAGTATAATGCCAGTTGTAACGATGAAAACGCGCTATGGTGTTAGGTCGTAAATTTTCAAAAAATCTCCCGTAAAATTGTAGCTTTATGTTAAGCAATAGACGTTGCCATGTCGATGATAGGAGGTGGTTTGTCTAAGCGAACATCTTCCGGACGAACCCGATATGTCCGAAATTTCACTCATGATATCATCTGACCTCCGCTGACAGCCATCAAGTCACGTTAGGGATTTTAAAATACGATTTCAACCATAGAATACCTAATAATACTACGTATAGAATGGACACTCCCTTCCCCCCGCCAATCACAGCTTCCTCACCCCGCGCCGCAGATTTGGGTAGCGTTTAGGGCACTAGCCGTCAGGGCTGTATATATTGCTTGAAAGATAATTAAAAGAATAATGGTGAAGTAATTGTGCTGTAGGTGGTTGTTTGATTAACAGTAATAACAAAAAGAGACGATTTCATTCTTTTCCTCCAGAAGAATCGAGGTAAGTAACATATTTTGCCTATTTATTCTAACAATTTGTAGGATTGAATTTTGGTAATACAAATATAATTTTAGACGTTTTGGTTTATTTTATTCTGTTTGATAATGTAAATAAAATGTTATTTGATATAGACATTGATACAATTTTAATCAATTGTATATTTATTTGTTTGTGGTACGACATTTACACATTTGCGTTAAGTCGCGAGACGCTCGCATCGATGTGGGTCTTTTTGAATTAGGTAACTTGTCCCGCGAAATTATATATGTTTTGTGACAAAACATATTAAATCTTAAAGAATTTAAGTAGTATTAGTCACGCCTTCAAATAAACCCCACGTTCATCATATCCATGAATTATTCAGGAACCTGCAGATCATCAGGAACTTATTACATTCTAGCGCCCAACGTGGGGTTTAATTGTAGCGTGTAAGAAGATACCTGAATTCTAAAAAAAAATTAGGTAAAGTTGGAAAAACATCTAGTTTCGTGTGACTTAATATATCAAGGTAATTTTTATACTCTGCAAATTTTATATTTTGTACACTTTAGACTTTAGCGTGTGGTCCACCGTACATACATTGGCATAATTGCCAAGTGTTCATGCTAGTAAAAAAATCGGTTGTGTAAGTTTTAATTTATGGCAGTCATGCATACACGAAGATAAAAATAAATGTTTGGACTCCCTCTGTTGAAGATGTCATGATTATTGACCACGTCGTTGGCTTAGTGGCTTGCTTATTGGATTCAAGTACCAGAAGTCGTGAGTTCGATTCCTTTTATGTATAGACATCTTTAGAGTTCGTCTTAGTCTGGGTACTATATTAGTGAATTGGTCCTTATCTAATTTCAATGGTACAGGATAATGAGACGTTCTGATCTGAAGTGAATAAAATCAAGTTTGGGATTAGACAAATGTAATGTACCTATAATACATAAAATTTATATTTAATTAAATTAAAAATAACGGAACCGACGTCACGTTTGAATTTTCACCTTTTTGATGTAATCGAAATTCAATGAGCGATTGTCTACCGACTTGCGCGTATGTGTAATTGCAGCATAATAAAAAGAAAAAATGACATGTGTCATACAGTGGCGTGTGACGTGAGGTTACAACGTAACATTGTAGGAACGTTTCCGCAGTTCCTTTTGTTTGGGTATAAAATCTTTTTTGTTTTACAGATGTAGATATATACTAAAAAAATTGTTTTTCAGATGTATATACGGGATTCAAGTGATTGGGCGACCCGACTTAAACAATAAAAGTTTAAAGAATTACCGCGTTTGCGATCTTCATTCCTGTGCTTCGGATCGTCTTGCAAAGAAATCAAAAAGAAACGCAGTACCAAAACGCAGTACGCCGTCAAATTCTGTTCAGCAGTTTCCAAGTTTAGCCCGTACAGACATACATACATACATAGACACGATTTTTTTTATTTAGATATTTATTTATTTAAAATATTCAAACATTACAGATTATTATTCGATTGCGTTACAATAATTTTTATGCTATAGACGAAACAGGCATTCCTCTCTCTAGCATTCTCTTACATTCCGTCATCAGCCGTCCTATGCCGTCCACGAGCACGTCATTATACTTATTTACAAGTTTATTATATTTTTGGACTCCACTGGTCTTAAGGTCTGAATTGTTTTTTACTTTAATGTACAGAAACGCCTTTTTACTGTTTTAATATATGTATAGATTAAAAAATATATAATTTGCACAATGATGAGTGTCGTCTTTTTTCCCTGTATGTCGAAAAATACTTTATTTTAGCACATGCGCCAAGTTTAGTGATATATTTTAAACCATAATGAAAGAAAGAAAAAATTACACGCGAGTAGGAATTATTCCATAACAATAGTCCACGACGCTGGCCCAATGCGGGTTTGTGGACTTCACATACGCCTTAGAATTATTACTTCTTTGGCTGGTTTCTTAAGGTATTTTCCTTTACTAAAAACGTTCTTAGTTCGTTCTTTGGCCTGTGCCCGGATTCGAACTCTCGACCTCATAAACGTGAGGCGAGCGCAGTACCAACTAGTCTATCACGAATTCGTACAGTTTTGTATGGTTGCATAGAGATTTTGCACATAAACATCGAAAGTTGGAAAAAAAGATTGTATACCTACGACATAAATCTCAATTAATCAACCACCTATATAAACTATTTTTATTTTTATGCACACTTATCGCCGCCATCACAAAGTTACTGGTGCCCACGGCCGGTCCGCGCGGTCTGACACCCCTAACGATTGCCTTAGGCATGTGTGCGTGCGCTGCCGTGTGCGGACACGATTATTGTATTTGTGTAAGAATAGGTAGTCGATTTCCCGCCATCGCATACATTTTGGCACAAGTGTCCGCCCTGTGATTTCAACAGACCCAGACTTCTTTCTAATGTCATCGGATACGCGAACAGAGATAAGCAACCCTACTTTCAAAGAAGGACCGAACCAAAGAACAGTCAACTGTTTGACAGCGTCTGATATTGAGGGATCACGCATGTCTAAGGTACTTTCTAGTAACTTTTGCGCCTTAAATTGTCCCCACACAATCCTTCTACCTAATGATATCGGACAAAGAACTAATGTCACTAATGACATAGCTTAAAAAAATAGTAATCTTAGTGGCAGTGGGCAGAAAATCTGTCGCAGAACCAATAGCTGTTGGGATACATGAATTCTACATGTGACTGACGGATCTGACTATGGTAGCCGGAACGGTTGGATGGGGAAGGCAGACGACAGGATGTGATAACCATTGCATATATAGGCCTATGTCCACTGTAGACGTATGAATATTATTATATACTGATCATCATCATCAGGTTACTTTTGTCTCCACTGCAGGAGTACAACCCTCTCTCATCTGCCGGAGACAGGCGGAGGATTTGGGCTACACTCCCCGCGCTGGCCTGACGGGTTGGGGAGGCCTGATTGATGTTTTATAATGTATTCCCTTAGTCGCCTTGTACGACATCCACGGGAAGAGTTGGAGTGGTCCTATTCTACTCTACCGGAAACCACACGGAAAATTAATAATATACTGATGAATATTATTAATTTTCGAGGTATTTTTACCCTTTGACTGACTTCTTTCAGGCGTTTTCTCTTTTGTACATGCTCTCTGAAGATCTGGAGAGCAAAGTATCACTTGCAGATGAATCCTACAACTTGTATAAGAACATTCAACTCGCATCCGACGACGAGGTATGTCCCTCTGGCCATCACTAGAACTAACATAAGAGTAGATTTCCTTTTTACTTAGATAATTTCACATTTCTTTTCTTGGTACATTTCCGGTTTAATTCAAACCAGAGTCCGCTATAGGAAAGCTTTTTTCTCCGTTCATCAAATAACTCAAATACTACTAATGGCTGAACTGGACAGAAACGTTAACAAGAAAATTATTAAATTATATAAAAAAAAACGATTGCGTGTGGTTTTCGTATACGTGCAATTTATTGCATTTGAGCGAGTTGAAAAATATTACTTGCCTTTAAAAAAAGTCTTATGGTGATGTACTTATTACAGGCTGTGCTTGTGTTATGCTCTTCCTTCATGACGATGAAACTGAATGAGGTCTGGTTGGAGACGTACGTACAATGCCCTGGATACGTGCCTTACGACCAGAACATTCTTCACGAGTTCCTTGAAGTCGGCAGGTAATCAAAAGCAAAAGAAAAACTTGTTTATCAATTCGCACAATTCGTTTTGAGAGAACACGACTTATATTTTCTAATAAATAAAATCGTAAACTTCGCGTGTCAACACATTGAAGATATTTGTATAAAAAAATGGGGGGGCGGGGTAGTCTAAGGATAAGTAATAGAACACATTTCAATCATTTTTGGAATTTTTGTCTGTTTGTTTGTTCACGCATCACTTAAAAACTACTGAATTGACATTGAGCCGCGGGCACAGCTAGTATATATATATATAAATTCGTGTTTTCTCAAAACATGATTTTTTTTGAGGTTTTAGGTTTATGATTTCATGTGCGAATTGTTGGTCGTATGTCGCACCATCGATCTTCATTTTTACCGCTAAGGCCATAATGGTCTAGGTCGAGCCTGCGGTTGCCAGAATGTAGTCTGACCAGCGGAATGATAGTCTTCCAGAACTTCCGTCTTCCTCTGCAGCGTCTCCAGTAAATAACTTTCCGAATTTTCCGAACGGAATTTCACGTACCAATTTTCTTACATTGTAAATACCAAAAAATAAAGAAATACATCGCGAGTAGTTTACTCACTTTACATGGGATCTGTGAAGATTTTAATTTCACAAGTCTGAAAGTTTAAACATATGTGAAGTTAAAATCTTCAAAGATCCCACGTGGTTTAATTACGGCACGGATATCCTTATTTTCAGCAAAGATCCATGTCCAGCTATAGGGCACGTAAACATGGCGATTAATACTTTGTTTCAGAGGATGGGCAAAAGAAGTAATGCGGCAACAAGAAGACGTATTGAAGAGAGATAGAGAAAAGGTAAAATGCTTTACCCATGGATAGACTTCGTTAGAGCTTGACGGCTGTGTCCTACTGGTGCATATACTGAGAGCAACAAGGCGGCGATCAATAGCAGAAAGAATTCAATCACGTACCATTGTACAGGCGTTTATATTTCACTCGCTGTCACTAGCGATTTTGTCCGCGTGGAATTGGAAATAACCCTTTCGTGGTGGTTGTCTACGCATTTTAAGAACCTCTATGAAAATTTCAAGTTTCTAGACCCCGCGGTTTAAACAGTTTTGTTCGTTGATAAAGCAGTCATTTAGTCAGGGTAGTCTTTTACTAATATAAATACTATTAAAAATATTATATATAAGCTAACGCTACAACGCAGAAGCAGGAGGAAGAAAGATCACTATATGCGTTCCTGGGGCGAGTCCGTCTGAACATGGCGCTGGATGCGCTGCGCGACGTGCGCTGTGTGGCGCGCTCCGCGGACCGTGCCCGGTTCGCGCACGCGCTGTTGCACGACGCTGTCAACGCGCACCACCGCCGCAACCTCGCATCCAACAAGCTCGAAGCGCCCGTGCTGCACACTTATGAACCGAAACTGGATGACCAGGTATAGTAGACGAAGTTGCCAAAAAATAAGCTGAATGACATGCTTAAATGTTAAATTGAGGAATAATTAAACCTGTAGACGAATAAAACTCCCGCGTGCCAATCGGTCCAGCTTCATAGAAATAAAATACCTCTCTAAGATGTCGGCTTTATCGATCATTTTATATATTGTGCGTCTCAATGGCTCACTATAATGTCACTGAAAATGAGCTTATTGTATTTCGTTGCCAATGCAACTATCGCGGAACTTGATTAATTTTGAACTTGTACCTTATGCGAGGACGTGAAATCTAGCGCCCGGTAGTTAATCCGTGAAATGTATATTCCAGAGAGCATTTTTTCTCTGTATTTCAGAACATAACTGGACAGAACGTCAAAGTGAACAGCATTTTTCCCGCAGATCGAGCGTCCCTTACACCTCCGCTTACTTAAAAATTTAAATTGATTAATATGATTAACAAACCTATCCATTATAATATTATAAAATGACAAATACATTAAACTGTTATAGTTTTACTTAGAAATCGTATATATGTATGTGTCCTATTAGTGGTGGTCCAAACGGAGTGATGATATACTTCATTTCGACTACTTTTTATGGAATAGGGGAGGAAAACTGGTAGCAATACGGGTAGTGAAGGTATCTTTCTTATCAATTTGACCCTAGACGTGCCTATCTATTTTTTGATTTTATCATATAATCGCATAGTTCGTCAGTAAAAATTATTAAAAAAACAAAGGATTTCATATAAGAACAATTTAATATTGTGGTTGAGAGGGATGTGATCAGATTTAAATCTGTCAGGATGCCTCTATTCCAAGAGCTAATTATTTTACGACTTTGGGTGCGACTACAAATATAAACTACATGTGCCTGTACAAAAATTAGCCGTATTTAGTAAAAACGCATATTGCATGGCGATTAGGATATACAACCATTTGCCAAACGGTTATAAAGGCGCTAATATTAATTTATTTAAAAAGCAGGTTTTTAAGTACTTTTTGGAGAGGAGTTACTATTCAGTATTAGAATTTTTCAATGATAAACAAGAGTAGACAAATTACATGAATATTATTTTTGACATTAGGTTTTTATTTATTTAGATCATGCATGACTTTATTAAAATTAAGTGTTATTTCTATATTTCAAGTTATTAAGAATGTAAAACTAAAATTTGCACGCCATGAATGGCAGAATATGAGAAACTGTTTTCATTGTATACCATATCATTTTTACCATATTCTAGCAAATAAATATTTCATTTCATTTCATTTCTAAAATTTATCTTGATTTCAAATAACAGCAAAAATATTTTTTGATACCGGTATAGGTGCAGCGTGGAACGCCGCTTCCCTCGATGTTCCGGCGACCATAAAAAGGTAACCGGAAACGGCTAAATGGGGAACAAAGCTCGTGATGGAAACGAATTTGATGATCACTAAAGAAAGAGTCGCCGAAGTGCAAACTGCGCACTCCATTAGCATATCAGCCATTCGACACGGGTAACCATGTCATGCTAACAGTTTTTAGTTTAATTAAATGCTACTATTAGAACGGCACATTCCCTCTCAAACGCAATGGAAAAAAATATCTTAAATCCTTTTTTGTTTTTAAAAATATCTTTTACTGGCACTCCATACGATCATAGTGTTTTTATTTTTAATAGCTTGAACTACCAAAAATCGGATAGGCACTATGGGGTCAAATTGATAGGAAATGACTATATAACTACATTACATTTGAATCATATATATTTGAATATCCTAAAAATAAAATTTTAAAAATTCTAATCAATCAAAAATTTTATAGACAAAGCAAAAATAAAATATTTATTATAATATAATAACAATACAGATAGATTATTTCTTAACAAATTTGACACTAAACGAACAAGAAATAGCAAAATCTTAAGAACCTAAATAATTAGTAATACAAAAATATAGTTCTTAGATGGTTTATTCATTCATCTGAAACCTACAAAGTAACATACAAATGGTTAATCAGAAAGTCTTGCTTTTCAATGGAATACAATAATTTTGATTTTCTGTTTAATTATTTATATCAGTGTGATTGGCCTTGTTGTTCAGAAGGTGGCACAAAATGCCAGAAACTTAATTTTAGAAACGAAACCAACTTTACGTTACAAAAACAAATAACCAAAACGTTGTGCTAACTTCACTTTTATATTTCTCTCCTACAAACAGACAAATTAGTAAAAACAAGTTATAATTTTCAGCCGTTTAGGGCGCTGGAATGAAACATTGTTTCGCTAAATAGAACTGATCATTCATACTGTATACTTTCTGATTACCCAATACATGCAAAATATACAAGCACAGTCAACACGATATAGGTAGGTCCCATATTAAATAAATTGGTAATAAAATTCTTGTAATGACCGGGAGCAGAAATATTCAGTGCCGAACACTGATCAAGTTTTTTATACATCATGTGGAATCAAATTCAACGTTATAATAAAAAATAGTAATAGTAATAAAAATTAATTAAACTATACTATAAATGTAAAAAAACATTATCATATCACCTCTAAACTTTTTGCTCGGATTTTGATGAAACTTACTTAGTACATATAGCTTATGATAGTTTATTTCCTGAATAAACACGTGACACGGAATATTGTTATCCCCGAGAAAGCATAAATTTGTTATTCAAAATTGTCAAGAGATGGCGCTGTCTAATTTTCTGATCGTTGAGTCAAGTAAGGTAGTGGTATGTTGTAACAGATTAGGTGTTTCTATATCCACACGACCGAAATCGCGGGGTACAACTATTACAAAGTATAATATTTCATCGAGCGATTCGTATAGATTGTTCAATTCACGATGGCACACTCTGCTACTTTTTGCAAGGGGTAAGCGAAGGATGCGGACAGCTAATCGGTATGTGAGTATCATCATAGTGTACGTATGCACACATTGATGATTAGTACCAATAATAAAACCAACACAGTAACAATATAACGCATACAATGAATTGTAAGCGATTTAGAGAAATAGTGGGGTGTGCCGTCGTGAACTGTACACTGATATACCAATCAAATTAGTTGTTAAATCCCAAATCTTGTTATTCAGCCGTAATGTCTGCCCAGCGTGGTTATTATGTACATTATACACACTGGGAAGCCCATGTTCCACAGTAGATATTAGGAGGCTAACGACGATGGTAAATTTCAGTATTCGATGCTGATTTCCAGTCAATCTAAGTATTTTGTTACCTTTTATTATCCCTAGACAATAGTAAAACTTAGTACATAAATATATTCAAATCCAAAAATGCCCATAAGCATTGCTTTGGACACTTTAGTTCTTAGGTATAGCGCACACTTGCCCTTCGGACGCTTTCATTTTCAATCGGCAAGGTCATTAGAGTCCATAAATAGCCTGATGGTTATGTAGCCGCAACGCCACGCTTTGATGCTAAAAATTGCGCCAAGCAATCGTCCGATCTATCGAGGCGGACAAAACCGTCCTGCCAATTGACTGACCGACAGTGCTAATTTAAATAAGCTAAGTCTATTCTAACCGGCTGGTACCTGATAAATTACTCAAGTCAAAACACCTTTTTACTTTCTTTGTATATACAAAGAATTTATGTTTAGTCCCAATGGTTTCTCTGAATGAATACGAATGAGGCATATATGATGCTGATGTCCTAGGTTAATTCTTATGGAATAAGGCATTTGTGAGGCAATTATGATTCAACACATGTAAGAGGATATTCATTATAGGTATGGATATATTCTATATAATGAACATGAATCAAGAGCATATGAGTCTGCATAGAAGACCGTAGTATGGGGATAATATTACACAAACTGCGATTTTCAGTCGACCAGCGAAATAAATTGAATATAAAATCCTTGTGCAAACTAGAACACAACGCAAAAAACCTTATAAATTTATTAATTGATATTCTACTAATACACAGCATCATAATGTGATTTCATAAAAATATATCAGTGAGAACTTGGAAGTCCACCCTTTACCCTTCCTTAATAAATATACATATAAATAAAATATACATATTTATAAGTAAACGGACACCTGATTATTATTTATGCAGGTAAAATAAAAAAGATCGTAGTTTGTGAACCCACTAATAATAATTAACTTATTAAACTCTAGATACCTATCAAGGAAAATAGAATTATGAACGAGTATAATTCCAAATGTAACTAAAATAATTCCATTAACATAACATTAAGTTATACAGGGTTACAGGAAAAGTCGTGCTAGATCCCTTAAGGGTGTGGAGCACCCATCATTTCTGACTTATTTCACTATGAAACACCCTACCCTAAACTTAACCCTTTTCGAGATATTCGACTTTTAATTTTTTTATTGAAAATTGCTGATTTTTAGGCTACTACATTTATTTTTGTTTATTTTGTGTATCTTATTATTATTATTATTGCATTTTTACATGTGTAGTAAGATGCTTTAGGACGTCAATCATTAAAATAGTGCACAAGTTAATTGAATAGACTGTAGTAGACAAGTGAAAGAAAAGAAATAAAAAACATATTAGAAAGTTTATTTTTCTCTAAGGGATATCTAAAAAAAATGTTAAGGTAATTGTTCGGCAGATGTTTTTTAAAATATTTACGTTTCATCAGCTATCTAACGAGGTGTAACAATCTAGGGTTTGTATTACATTTCGTGGAAAAAAAGTAGTTGGGACGCTCCAGGTAGCAGTTCTAACGGTCCCACGCCTATTGTCCTTCAAGTTAAGACGCTTACACTTAGACGTTGACAGAGTTTATCGAAGACTTCGAGAAACTGGCTCTGTTTTGAGACGAAGTACAGACATGGGAAGACCACGAATTGACGACGAAGAACAGGACAATGAGATAGTGCAACGCTTTCGAGCGGATCCGACTACTTCCACTAATATTGTTGCCCGTGATCTGGGGCTTTCGCAATGGAGAGTGTGGTTTACAGTGCATACTGCTGGCCTATACCCGTACCATTACACGCCAGTACACGTTATTGAAGAAGGGGACCCCGCGAGAAGATTGGACTTTTGCAGATTTATGCTAAATGCTGATGTAGAAGACCCAGATTTTTTTAGAAATATCTTGTGGACGGATGAGTCCAAATTTGATAAAGATGGCATAACTAACTATCACAACGCCCATTACTGGGCCCTAAAAGAACTAAGGAATCCCAATAAGAAAAGAGTGAAGGGGTCCCAACGAAGATTCAGCGTGAATGTGTGGATGGGCATTATCTCCAATCATTTGATTGGACCTTACTTTCTCCCGGATAATCTAAACGGGGAAAGCTACGTAAATTTCCTGAGAGCAGACTTGAGTGATTTGCTGGATGATCTGCCACTCAACCTGATCAGGGACATGTGGTTCCAACACGATGGCTGCCCTGCCCATTTCAGGAGAAGTGTCAGAGACTGGCTGGACACAAATTATCCAAACAAATGGATTGGACGAGGTGGGCCATTGCCATGGCCAGCAAGAAGTCCGGACCTAACCCCCATGGATTTTCATGTGTGGGGCTGCATGAAAAGTCTCGTGTACAGCGAGCCGAATCCAGTTTCGTCTGTGGAAGACTTAAGAGAAAGGATTGTGGATGCAGCAAATAAAATGAGGACCACATTGACCACTGGCGTAGTGAAGACCGGTCTCCGTAGAAGGATGCGACAATGTATTAGAAATAGAGGCGGCCATGTTGAACATGAACTGTAGAAAAAGAAAAAGTTGTGAGAAAACCTTTAATAAATGGCATTTCATGCTTACCTATTGTTTTATTTTACTTTTTAGGGCTAAGTATACATTTTCTTCTCCACTGTCGCCTATGAAACTAAATTTTTTTGAATGCATTTGAATAAAACCCTACATTATTATACCTCGTTAGATAGCTGATGAACCGTAGATATTTTAAAAAACATCTGCCGAACAATTACCATAATATTTTTTTTAGATATCCCTTAGAGAAAAATAAACTTTCTAATATGTTTTTTATTTCTTTTCTTTCACTTGTCTACTACGGTCTATTCAAATAACTTGTGCACTATTTTAATGATTGACGTCCTAAAGCATCTTACTACACATGTAAAAATGCAATAATAATAATAATAAGATACACAAAATAAACAAAAATAAATGTAGTAGCCTAAAAATCAGCAATTTTCAATAAAAAAATTAAAAGTCGAATATCTCGAAAAGGGTTAAGTTTAGGGTAGGGTGTTTCATAGTGAAATAAGTCAGAAATGATGGGTGCTCCACACCCTTAAGGGATCTAGCACGACTTTTCCTGTAACCCTGTATACATACTAAAATATATTTTTTTTACTTTATCTGTGTTCAGACAATAAAAGTCAAATTTAAGGATGTGTTTGTTTGTCACAATTAAAATTACTTGGCACTTGATTTAAATTAATATAAAATTGTACGACAACGAAGTAGTAAACACCACATAGAAGTAAATTTCTATGGAATACCATGAATTTCGCACACAACCTACAATTATTAGTATATTGTAACAGTGATATATTTTTCAAACTCGCATCAGCATAACAAATAACATATAAAATATGATATTTAAAATGAATTCGGTCCGGAGATGCGCTTATTAAAAATAGTAAAAATTGTAAAAATTGTATAGTATATTTGCTAGGCACATTCATAAAAAAATGTATAGTGAACATTATTTACTTATACATTATCTTCAATCGCTAAACAATTTTTTTTTTTATTAATAACTATTCTTGTGATACAGAGGAAGTAGGGAAAATGATTCCAGGTAGACCCAGGTGAATTAGGTCAACGGCATTGATTAAAATGGTCACATATAATGAATAATAATATACATAATAATCATACATATTTCATATTCTACACTTGTCTATTCCCAAACTAGGAGTTTATCCTGTACTATGGGTGTTAGACAAGACTAGATTTAATTATTACAAATGTTAATACATAGATTTACTTACGTAATAAGTCAAAGTTACTGTGATCGTTAAAGAATAATAAAAATATATGGTTTTTCCCAGTGGTCAGATTGGTGGTCAGACTAAATGTCAATTTTACACAATTTGTTTATGATATTCATAACAATGTATAGACCAAAGGATAGAACCATTCATAAAATTTGTGTTACATTAAATATAACATCCAGACCTGGACCGTAATATAACAATATACACTTCAAAACTTTATTTGTATTTCGAAGTCCTTAAACCAATGGTATTCATACTTTTAACATTTTACTGCATTTTCACTTTTAAAAATTACCACATTTCTATTATTTAGCAATTGAAGATGTTATATTGTATTTTATATCCTTCTGTATAAATATTATTTACAAAATTATCATCCTATTTTAGTGTTTAATTTTGCAGTTATTGCTACACAAAAAAGCTCAGTATGGCGTTTAAAATAATTCTAATTTCATCATATTTGGAGGCATTTTCAATAGCGGTTTAGCTTTAAAAAAGTCGTACCTTGTAATGATTTCATCTAGGAATCGGAACCGTTGTCCGAATTGCTGAACATGGACGCAACCATACTGTCGAACTCTGGGACGGCTTCCTCGAACATCTTGAGTTGCTGAGAAAGCGACTCGGAGTCCGTGGAGGCGGACACCTCTCGCACTATGTCGGTCCATTCATCGCTCGCGGACCGCGCCTGCAGGCACTCCTGGTAGAAGGTGGCCAGTTCGGTGATGGGACTGCCATCAGCAAATGGGAACTCCTGTAAAAACGGTTAAAACACTTTTAATAGATATCTAATTCGATAATAGATAGATAAATTCATAAGTCTATGTTTTTTGGTTAAATAAATTACAAGACAATTAGGCAAGTCATATTGTACGGTTTCACCGCACATACCGCCGCAGACGCAGCAACCTACTGCACGCATTTAATTTTTACACATGATTGAGTGCAATTTACAGTCTCCTGCGATATGCGTGTGGAGAAAAGAAACTCAAAAATTGTATACCTTTAATTAACTAATAAACTATACATTTTTACTTCGTAAATAATCTTTGGATGCACTGTTGTGCCGACTACATGTAATATAACTGAAGCCGAAAACTACGGCAACGGAACCTCAGCAGCCACTCATCTGAACTACTCGTAACTTCAGCATTCTAAGGTACTCTAATCTATACTTATAATAAAACTGTAACTGGTCTATGTATGTACATGACAGATATTAAAAAAAAATATGAGGGGTCTTTATAGGGCCAATAGAATAAAACAATTTTTTTAGAATTTTTGTCTGTCTGTCTGTCTCTCAGTCTGTCTGTATGTATGTTTGTTACAGCATCACGCTAAAATACAGAATGAAATCTGATGCAGTTTTCACAGTTGTCTTGCTGGTGGTCTAACTTAAAATCTGGTGCATGTTTCATCTTGATACGCCACTTAGAGCCTGAGATATTAGTAAAGTATTTTTTTCTAGAAGCCATATATCGGATTATAATAAAACGACTGTTAATATTTCTTCCAGTAACTCAGTATCACATTAAGAAATCATTCATGAAAAAAACGTCTCCTTTTTACGAAAATTTTGATAAAAAAAATGCAATATATCTCGAACATACGAGTATGTTCATCATATGGGCGAGGTCAACGGCCCCGACGCGGCGCGGCGAACGGCGCGGCGCGTATGGGATTGAGTGAAATTTAGTTTTTGGGGATAGGGATGGGGTTGAAGTTGGGGTTGGGGTTGGGATTGGGATATTGAGAGTCTCGAATCTGAGTGGAAGTAGAAGTGGGAAAGTGGGAACGGGGGCGGATTCTGTAGTTCACGCGAGCGGAGCAGCGGGCACAGCTAGTATATATAAATTCGTGTTTTCTCAAAACATGATTTTTTTGAGTTATGTAGGTTTATGATTTCATGTGCGAATTGTTGGTAGTATGTCGCACCATAACACCCAAATCGAGAACCAACTCTTACAAATGTACAAAGTTGCTTGTCCAGGAGTAGCAATCGAACGCACGACCTCTGGCATTCGAGTCCAATGCACAAGCCTAAGCCAACAATGCTGTCAAATGCTAGAGATCAGGCAAGAGCGCGTTCTTATCACATTATATTGTTATTACCATCAAGCTACTGTATTTATCATCCTTAGTTTTCGGCATTTCAATAGCCCTGCTGGCAGCGTGCGGTACGGAGTAACTGGCTACTGCGCCACTAGTATGTGGCCTGTTCATGTTCTTCTCAGGTATGGTCAGACATTTCATATTCTGCGAACAACATTTTAACAATCAGAGGACTCTACTCCAAGCCATAACACACAAATTATGTACTTAAAGAAGCTTTATTGCCAGTCAAATTGTTAGTGGCCTAAGCTAAGCAATAGCCCACCAGTCCAGTTCATATTCAGAGTTTTACTTTATGATACTAAATTATTATTGGAGAGGCTGGAGATGGAGTACCAGGTATGGTGACTTGCAATCGCGTAGGCCTATGTATTATGCCGCTTATATATATCTATATATTAACAGACTGATAATGATGTTATTACTATAACAATTGCTCCTGCAATAGAATTAATTACATTAATAATAGAAAATCATTAGTAATATTGTACTAACATTTTCCTTTCTTTCCTTTTCAGCTAAGAGCCATCTCAAAGGTGGTTCTGGGGGCAGTTGTAGACTCAATGTGTCATGCAACTCCTTTATTTTTGCCACATCGACAAATGCACCAGCTGTCAGTGGCTTGTTTAAATCTATAGGCTTCTTATCATGGTTTTTCCTAAAATTTAATAAATATATAATATTTCATACAGTTACGATGAATATAGAACTTAAAATACACAAATAAATTGAAATGAGATTAGTTTAAAAAATGAAATTGTAAATTATGCTTGTATTACTGTTCTATACAAAGAAAATAAATAATTAATTGTCTGTGAAAACATTGCATTCCCTATTTCTCGATATGTTTTTCTACTGTTGGACTTGCCCCTCTGTCTTTTCGTCATTCTAAAAACTTCATATATTTTCGAATTCCATTAATCTCGTCATTTAACTTTACTTAATTTTTTTCTGACACCCATGTCTTCTTAGTATAGAAACCATTTTGTTGATTTTCCAATAAAGTTTTTTACCTGTACTGCATTTATTTATTTACCTTGGACTTTCCATTGGAAAATGATCACTTTTAACCATGATATCTTCAGTACTGCTCCGTGTTGCATAGTCAAAGACTTTCTGTTTATCATCTGGCAGTATGGTCATCTTCGTCCTGTACAACACCTCTATCAATATTGTGCCAATTGATGTCCGAAGCTCACTAACTTTAATTGTTTTATAGTTTTCACCTGTAACCATAATTTTTGATACATAATTTCTAATCTCTATTTTCACAACTTTAATGGTAAAAACATTTTTTCGCAACAACCTGCAACTTTTTTTGACACTGAAATATTACTACTCTGTGTCTGTTTACTCTAAACAAATTATTCTGTGTTACATGATTACACTTTGGGGGCTTTGCAATAAGTTAAATTGTTTGTAGGTAGGTTTAATATAAACTGCCTTACTTTTGATGCCATAATATCAACTGTTAAGAGATAAATGAAACATTACTAACCTAATAAATCTGTATTTGGTGGTCCTCCATAAATTCTATTGAATATCTTGTAAGATTCTTTGTGCTGTGCTCTAGCTATCTTGTATGCGGGTGTTATTCTTGATATGCTCAAGGTGGATTTCAGCATGATACTCATACGGTAGTAAATAGTGGATACCGAGCTCATGCTCATGTCACAGTCTGGTGTCATCCTCACTGTCCACAATTCAAGCACCATTTCATCCCCTTCGGTCGTTTTTAGAGATATTTCTATACATAAAATGTTACTCAATGCATTCACAACTTCACCATTAAGAACATGTTTTGCATCACACTCTACTTCGAGCTCATCCGGAATGGAAAGGTTGAACTAAAAATTTTAACTTGTTTAAAAAACATCAACTCCTATTAGCTGAAGCCACACAAGTAATTTTCACAGCTTTATCAGTATTTTTAAAATCTCTGTCTCAATAATGCCTCCTCATTAGCTCAGTCACTTGAAACCCATGGTCAGGTGCACGAGGTTGTGGGTTCGATTCTCACCTAATGATAGATAACTCTATATAAGTTTGTCCTGGTCTGCGACTTATATTTATGATTTGAATCAGTGTAGTAATAAATCTGCATGTGTTAAGAATCAGAGAAAATTCCCCAAAGAATACAAATTCTTATATTTACTGATGACTGATGACAAATTGATAGCCGTTACTGTTAACCGTTAACAGAATAACCTAAATAAATATACCATAGGCTTTCGAAGCAATATCATAATTGACAATTTAATTTGGTTCCATAGAACACTTTACACTTTTCTTTCATAAGTACTCACATTTTTTGCTAGTTACACACTAAGGAAAATAACTTCAATTTAGGAGTTCACTTTCTGCCCCTGTGCTGACCCAAATAAGGCTTTGGAATGGACAATAATAGCAAAAAATTCGCATTGTATCGTTGGACTAAAAAAGATCTGACACAGCTTACCCACTGCAAATTCGATGGAGAAGAATGAAGTCCGTTATCTGGTGGCTTTGTCGCGTTAAACTCGTGGGTTATCTTTTTACCTTGCCTACTTTGGACAACAATCTGTGCCACTTTCAACGTCAATATCTTGGTAAATTTTAGCAATCTGGACCTGTCCTGAGTATCTGATTCTGACGCTGCCATTCTAATGAAGAAATAAAATCACTAGTTTCTTGTAAGATTTTATAGATTTTTATTTGCGCAGTACATTAGTAACTGCACGAGCATAGCAAGTATTATCATGAATTTTGTATGTAACATTTATATATATATATATGAATATACATATATATTTAACGATTTGTTTTTATTCGAAAAGAATTGTAGTTAAGTTTTTAATTTCCGTGATATTCTTTTCCACGACTCCAAACAAATTTCATAATTTCAATCAACCAGATCAAGTCAATATCTGTCACTATCAATCATCTGTCACTATCAATTAATAAAAAAAAGGGCCCAGAAAAAGCAGAGTTATATAAAACTATACAGCCATATCTTCAGTGATACAATGAGGGAGTCTTCTGTCTGTTTACATACCGTGCAAGAATAATGCTTAAGTAGTTTCAAAGCAAGACCAGTCAAGAATTTGCCGAAACTGAACACTTTCGGTCTAGTTCCATACAAGAAAATTTGAAAATATTTTTTTTTTGCTGAAGTACCTGTCAGTTTTAGACAAAAAAAGTTCTGGCAATTATTCATCACAATGACGAGATCTATCGATGACTGTATAAATAAAGTTCGATTTGTTGAAAAAAGTCCCTCATACTGCAGTTTCGATCCAGTGCCGCGGCGCGTTGTCTGGCATAGGGTTTTTATATCCTTTCGTCGCAGAATGGATGTCTACTACCTATTTGCCCTTTTTCTACCAAATCCAGACTTTGGCTTTAGCTCTGATTTGTACCGGCAAATGTGACGGTCAGAGCTTCTAAGGCTAAAAGTGCGTGATAACCGCTTGCCAGACCAAACGTACATCCCTCCATTGATTCCTCCTCACAGCGCGAGCTCTGTCACCACTGGGTTCCATCAGCATGTCCATTCATTCTTTATTATTATTAGGCACAATAATATTGTATTGAATGATAAAATAAAATTGGTAATTGAAGTCGCAATAATGATGCAATAAAGTAAAATTTATTTAATATTAAATAAATTATGTCTTACATATTTAACTATATGCTATACGATAAGAATTATCATAAAATTATGTACATATTGAGCATGAGCTTGAAAGTTAATTAGAGATGAAACGGATATCCGGTAACTATCAGGTATCCGGTCTAGTTTTACTATCCAGCCAGATACTGGATAGTAGCCTAATATCCGGCTGATACCAGATTTGAATTAAAATTGGTCTTAAATCAACGCTGACAAATTGATTTATTGATAAGAGAAAACAAAATTAAAACCACATAAGTAATTAACCTTTTCTTATTTTCAAGCGTAACAAGAAAGGTATTGTCATAATTTTTTAAGTGTTAAAATTTGTTTTATCGCCAGCACATATTAAAAAGGACCATCCGTTATATGTTCTAGAATGTCCTAGCGTATTATCTTACGGCAGTACTACCAAAATGCAAACTTAGATTTTCTTGAAATCGGTTGAAGAGAATGAAAAAATTAAATGTTCTACAATTTAAGTTCCAAATTGTATGATATCCCGCTATCCGGCCCAGAGGTTGACCGGATATCTGTTATCCGGTATCTGGCTAAACCACTATCCGTTTCATCTCTAAAGTTAAACAGTGAATAATAAAACTTACACCAGACAATATTGGGTTCATTTCGTAGCATAAAATATGGTCAGTTCATAATATACAGATAAAAAATAATATTGTCATTCTTTCAGTATTTAAAAAAAAAAACTAGTCTCAACTAATGGCTTGATCAAATGTTAAATTTGGCATAAAAATTTACAGAATAATATTATTTTTTACAAAAAGTGTATCATCTGGTTAAATCAGGTATTAACTTATAAATAATATAACATTTCATTAAAAACTAGCAAGATAGAAAACACATGTAACCCTTAAAATTTACTTATCATTGATGTAGCAATTGTGTCACTGTGATGAAAATGGCAGGCCTAGAGTCTTTTTAACTAGACTTTCAGCAATTTTATTGAATTGATCACGGTCTTCCCGCCACATTTTAGCGGCATCAACGTTGGCGCCGCTTTCATCATTTGGCTCTGAAATTGACATTACAATAAATGTAGATACGACAATACCACAATGTGTATATGTTTGCCAAGTTCCTAAAGACAACAGATATATATACTTTGTTCATTTTATGAACCTGAACACCTGAGGCATTAACTTTTTTTATGTTTACAAACCTGCTAAAACTTGAAATTGTAAACTCAAAAAGTGACAAATCTCCATCATAGTTCTGTGAAATATTTAAAAAAAAGTATATGCTATAAATACTAGAATATAGAAGCAACTTATATTCTAAATAGTTGCATATATTTATTAAATCGGTTTTTTAGCAACAAGAACAAAACTGACCTGCCAACATACTAACAACAGAAAGTAATATTTTTTCCACACTTTGTACAGGTGACCACCGTTCTGCGCTGCTCTCATATCCCATTGGATCGTCTCCTGGGGCATGTAAAATGGATATACAAACTCTACCATCAGCATATACTACAACCAAATTAATACTGAATTAGAAAACATTCAGGCATTATACAGGTTTAGATGAGCAATGTCCCTACACATTGTCCCTAATTCAAATAAAAAACATAACTTACTGTTTGGATGAAACATGTCACAAATGAATTGCATCTTAGGAGGGCTTAGTGGATAGTCAGGAGGGAATATTAATTTAGCTGGAAATATGCCACCTTCAAAACACGTACCCTCTGGGCCTCTGTAAAAAAACATTAAGGTATGAACAATGGGTCATTTTCAGAAGGCAGGACTTTTAACTGGTTTCTAAGTCCTACCTTTTGAAAACACAGTAAAAAAAAATGTAGAACCGAAATAATTTATGTTAATGGTTTCTTTCAATTAACAGGTTAATAAAAAGAACAGGTCTTAAAATTATTCTTACGTAATTAGAGCTTCCCATTCAAAAAAGTTCTCTTCATTTATTGGACCAGCAATAATTCCCTCTGGTGGATTCAGTGTCAGTTCTGAAATAATAATAAGAAGTCAAAGTGTACTTTTGTACACACTCGAGTCACTATTATTTCTTTTTGGTATGATTTGGCTGCTGTTGTCTACAGAGCAACCTATCTTATCTTATCTTCTTAGGGGGCCAGGAAGACCTGGCGACACTTCGACCCTTCAGGATCTTTTGTGCCAAACCCCTGACCACCAACAGTGCCCTAAGCCGATTTGGTGGACTTCACATACGCCTCAGAATGTCTTCTTCGGCGTATGCCGGTTTCCTTACGATGTTTCCTTCACCGAAAAGCCTGTGGTGGTATTATAAATAAACCGTACTTAAGTTTCGTAAAACTCATTGGTACGGGCGGGGTTTGAACCCACGACCTCATGAACGTGAGGAGAATGCACAATCAACTGGATACCACGGCTCTACAGAGCAACCTAACAACATTCTCCTCGTAACCTTTTCTACACTCCGAACAAAGGGTATCATAGGTTAGTTATTTAGTAAAAGCTGATAAATAAATATTCAAGACTCACGTTTATATTCGGCCATCAACCGTCTCAGTGCAGATCCAGCCATAATCACTAGATTTTTAGGCATTTACAGAACAGAAATATTTTTAGGGTATTTTTACTTTCCGTTTTGTCCGGAGAGGTCCAAAGAACGAAGACAAATTATTTTAGATCATATTAGATACCCATTGACCAGTTTAATTGCAGTGAGTGTGAAATAGATATATACAGCGGATATACCTCGTATTTAGAAGCTCTTTATTTGATTTTATTAAATATAAAAATTGGTGTAGGACATTTTGTTTCGTAGCACTTAGATTAGATTGACATGACCAAAGAGGATGTCAAAGAGAATATAAATAGTAGGTAGGGATCCGCAAAAAGTATCGATACCTGAGTAGTATCGATACTTTCGTTACGATACCAAGTATTTTCGTACTCGATACTTTTGTTACGATACTTTACTAGGTATCGATACTTCGTCACATACTCGATACTTTTTGGTGTACCGATACCAGACCTACTTTGTTTTGCGTATCGCCCAGCGCCAGGGATGAGAATACGCCAGCGCAAGCTCCGTACGCTCCGTGTGTAAATGCGGCAAACCGCATTTGTATGTAACGGACAGAGCAAAACCATACCAACACAACAGAAATAATGACAAGCTAATGGCAGCCCAGATGTGCCAACATAACCACCAAAATAGAGGTGTAATGAGGGAGGGATTTTTGTCGATAGTATTATATATATCTCTATATGTGTCGGAGATAACAATTAAGTTAACGTTAGAATTATCGATACGATTATTAACTCCGTTTAAGTCGTAACATAATTGCCTTTAAGTAAACACATGTGAACCTGGTGGCGCTAGTTGATATCATATCGAATAATTGTACACGATTCACAAGTCAACACTACTAGCTATTTTATGTAGCAACACCTATCTGTCAAACAGCCACCATAGAGGTTTTATTTTAGTGTAACAACACTAAGTTATCCTTGAAGGCCTCAATTTGCTTGGTTGGCATATTCCTTACTCATGATTGGATAACTTCACAGTACTTAATTGTGATTGGCCCTTGCTTCGCGCACGTGGACAGAGTTGTTTTGGTTGATCCGGGAGTCTCAGCTGATCACTTTTGTGCTAGAGACGGCCCATGTCACAACCTAACATAACTGTTGGTTTACTTAAAGTACAAGTTCATTACGTTCTATTCGCTGAAAGCCCGACACACCCAATATGGAGTTTGTACCAATGTTAATGCCCACACGTCGTTATATATATATTTATAGAATACTATATATATACGCAAAATTTCTTAATTTTTTTTACACTAAAAAGAAACCACTTTATATTTTTTTAATATAATAGATTAATATCACTGTCAAAAAATATAGGTTATATCCAGATCCAGCTCTACCAAGGGAAATACACCGCGTCAACGTTAGTCACCTCAGCAGCTTCCAGTCATATTGAAGTTCCTGAAAAATAAAAAGACTTATATTAGACACGTGAGTCTTTATACCAGAAAATACCCTTGCCTTTTAAAATTATTACTTACTTGCCAGTTACTTTGACCTATACAACTGGAAAATAAATAAAAGTATTTTATTTTACAATGAGATAAAATATACATAAAATTAATTAAGTTTCTGGCAAGTCCAAGTTGATAATCGATATGAAACATTACATCTTGCGACAGCACTATTGTTTGACAACAAGTTACATTTTTAAAGGGAAATCTCCATTAATCTCTCTTTGAAATATCTGGAATATTCTAGATAAGTTCTCAATATTGTCACTCTCAAATGCACTTAACGCCATTCAGTATAATCTCGAGTTTATATGAGCCGCACAATGTGTTAGAAAAGGATAGAAGTATCCCTTTACACACTTTTATCACCTACCGTAACTAAACTTCCTTACTTGCAAGTGCAGACCAAGGGCTATCTACCACTGCAAAAGTGAGTGGGTGACAGTGGGTAGTTATGGAGTAAAGGATGGACATATACTACTCTGTCAAGAAAGTACCAGGAAAAGATCAATAATACATAAAATGTTAATTATTCATCCAACATTATTTCATCACCTTCAAAGTATGCTCCTTCAGAAGCAACACACTTACGCCAACGAATAATCCAATCATCAAAACATTTATGAAACGCTTTTTCCGGAATTGAGTACAGTTCTCGCCGCGAATTCTCCTTTATGTCTTCTATCGAATGGAAACGGGTGCCACGAAGTGGTAATTTGGGTTTAGGAAAAAGAAAAAAGTCGCATGGAGCCATATCTGGTGAAAAAGGTGGTTGCTCAATGATGATTGTGGAGTTTTTGGTCAAAAATTCATTCACAATGATGGCCTTGTGCGATAGCGCATTATCGTGGCGCAAAATCCAAGACTTTTCTTTCCACAAATCTGGCCTTTATCGTCTAATTTTCTCCCTTAAACGCCGCATAACGCTCAAATAATATTCTATAATTATAGTCTCACCTTCAGGCAAGAATTCTGAGTGCACAACACCGCGATAGTCAAAGAAAACAGTCAACATGACTGACTTTCGATCGACTTTGGCGTGGTTTTTCGGTTTCGGTTCAGTTGGAAGGTGCCACTCTGAAGCTTGTTGACTAGTTTGCATGTCAAACGTAAACCCACGTCTCGTCACCAGTAACAATGCGTTTCATTAATGTTAGGTCGGAATTGACTCGTTCCAGTATGTTCCTCAGCGACTCGTAAGCGATTGAGTTTTTGGAGAAAATTCAGGTCTTTCGGGACTAGCCGAGCGGAAACATGTTTCATAGGTACCCATGTGATTATTTAAAATGGTAGGGATCGATTCGTGAGATACAGAAAGTTCAACGGCTATATCTCTCAAAGTTGAATGAAGATTTTCCGTCACTTTTGTGATGTTAACTTCAGTTGCAGACGTTGATGGCCTACCAGAGCGAGGCAAATCTTACATCACATCTCGACCGCTTTTGAACGCTTTGTACCACGTGTTTTTGATATAGTCGACTCACCGTAAGCCTTCTGTAACATTTTCAGTGACTCCGAACACGAAATTCCATTGGCTATGCAAAATTTGAGACAAACTCTTTGTTCGATATTTTTGTTCATTATGAAAATCGCAATATACACTAGATATAATATAATTAAAAACAACACTGTATTAAATATAAATAACAGATGCAACTCAAACTGCGCGCCAAAATGGAAAAAGTAGTGCCAATCCAACAACAACAAAAAAAACAAAAATATTGAATTTGGAACTATAAACAAATCATCCATTCCCAATACTTTTTTGACTGAATGTATAGGTACACACCAAGAAGTTTTTAGTATCTAAACTTCTTGATATACACACATTCCTTTTATATATAATAAATAATAGATTTAATGTAGGTATCCACTGATAAAGCTGCGAACACATTTATTAAAATGACAGTTTTATATTGATTACTACTCTGGCCTGTTCGTCAAAATCGGGAGCAAGTATTCAGAGAGCATGGTTATCATGCATGCTAATAGTGCATCATGATAAGTATGCTCTCGTGCATCATACGTGCGACTAGCACACCCCTTTCCACATGTACCTCAGGTAGCATGCTCAAAAATCAACCGGTTTTCGTTTAAGTCGTATGTTAAAAAAAAAAGGATGCTAATAAGCCGCACGCGCTGTATACATGCGAATTGGTAGTACCTACTTGCTGGAAAATCGCATGCTCTCGTGCGACTAATGAGCATGTGTATCTGTACCCAGGCTCTGGTTTAGGTTTTGATGTGCCCTGATATGTCTCCACATCTCAGACAAATTAGTACAAATATAATCTAAGCTCCACATCTCAGTAGAATATCCATTCGTTCTTCTGAGCTCCACATGATAACAATTTGATTGATGAATTCGTGTTTCTGCCAAAGAGTATGTAAGTTGGATGTAAGTTTCTGCTATTAGTCTATGGACTTTAGAATAAATTCCTCATAATCTGTGGAACAATCCTCTTCTCTTTGGAACAAAGTTGAACAAACTGTTTGGTTCGTGTTTGAAAATTTTGCGAATTTGGATGATTTGTTATATTTCTGTAGGTATTTGCAACCTTTCAGAATGACTACCAGCCAAATTATAACTCGGGAAGAACTAACACCATTTCATGATATACTAACAAAGGATATCAACGTACGTAATTAATATATTAATTTTAGTTCATTCTTGAGAATGTAGGGCTGTTTGGTAGGATGGATTTGGTATAAAAAAATGAAGAATGACTTTAAAACATTTGGTATAATTTGGGTCTATTGGCATGTATGGCACATATGTACTGTGGACGGGAAAATGTATGAACTGTAAACAGACGGTAAGTAACATTATGATGTTACAGTGTGGTAGGCTCTGCAGCTGCAGTGCATGCCTTACATTTGCTCACTAACATAATAGATTTTTTTATAGAACACTGCAAATGTATAGGTACCTAAGTTATTTAAACACCTTTACAACCGCAAGTTTTCTGATTCGATAAGTACCACATTCTTGGGTGGAATTGATAGGATATCATATTAAGGTTGGAGTGTACAAAAGGGGGCGCTATGGAAAAAAAACTCCGATTGGCGTGAAAATTTTTCCGGGGCGTATTAGGGTTAGGGTATGTAAAACCCATTTTTGAGACATTTTCAAAGAAATTTTTTTTAGTGCCCCCTTTTGTACACCCTAACTCATATTTATAATTTATTGAAGCTCAAGTGCACTCTCCTAGTTATCACACGAGACTGGTGACTGATCAATATTTAGCTTATTACATGCCACATACCTATACCAATGTCACAGCCAATGACAAGCAGTATAAGTGTCATTGATGCAAGCATAGCACTGCCATGCCATGGCCAACATGCCTGCCCAAACTGTGCCTGACTATTTCCTAATAGCTTATACCTATCTATTCTAATAATAAAGAGGTAAAGTTTGTATGGATGGATATTTCTTTCGCTCTTGGATAGGTGATAGATACACTCTGTATGAACATAGGCTATTTAAAAGGTTTAGGTTTTATAAAAAGGAATGGCCACAAAAATTGTGGAAATGAATTAAGTTCATGATATTTTTGGTATTCATCAATGTTTCTCCTAGACAATGTGGATAAGTTGATGACATTTAAAACTTAAGTTTATGACATTTAAAACTTAAGTTGATGATATTTAAAACTAACTTAATGTTTTATATACCAAATTGTTTAGTAAAAAATTTATAAATATTGAATCAAGGACTTAATATATCTTTGAAGATTTAGATTAAAAGCTATGAATCAAAGGTACCTATATGTAGATAAATTCATTATATTTCTTGTATTGTGTATGTATGTATGTAATTTTTTAAGATATATTAGAGTTATTAGTTTACTAGCTGTGCCCACGTCTCCGTTCGAGTGGTCTACACAATTATTTACAGACTCTTTTACCGACTCCAACACAACACTCCCGCTCCACACCGGAAGGACCAGATGGAGTTCCTCAACTTGGCGAACCTGCAGCTCATGCAGGACTGTGTAACCCTGTACATCGCCAGGAAACTGGCGAAATTTAAATAAATACTTAGTTTTGAAATTATGGTACGTTGATCTCATCAGACGATGAAGATGGCAGGTGATGATGACCTGAAGTAACATGGAAGTAGGTACCAATAAGGGCAGCGATAATGACTGCTAAGGAAACTGACGAATTAATGTAACATTTTAGGTTTTCAATGGTTTCATGGAATGGAAATTAATGTAATGTAAGGTAATGTAATGGAATGGAAGGGAACGGAAAGGAATGGAAGGGAACGGAATGGAATGGGTAGAACAGGATTACAAACTACAATTTAAAAAAAAATTTATGTATCGCAGCAACCAAATGGCACTGACTCAGCTTAATGCTGTAGCACGCTACACAAACTGCGGCGCGACAAGGGGTTAATTACAGGAGGATAGTGAGGCATGGTTAAAGTGGCCATAATCTGGCTACTTCTCTCTAATAATATTCATGTGGACTGAGTCGCAAGCGGTTGCTGGTCATGTAATAAATTAATAATCATTCCAGAGTCCATTACAGTGGGAAGAGGAGGAGTCGGTTGCTAAATTTGTGTGTCGGTTATGCAAGAAATCATTTTATAACATGAAAGCTCTACAGAATCATATGATAACACAACATGATGCTCAAGATTCCAGTAGCAATGGGGAGAATCAAATCAATTATGATATCAAACATGACCAGGTAATACAATCAGTAGTTTCGAGCTCGAGTCTAATAACCAAGCCACTAAGCGAACGAGATGGTTTATAGTGACAACATGATTAAATTGCCTGTTGCACTCTGTAAAAGTTAAACCTGTAAGGATAGAGAGCCAAAACTGCAGCGAAAAAACTTGGCTTTCTTTTCAAGGTTACTTACGGTTAAGCCGTACTTCTTACAGGCACAGCTTTTCATCCTTTACCAAGCACAAGTGCGGTTCATGTATGGAGTACTGCAGTCACCTCTGGGATGGCTCTGCCAAGTATCAGCTTGCTACTCTGCCTATATGAGCCTTCGGGCACGACGCTCAACCGCTTGAGTGTCGTGCCCGAAGGCTCATTGGCGACGATGCTCTGATAAGTACCAAATTACAGAGCCTCAAACATCGTCGCAGTGTGGCCTGTCTTACGGTTTTCTACATGTTACATTTTGGGGAAACCAGGAGTTGCACAATTTGATTCTCCCATCTTCCGTTCCGTCACTGGACAAATATAACTTGGATCTTGTAAGAGCGAATAGGCATCTTCTGTGTAAGCGCGCTCCACCTTAGGCCTCATCGTCACTTACCATCAGGTGTGATTGTGGTCAAGCGTAAACCCGTCATGATATTAAAAAAAAGTACCTAAATCTGGTTTTTTGCTGTAAGTGTTAGAGCTGCACGCTTTTACCACTGTAAAATTTAATATCTTTTAATTACTTCTTCTAAACAATAAGTAATTTGCATATATGTTGTCTTACACAGAATATGACCAACCAGTGTGATTTTACATTTATACCTTACACAATCCCTGGAGGAATAGATCAAACTACTGAAGATGGCCTCACGACTCGCGTCTTCTCTGAAGACACCTCTTACCTAATTGTGAAAGTGGAGAGCGATGACGCAGATTTAGAGGCGAAGAAGGCACGTTTGGAAGCAATGGTTGTTAAAAACCAAATAAAGCGAGGAAAAGAACCCATTGATTTAAGGTATGGAAATCATACACACATCAACAATGTTATAGGAATATACTCGTAATATAGATACTTTAACTTTTTCTCAAAATGTTGTTATTGAACGTTACATGATTTTACGTTACAGTATGTAACATGGTTACATGCATAATTTCATACTTAATTTAAAAAGCAGATAAAATTGAAATCAGCTGAAGAGAGAAGTACATTTCAGTATGACAAGCTAAAATGATACCTTTTAGATATTTTATGGTTCCATTACTTCAACGTAAATAAAGTTTTGTGGAAGTAACAATCTAATAAATGAAAATATAAACTACACCTATGACGACATAAAAAATGTTTAAAAAAAAAATTGGGGAATGAAGGATGAGCAATAGAAATACCTACATTGAGATCATTTTTGGAATTTTTGTTTGTTTGTGCACGCATCACTTAAAAACTATTTTACCAATTCTGATTAATTTTTCCGAAAAACATAGAGCTTAATTTAGGCTTTATTTCATCGCAATATCGGCTTACTCAATCAAAAGTTATGCAAATTAATAGTTTAGTCAATTAGTCAAAATCTCACATGCAGTACATTAGTATACAAAAAGGAAATGTAATGTACGGCGGAATTAAGATTGACTACATTTGGAGCGTATAAACTACATTTCGAGCGTAATAAAAAATAACATTAATTCTGTAGTCCACGCGAGCAGAGCCGCCGCCACAGCTAGTTTAAAATTATGGGAAGCTATCGATATGTTGTTAGCCGATTGTAGAATTAGACATTACATGATATTATGAAGTTGCCAAGCGTTTACTTTGGAATATCGACAAACGATTATTATTATTCGATCGGCCCAATGCACAGTGAACTAAAAGACAGTATCATATTTCATTTAATGGCACCATTTCATGAAATGGCCGAGCGCGTCATGAATATCGATAGATATACTGAAAATGTCGCCGAATGACATTTCGGATCACTTTGTTGTCCGCCTGATACCCTTCCGGTTCGTCAATACCCTTTTTATCAGGAATCTTTATAAAATGTAGATAAGATATAAAGATGCAAATTTCTAAACATTATTTGACATAATGTTTAGAAATTTGGCACACTGGAAGGTCTTATAGCACCAGTAAAGGAAAAAATCCGAAATCATGAATTAGGATTCCGTAGTAGAATTATTTTGAGATATTTATTTTTGGGGAAAAAGTTTTGGGGCATAACGGTCCGGGCGGTAGTATGAACCTAACCTAACCCTCGCCTGGATGTCCGGCATAATATCAACTGCTGTTGTTGTCCCTTCCAGACGGGAGAAGTAAATAGATGTCGTTCGCGTTGCACCCTTTGGGTTGGTCGAGTTGCGGTTGTGGCGCTGACGACGTTTTCGGGTTTTAACCACGACATAATCATAAACGCCAGCGATCACGTTGGGCGGGCCACAAACGACAGCCGCGAATGGCGCGTGCGCATGCGTCGCCCTCGGGGTAAAAATTACAGGATGTTTCACATCTGAAGAAAACGCTATATGGCGTCTCCCCTCCGACGCCTCCCCTCTGGCGTTTCCCCTTCGTGTCGAGCCGACGTCCCAGGTTACTAAGTCTGCATGTGTTCTGAATTTTTGATTTATAAATATGTTTTCTTCTTCATATGATTTTGATTTGATTTGCTTTTTAAAACAACCATGTACCTAATCACAACATTTATACTTGCGACGAAAATATATACAAAAGATTAATATGGACTTTCCTTTTCACGGTGTTTTAATTGTTAGTAGTAGTAATAAAAAGTATACAGGTATAATATCCAATGAAGAAAAAATAATTTCATATTATTTGTATTTTATTTTACTGGTAAGTGGGAGGCGGATGAATGATTATATAGATGATTAAATGAGCGATGTGGAATGCCCATATTTATATTACTGCATTAGTTTATACGTAAATGTATTACAAACGAAAAACAAATTATAAGTAAATCTTGGAAAACAAATCCGGAATAAGCATCCATATTAACATACACATTTCGTCGTAAGTACATAAATGACACTATAATGTCGATCCCTGGTAATTACCCTTCTAAGTATATGTTCCATTAAAATATTTTTTATATTTTGAGATAAAGTTGAAAATATATTTTTTCCTAGACATAGTTGATGTGGGTTGTAGTCAGCGTTGGTATAACAACAACTTTCTTATCCAAAACCATGTCAAACCCACTCCAGTCTATCCATTTGTTTTAACTATTTTCCCTCGTCTGATACATTTCGATAAGGATAAATCTAGATTTTCGGTACCTATCTTATTTTCATAATTTATTATTTTTGGGTAATTTTAATTATTTCTGCATCGTTCACTCTCATCTTGTCGATGTGTATATTTATATACCATTGTTTGTTATCCTCGTTCAGGGGACCATTTACCTGCACATTCCTATCTTCATTGCGCCCGGAGTTGCAGTGTCGCCAGATTTTCTTCAACTGCTGCGAATATTCTCTACACTACAGGGAAGAACACACCAAGAGACGCAAGGCCGCCCTCCGGTGCCAAGTGTGTGAGAAACGACTCGATAGGGACTTTTACTCCAACAATTCTCTGACAGATCAGTTTCATCATGCCAACCATTTTACATTTTCGTGTCGTATATGTGGACAGACGTTTCTGGACAGCTCTCAATACGATGAGCACAACCGTATAGTGCATGCTAAAATGAAGCCCCATCAATGTTCCATTTGCTTCAAAAGGTTCACTCAACAAGGCGGCTTGCAGCAACATATGCGCATGCACACTGGGATACGGCCATTTGCATGCACGTTCTGCCCAAAAGCCTTTACCCAGAAGGCGGGCTTAGATCAACATCTTCGTACGCATACGAAAGTGAAACCATTTAAGTGCGTGATATGCAGCAAGGGGTTCTCCCAATCGGTGCATCTGCGACAGCATATGCGGACTCATACCAATATCCAGCCTTTTGAGTGCTCCGTTTGCGGACGACGATTCAAGCAGAGCAGTCATTTGAATTTCCATATGAGATCCCATGTGGGAGAGCCTGACGCGTTGGTCGTAGAGCGCTACGCCCAGGTAATGCACCGAAAGGACCAAATGGAGTTCCTCAACTTGGCCAACCTGCAGCCTGTGCAGGACGGTGAAACCCTATACTACGCAGCGGAGCTGGCATCAGGACCACCCATTCATCAAAATCCTTTCGCTTATCACCACCATAAAACACAAATTATTCCAAACAACGTACTTTCAATGTGATTATATTTTTTATAGGTATAATTTCTCTATGTCTTGCTTGCGAAATTTTATATTTATCCAGGTTTGAAGCATAATATTGTATGGATTTTAGTAAAATGTGCGTTTAATAAGTACGTCATTACTACATATTAGGGATGTATTTAAAGGCATTTTAAAATTAATGAAAAAAACATAAAAAAAATTTCAAGGCACTAAAATTAAAGCACTTCAAAAATAATGCTCTCGACAACAAAATTATAATTTTGTTTCTGGACAATGATATAGAAGGTGATGGAGAAGATGGGGGGGGGTAGTATGGAGATGCATGTTATCGAGATATATTTTTTTTATAATTCTGAGGATATATTTAGTTGTTGACAAGGATTTGGGAACTTTTGTGTCGGCTGGCTAAGATCTGGTGGATTCTATCGATCGCTCTGAGGGTTAAAATGCAACCTATTACACCTAAATTTTGTAATCTAGTGACAATTGACAATATTACAGCACTATGCTCATTTCAAAATGGTGTTTTCCAGTAAAATGTTGAAACTGATACTCGTTGATACGTATTGTACAGTGGAGCCGTTATGAAGTTATAATTATATCGCATCATATGCATTTTTGATATGAAGTATACATATTGTGAAGTAAGAAGTATTAAATTATAGTGAAAGCTATTATTTTTCACTAAGACTAATTTTAAAGCATAAAGTATTAAAATTAAAGTGCAAATATTCATTTTAAAGCTAAGCTTATTTAAGTGGGATCTATTATTTTTGAAGTTCATTTATATATTGTATTCCCTTCCATTTATTTTTATTATCCTGTGCCCACTATCCATATATACCTTGGTAATACTTGTATATCCGTATATTTCGGATGAATAAAATTCGTCGTTACCGTTTTTTTGTTTAAAAAATTAAGACTATCTGAGGAAATCTCTTCTTTATGCCATTAATTTTTCAAAATATATAAAGCTCGTCATGGCTGAGGTTCGCTCATTCTGCTGGGATAACTTTTCGACAATGTTATTTTTCAGCCTGCTTGCATGTACCAGTGTATACCATATTTTGCCTATTTTTAAGTTCTGCAAGTAATAAAGTTAGTTAATGTCTATTATAATAATTGACTTTCATTAATATTTTTTGTCTATCTGATAAATGGAATAGTCTAGTGCACTGCGGTTATTGTGAATTACGTATGAATATTTTTATATGCTAAGGAAAATGTCGTTACAGAAAATCGAGCGTCAAAGTCAAAATCCTTTATTGCACTTTAGTACACTTAGTACATTAATACACAGTACAGTATTAATTAGTAAGTATTGCGTGTGGCGTGGAAGTTTTCGAACACCGACAGGTAACTTTCTTGGTGGATTTTAATAATATCACACATTTTTACACTTCACTTACAATAATTACATTTATTTAATTTATGGTGGAATTAGTAAGTACACGTAACGTCTAAAAATGTGTAATAAATAATATATTAATTTAATCTATACATATAATAAAATAGTAGAACAGGTGTTTCTGTACATTGTTTATAAAAAAATATCTCAAAATTACTTAAGAGCGGTGGAAAAATATTGAGGAAAGTATGCGGAAGGGGAGTGCCAAGGAGGAGGAGGAGGGGGGGGGGGAAGAGAATATCCTCTACGATAAAAAATATTTGCTTTAAGATTATTAACAATGAGCAGGAAGTAAATTACAACTTAATAAAAAAAAATTAGTTCCACAAGCAGAGCAGTGGGCAAGGCTAATTTATATACCAGTTTAATAGATTTCTTTTTAGGATTTAGTAATACATAGTCGCGGGCAACAGTTATTAATAAGTCCATCAACAATCTACAATCAAGGGTATAGTATACTACCTTACATATTATAATATCCTTAAGGTCATTATAGCTAGAGGCTGGGACCCTTAGGATGGTGTTATTTTTTATTGAGCTTACGGGTTGATGTGGTTGGAAGTACCTAGTGACTTTCCTGTATGTACCGGTATATTACGAGTATGTCTTAGTATAATCCTACTAATATTATAAATGCGTAAGTTTGGATATTTGGATGTTTGTTACTCAGTCACTCTTCAACCACTGCACGGATTGTGATGAAACTTGGCACACATATAGGTTAGGTCCTGGAATAGGACATAGGATAGTTTTTAGACGAAGTCGCGGACGAAGTCGCGGGCAATAGCTTGTAATAGATAAGGAAGCCGGACGCAATCCACCAATTTTTTTACTGTTAGCAGCAAAACGAATAGTAGATAGTTCTTAGAAGAGATTGACGGTAAGGTGTCTGTAATCTTAAAATTCATTCTCGGTAGTCGGCGCGGCGAATTTTTCAAATATTATGGCTCTGACAGACGAATTGAAATCGACTGTAAAACGCAGTCCATGTTTAGACTCAATCTGCGTGAATGCGGCGCGGACGTGCAATTACACTTGGCAGTGTAGTTACAGTAAAAGTACTGCATCGACATCTTAAAACGGACAGTAGCCGCTTGGTATGCAGTACCTACCTAAGACTGCAGATGGATTGAAAAGAGATGCTCCTAGTCTTCTGTGGTCGAATGCAGTCGCTCTACATACAATACAGCAAAAAACAGCGTGCGGACAGCGTTTTGTAGTTGCCTAAATGCAGTCAGTCTGTTAGAACCATTATAAGACATATGTAGTAGATACGGATAAACAATGTATTTAGCCAAACTAAGCATTATTTAGACAAAGGCGTTGGTGGAACGATGACGAGTCGTCTAAACACGCGTGGCGAGTGTGTGGGCGCTTGGTGGTTACATTTCGGTCTCTTGTATATTTTGTTAGAGCGGCGCATGGTACGCTAGTGAAAACAAAGGGTTTAGCCTGACGGTTGCATTCTGAGCAAATGACTTCTCTGTAGTCTTAATTTGATCTTTGTTATCGTTCACTAACATTTATAAAACATTGCATGTTTGCGGTTATAAATAGCTCGAGAACTGCGGGACAGATTATTATGCTGTTTTCAGTGATTTAAAGGGGGACCGGCGATAACCCAAGAGCGTCTGCAGCTACCTCATAAAATTAGTTACTTATTTAATGCGCCGGTTTACTAATAATGACTCGTTTCATCTAATAAATTAAATTATAAATGTTGCGTGTCTGTACATTGAATACATTTGCAACAAAAAAATTGAGGGTCTAAAGATCAATAAGAGAACAGATTAAGATCATTTAGAAATTTTTGCCTGTCTGTTAATCTGTTGTTTAGTTTGTGCACGTATCACGTAAAAGCTACTAAATCAAATGTGATGAGAATGTTTAGTTTACAAATACATGAATAGGTATGCAAAGAAAGAAGTTTAAATATAATGTTCGGTGCAATTCGAATTACGATGAGTTAGGTTAGGACACCTAGAGATTAGGAGTGAGAGTAGGCCGGGAGTGGGAGTTGGCATGGAGTCGGATTGAGAGTAAGATTAAGAATAATAGTGGAGTCCACGCGAACGGAGCCGCGGGCACAGATAGTTAGTAATGAGAATATGACTCACAAAATTGTATTTGTACGACAAATCGGTGGGTAGAATTTGCATTTCTCCGTAATTTGTTTCATTCAACCTACAAATAAAACACATTTTCTATGGAAATGAAGTATACACTATTTTCACGCTTCTTAATTAGGCTTCGCTTCGGCAAAAACAAAATTAGATCAGAAAATACTTTACAGCTCCATTAGTTCTAATTTTAACTCTGCGAATTTGTTTTTTATTACACAAGCATCTATATAGACGCCCCGCAACACTACGTGAGTTGCCAGTTGATGCGTTTGTCGACCGAGAAAGACTCCTTTTACGCTCCCCTTGAAGAACCCCATATCTTGGGAAATCTTCAGGTCATTCCATAGTTTTACGGATTGTGGTAACAAATCGGAAAATTTATCGAAATTTAACACAATTGTTAAGGCGGTAGAACTGTAGAACATACCGAACCAATGTATCTCCTTAAACTAAAGGAGCGAGGTGGACCGATGACCTGGAGAAGGTGGCCGGAAGCGGCTAGATGCGGAGGGCGGAAGACTGGCGTTTATTGGGGAATAGCTGTTGCCCGCGACTTCGTCCGCGTGGATAAATTAACTTAACACATTATTATGAATAATACAACATGAAAATGTTTTTCAGGAAGTAAAGTTTTTTTTTTCTGTATGTTAAATATTTTATCGCAATGGCATATGCCTTTACTCCTCTTCCCCCTCACCTTCCCGTTCCCCTCCCCGTTCCCCTCTTTTTCGACCTCCCCTTTACCCTACACTTCCTCTACACCCCCCACTCTCCTTCTCCCAACTCCTACCCAATTCTCTCTTCTCAGCCCTCCGACGGATGTATAATTTCTAACAAACCTTCTAAGATTAAGGTACGTCTAGGCCGGCATCTAAATAGAAAAGCGTTAGAACGATTCAAAGACTGTCAACAGCTTTTAAGTCGCCGACCGTGCTGTGTTTACATTTGCCGTTAATGGATCCTGTTTCAAGCAAATGTACGTTGGTGTGATATTCGTAGAGTAGGTATTTTATACTACTACAATATAGATAGCCTAGTTGCAAGTGCGCTCGCCCATGTTCGCCTCACATTCATGAGGTCAAGGCTTAGAGCAACACCGGGGTTGCCGGCCTGACCCAGAAGGGAAACGTCATCATACTTCTGATGCGAAACATACTCTCATTTTTCGCGAGTGGATTCACGAACACATGCACGCTTGTACACTGTCGCTACGAAACACAAGTAATAAATCCAATCACACATTCATAACGTCTCATACCTATACATCTGGTGGTCTTGTATCTTTGGCAACGGGGAACGCCTGACTGAGTATGGCGAAACCATTGTTGCTTTATGAATTAAGTAGATTTTTATGGAGCATAAGTTTGGTTTATTATCACACCACGGGATTTTCCGCGAAGAAAGTTATCATGAGGAAAAGGGGTAGGTGAGAGAAGTCTTTCACTAACCCGTTCTGGGCCAGCTTATTTGGTGATACCTATGATCCGAATCTAAATCTGTAAAACTGTAAGCCTCTGTTGCCCAACAGTGTTTATTTATAAGGTGTTATTTAAAAATATTTAAATATCATTATTGTTTCTAGAATGTCCACTAGGTACTCGTACATCAGCGAAGCTTTATTGGAAATTTTGAACAAAAAATTAAACAGCCGTGTTTGTTTAGTGGCTTGGGTGTTTGGCTTGAATCTAGAGGTCGTGGGTTCGATCTATACTAATAAGGACAGATTACTCTTATACAATTTGTCAGGTTATCGGACCTATTTGTTTCAAATTTCTAAAGAGTGCCCGCTGGTGCACGAACAGCGGGTATTCTCATCTATACCTAACTATTCATTACTACTCATCATCAGTCATCACATCATACTTAATCATCAACTTTTATTATGTAACTAGCTGTTGCCCGCGACTTCGTTCGCGTGGACAACTTAACATTACACATTATTATGTATTACTAAATCCTAAAAGAAATCTATTAATATGGTTATGCATTGAAAATGCATTGATTGAAATTAGCGTGCCGACGGCGGTTCTGCCGTTGGACTACAGAATTAATGTATTTTTTAAAAGTTGACATTCTTCAGGTTTATCATGAATTAAAAGATTATCATATAATTATTTATATTTTTTATGTTTTAATATTGTGCAAGAAGTAATGAGACTTTATTTAAAAAAATATCGCAGGTGATATTCCCTTTTCCCCTCTTTCCATACCCTCATCAAATCCCTTATAGAGACGTCGTGCAGAGACGCCGTAGGTCATGACAGGCAGGGTGCACTGAATAAAGACTTTTGTCTTTAAACATTGTGGTATGGGCGACGTGAAGACTTGACCCAGAATACTGCCCAGCCTAACTGGATTCTTCTGTCAGCTTCTCTATCGAATTTGAACCTACCCAACTGTATTGTATGTCCTAGGTAGACGTACTTCTGAACAACTTGGATACTGATATTGTCGACAATGACCGATCTAATATAGGAGGGCCACCAATTATCGAATAACGAACTTTTTGTGTCGAGACTTGGGGAAATACCCAAAAATACAACAGCTAAAAATAAATAAAACTGTAAATGAGCTTTAAAACGTTTACGTCACTTTCTGTAAAGTTTTTGCAACGACCAGTAATGTTGAACTATACAGTCATACAAATGATATGAAATGAAAGGTCTTCTTGTGGTTCAGATCCTGACATTTTATTAAAATATAACTTATACCAGATTGTGCTCCGAACTTAAAGCTATTAAACAGTGAAAACGCTGTCAAATTCTGTTCAGTAGTTTCCAAGATTAGCCCGTACTAACATACATACACACAGACAGACACATTTTTTTATTATTTTATTTTTGGACTCTACTGGTATTACGTAACGTCCGGGAAGTGAAATATTTTTAACTTCAATGTACAGATTCGCTTTTCTTTTGTTTTTCTACTGTTTTATTATATGTAGATATAGAAGAGAACTAAGCCGGCCGTTTTTCTTATTTGAAGCGTATTAATCTTAATCTAATAAATAAAATCGTTAACTTCACGTTTATGTACATTAAAGCTATTTGCAAAAAAAAATTGGGGGTCTAAGGATAAGCACACACACACACACATTTCGATCATTTTTGAAATTTTTGTCTGTTTGTCTGTGATTTTGTGCACGCACCACTTAAAAACTACTGATCGGACTTTTCACAGAAACATGGGGCTTAATTTGGTGTAACATTTAGGCTTTATTTCATTGCAATCGGTGCAGTCAATCAAAAGTTATGCGAATTTATAGTTTCCGAAAACTCTCACTGCGAAGAATGTAGGGTGTAAATGATCGACTGAATGGTACTTTTGGAACTTTTAACTGAGTTACCCGATTACGATGAATTTGTGGTATACGTATGCAACAAAGTAATGTTAGTCGGAATTTGGATTGCGATGGATTAGTTACGAGGACTACATTTGGAGAGACGAGGGAAAGAGGTTTGAGGGGAGAGCTGAGGGGAGGATTGAGGGAAGGGATGAGAGGAGTGTTGAGGGAAGTGTTGAGGGGAGGGTTGAGGGGAGAGTTGAGGATCAGGATCTGGACTTGGACCTTGACCTTAACCTGGACCTGGACCTGGATTTCATGTCTGAGGATAGTGGATAGGAGGAAGTGGGAATGGGAGTGCATCCTGTAGTCCACGCGAGCGGAGCCGCGGGCAATTATAATTTACTAAATGAACTTTGATTCAGATTGTTATCTGTTCTCTCTCGGGAAAAGTATGTTTTTGGTATTACTTAAATATAATAAAATCGATAAAGTACCTAAGTATATACCTAATGTAAAATAACCGAGTGATGTGATGAGAAAAACAACCTCACATATTTTCACTCGTACAAAAATATTAAGCTCATATAGAACCACAAATATATCTATAGTTGGCGGCACGTGCTCGGTTATGTATGATCGCTGGTATATTTCAGAGCTCAAGTTGCAGGTAGGTACATGGGTGGGAAGCAAGGGCTAGCCCTGTTGTCGAGATCTTAGTTCCAAGTTACAACAGGTTATTAGGGACAAGCAGAGAAAATTGCCATAATTGGATCTCGCTCCATCCTAAAACTTTCCTCGGGCCGGCACTGGGTGAAGCAAGTGCGGGTTACTCGTTACTGAAATATAAGCACCAACTGGTAAGTTCTGTTCGATGTCAATCAAAAAAATACCTAATAAAATGAAAACTACTTAATGTCAGTTCATGAAATCTACACGTATAGATACACATCATTAATGTAAATGAAATGTGTTTCTTATGAGAATAAATAACCTAAACCAATCAGCGGAAATTATTTTGTAAGTGCCTGGACAGAATTAGGATAATTTATTGAAACATATGAATATTGTTGTTGGATTCCGTGCCCAAGATCGGAAAAAGCTACGGATTCCACGCCATTGAGCTTACAGTAGGTACAGCTCGGCATTCGGCGGAACTTCCCGTTGCTGACGGACGATGCGCACATGGCTACGGCTGCCCGTCATAAAATATAATTTACAGCCTCGCTTCGCTACAGTTGTACGTACAACCTAGTCTTGTGCATTGCACCCGGCTTTTGTTTGATCACTTTACTGTAGTAGAAGCAGTGGAAGTTACTTCTAAGATTTTTTCTGGACTAGAACTGACAATGCAAAAAATCGAGAAAGATTAATAATAGCTGAACGACATCAGATACGAAAAATTCAACTCTACTGTGTACACCTACATAGTTACTGTCAAGGGCGTAAATTATTATGTACCTATCTATTCAAAGACTAGTTGGATACCAGAATGGTCGAAAAAATCAATATTGACTTACCTTTTTTTTGGGGGCCATTATCTATACATATAATAAAAGAGTAGAAAAACAAAAGAAAAGCGAATCTGTACATTGAAGTTAAAAAAAATTACTTCCCGGATGTTACTTAAAACCAGTAGAGTCCAAAATATAATTAAAAAATTTCGTGTCTGTCTGTATGTACGGGCTAATCTTTGAAACTACTGAACAGAATTGACGGCTTTTTCACTGTTTAATAGCTTTGAGTTCGGGACACAATCTGGTATAAGTTATAATAATAATAATATCTCAATAAAATGTCATTGGTTATGCAAAATGGGTCGCAGGAACGAGAAGGGAGGGGAAGGGAGTTGATGTGGAAGGGATGAGAGGAGAGGGGCAGGTTGGGAGGAGGGGAAGTAGGAAAGGGGTTGGGGAAAATCTAATGAAAGGGGGATAAAGAGGACAGCGAGGCAAGCGGGAGTGGGAGGTGTTAGAAGAGAGAAGAGAGGGGGGGGGGGGGAAGGCAAATGCGAATTAAGAGGAGGACATTAAGAAATACTTAACTGTGAAGTAAATTTTAACTTTAAAAAAAAACTATGATTTTGTAGTCCCACGGCAAACATTTTTTTCAATGCATAGTAGTTTCTTAGAATTATATGATTTGTAATGAAGAGACCCGACGAAGAGTGAAGCTCGACATAACCGAAAGAATTAGTAAGGTGAAGTGGTAGTGCGCGGGTCACATCTGTCGCAGAACCGATGGCCATTGGGGCAGATAAGTTGAGTGGAGACCACGGATCGGCACGCGCAGGATGAAACGTCCGCCGCCAGGTGGATCGAAGACCTGAATAAGGTGGCCGGAAGCGGATGGATACAATGGACGTCTAAGGGCTGACATGATAAATGCATAACCAGATTAATAGATTTCTTTTAGGATTTAGTTGTTTTGATTTACATAGGTAATAAATTGTAATGTTCCGTGGTCCGTTCCGTGGACGCGGACGAAGTCAGCAAACAGCTAGTTGGTAAATAAGTTATAAAATATTTGGTAAGATATATTAATTATGAGAAAAGTACATAGTAAAATATATACTTTTCTCATCTTTTTAACATCATATATAAAATGAATCCATGTGTTTTTTTAAAATCTCATGATTATCAATAATTATAAACGATCTTATCGTATTATTTTAAAATATCATCGGTTTAGATCTTTCTAATCGGCACGCGTTTAAAAGACGGGGCAAATGGGTATAAGTATCTAATACTAAGACGTCATCATAAGAAAAAATGAATCTCACTATTTCAATTCATCGTTTCTTACATCCTTCTCAAACGTCCCTCAACCTAAAGTCTTTTTGACATGCGTCTTTGGCTCCGAGTAAGTACGTGCTCTTTTTGCCAACTTTAATCAATCGTCGTTTGCTTGCAGTATCGCTACCAATAGCGTAGGTATATAGTGTTTTCGCTCGTCGCTAACATTCGGCCATTCTGACCTTATGTCTGGCCTCAGACAGTGGATATACACTAAGTATTAATGGGTAAAGTGAGACTATATTGAGAAACATGTGTGTCTCACTCAATATTCCAATTGCAATGGGTACTTATAGTGAGACCTACTTACTCATGTTATTGCATTATTTTAGTATAGATGTAGGTACATATTTTTATACTTAACTGTAAATCGCACTATTAAGCTAGTATTCTAGGTATAGTTAGGCCTAACCTATAATACCGTGTCACTAAGCGTTGCAGAACCCGCAGCCACGTAGGTATAGTTGCTTACTATGGTTTCCTTAACAAAAATATGTGTGGTAAATGATAATAATTCGCACATAATGAAGCGGCCTGTAACATAAATCCACGTTGTTATTGTAATATGATAGAAACTTGAGACAATGTAGGTAGGTATTAGATGGAATTCTAAATAGTCTAAGCATATTTACATATTACAATAAAAAGACTAGTGAGGAGACCAAATAAACAAAAAAAAACTAATGATTGTTTTGTAAAGTCCTGTATGTAGTCATGTAAAGTCTAACAATTATGCAGGAAAACACTGAATACGTTATATCAATGAAGAGGGAAACTAAAAAAGAAATTGATCAATTGTAGAACTACTTTTGGTCTATAAAACACAATAGGTCAAGCGTATTTAGCGCGCGGAGTGTGCTGCATGCAATACTGGGAAACAGGAAACATCTCCGCACATGCAAGCCGCGTCTCTTTCCCCTTATACACCTCATCCTATCATGGATAATTTCGCGAATATTCAAGTCGTTATACATACCGTATATATACCGTACCCAGTCTATCCTACCCGAAATAAAATATCAAATTAATTTAGTTTTAATTGAAATGTAACGAAACACGTTTCACCAAAAGTCGTAAAAGTATTACTATTGTTCCCAACTAACTATGCAAATCAACAAGGCTAACTTTTACCTTAGTTGCTCGTAAACAGTGATGAATGGAGTTCAAGAACTTCCAGTAGTCTGTTCTTGCGCATGCAGTCGCGCGGCGCCATATTGTGGGCGGGGCGTAGCGTTACATTTTCAGATGAAATCCGAATTTTCTCTCTCGCGCCAGTTCCATTTGGAATTAACGCGTTGGAAAGAGAAAAGTAAGCGTTTGCAATTTGGAAGATCTTTGCGGATACTTCGTGGTGTATCTTACGTGTTTTAACATCAAATTTAATAGTGTACCTATCTATATTATGCTTTAAATGCAGGCATCATTTCGGTAATGTTGATCGTTTTGTAGAACTCCCGTAAGTATTAGGTGATGAATTGCTGATAGTAATAAATAAATGATGAATTAAGTATTACGTAATAAATTGTTTTATTTTGACTGTTTTGTTTAAATAATAATAATAAAATAAGTACGTTGCTGGATAAAATAACATTATATAAATTCACTCCTGCATATAATTTTACTATAGATAGATATACCTAGTACTTTCAAACTGAGTTGCCGACAAGTACCCCCATAATTACAATTTATTTATGAAAATAAAAATGGCGATATTCCAAACGTCGCACTACTTACAAAAAGTTGTTAATTACCTATTTAATAATGTCTCTAACGGGTCACTGCAGTTACGTATTATGTTACACATTAATTTACAGTTTCACTCTATCGTGTGTTGCCTACTCGCTGTTTTTATTTGTGAACTACCTACTTAGTGATCTATTTATTATTTTCACGATAAATGAGCGTGTTGGTAAACCCTACGCGAATGCCTTGAAATCCTTTTATTGGTTCTTACCTAAGTCATAATTCATGTAGTCATACTAACAGACAAGACATACAGACTGAGAGACATTTGTTACAAAACATGTGAAGCTGAAGGTGATAATTTGTGTATGGTTACCAATAACCAGTAGGTAATTGTTGACAGCACACATCAGCAACCCAATGGCGGCGGCAGCGTCGCGGGCGCAGCCCTTCCGTCAGATTATTCATCTCTATTCATATTGTATACCATCCTATATACACTACTAGGCTATTTGTAATCTTTGTACAGGAACCGCACTGGATTACTTAGTAGGGAATTTTAGATAAATAACAATAAATAATGTTTCCGGTATTTTAAAAGAAATTTTTGTTTCAAAAATACCTACTGATTATGGTTACAATTTTTTAAACTTTACATTGGTGGGAATCATGATGTTAAGAGACAGAGAAAGGGTTTGTTCGAATAATCTAAGGCCTAAACTAATAACCTAAGTAAGTAGGTACATAATATTATTACTTAGGTATAGACACTTAAATATGTATACAGAATGAAATCACGTTTATTAAATAATTGTTACAAAAACATCATATCATCAGCCTGAAAGAGTCCACTGCTGGACATTAGGTCTCTCCCAAGGCGCGCCATTGAACTCTATCCAACGATTGGACAAACAAAAGAAACAACTACTTACTTGTGATTCTGTTTACTACAATACTATATGTCTTCCGTTGGTTCACTTCATTAGTATCAGATACTGGCAGTTCTCCATTGTAAATGTAACCATATTACCATGGTGCAAAGGTGCAATTCCTCCACGTGCTTTCGTTTACACGAGCTCGAGTAAATAAATCCGGCAAGTTTAATGCAAAACTTTTGGTTTACGCTTATGGTAAATATTTGGTGTAACGTCGTATAACTGTTTTATAGATCTAGTAAAATGTTTAGTTTAATTGTGCTAGGTCAAGAGCGGGCGTTCGACAGGCGTCCTTGTGCGACGGGTAAATATTATTGTCTAAGCGGGTTTTCCGCTGTTTAGTTCTACGAGTTTGTGGATGATGTAGCCGGGTGCAATGACCGAACGAGAAACGAGCCCATAACGAACTGATGCTTCAAATTTGGTCCTCACCTCAGCTCATCCTAGATTAACTCTGTTCATGTTTCCAACATGTTTCTGTAGGTAGACACTTCTCAATATCGCACTTCTCAGTAATCTGTTTTATTGTAGGTACCAAACGGTGTTCGGTTATTTTTTTGTATTTCATATATTAGTATAGAATTAGTATGAGTTATATATTCATATGTTTTCCTATGGTTTGTCAGATACTCTACGTAGCATTGGTTTACCAATAAGCAGACGGCGGAAAGGCGGATGCCGTGGGTGTGACGGTATCGGCGACAGGCGCACGGGGTGCGTGCGCGCTCGCTCGCCCGCGCAGTGTTGCCAACCGTTTTACTAGAATCCACCGGATTCAACCACTAAAATAAGTGTCCTTCCCTCATAATCCCTAAATTTTCAACTAAAGATTTTTGTTATTACGAAAGAAAACAAGGTGTATATAGAACCTATATTATTACATATTAATTTTCTATGGCAGTAAACAGATTACTTGAGATTACTGTTTACCTACTGACAGTTTACACCAACAAGTCAACAACTAATTATTTTATCGTCTTCTTATTCTATATTGAATCTTTTACATATGAACTATTTTTGTCGGCAATTCATCATCATGGTTTCAGATTGATATAGGATTTTTTTTGGCATTTTGTTTTACAACTATCGGAATTATTTTTGCAGCATTTGCCTACCAACTTCAAACGGTAACGTTGCTGTGTTTGTTGCCTACACAGTAAAAGTGAATACTTACTCTTGAAATGAAGTAGGTAAAACTATATTTCGAAACGTTTAAGTTGAGTGACTGTCTTTTTACTAACTGAAACTGAATTATACGAAATCACTAGAACAGACCACCAGCCACTAAATGCAATAATTCTCCACTAAAATGGGGTTGAAACCACCAATTTAAGTGGAAAATCCACTAAGTTGACAACACTACACCTGCGCGGGCGACGACGGCGCTAGGCGCTGGGAGGCGCGGCGGCGTTATGGGCGGCGCGAGCGCATTGTTCCGCTACATGCGCAGCGGCACATACGCGCAACGGCACGCACGCGAAACGAACCTCATGAAGACCGAGGATCAAACCCCCGAGGAGGCGGCGCGCCGCACGCCAGCCACACGCCGACAAGAGAAACCTCCGTATTCCTACATCGCACTCATAGTGATGGCCATACGACATTCGCCTAATAGACGGCTCACGCTTAGCGAAATCTACGCGTTTCTACAGCAGCAATTTCCATTTTTTCGCAGTTCTTATCAGGGCTGGAAGAACTCTGTGCGACACAACCTGAGCTTGAACGAATGTTTCGTGAAGCTGCCCAAAGGGTTAGGGCGGCCAGGGAAGGGACACTATTGGACTATCGACCCTTCTTCGGAGTATATGTTTGAGGAGGGCTCGTTTAGGAGACGCCCTCGAGGATTTCGTCGCAAGTGCCAAGCTTTGAAGCCTCAGTTCGGGGGTGGGGGGTATTTGTGCGGGGGCGGGGTGGCCTCGTTGCCGCCATCACAGGCCTCGGGGTACGAGCTGGCGGGCGGCAGCGGCACCGGAGCGAGTGGCGGGTCCTCCGTGGACTACGGGGCCTGCGCGTATTCTCACCCCGGTTCGGCCGGACAGCAGCTCAGTTATGGCGGGGAGTACTGCACTTACGGCGGGATGGGCGAGCGGGAGTGGGCGCTGTCTTACGGGCCTATGGAGACTGGCTACCGGCCGCCGACGTCGCCGCCGCATCACGAGCTGCCCGATCTCATATCCAACTACCAGTATGCTGTTTCCAACGAACATGGTGAGTTATATATTTTTTATTCTTATGTAAGTACACATCATAACACTACAAAATCATCGGCCGTTACTGAATGTTTTTCTGCACGTAGCTATATTAATACCGCATTAATTATGCAAATACCGTTAAAAAATATGATATAAGAAGGTACAAAAGGTTTCGCCAATAAATAGTGCAACTACATAGTTACCTATTAGAACACTGCACCCTCTAAATATCTAACGCGAGCATTTATCGTTTTCCCATGATTTACCAACTTAACGTGTCATGTATTTATACTAGTAGGTATTACTTATATGAATGTACCGCTCCGGTCCAGAATGATCATGCAGTGTCTCAAATAAATATACAAAAATCATATTGTTCTTAATTGACCTCTTAGTTTAATAGCCTATAAACTATATTTTCTTTTCAAACTCCTTCGTAATTCTTCGTGACAAGTCACTTGCAGTTGCCAAACGGGTGCCTGTACGTCCTAACGAGTTCATCAACAACAAACGTAAGTTTGCTGATTAGAGAACAAGTTCTTTTTTTGTTCCAAGTATACCCGCCATACAAAATTAAAAATGTATGTTCCGTCCGACTACCTATTGTCCTACGTCGATCACTCTACAATCGGATATAAATTACGTTTTCTGGGTCAAGATAAGCGACTCATGCTTAGTGGCAAAAAATCTGGTCTGTTGCGGAAGGTATTCATAGGGCTGATATTGTATGATGATAGTTTTAAGAATAGCCAATAGGTATGTGATTAAAATGAATATGATAAATAATTAGGATTATGGGTCTCCCTTCTGCAATTGACATAAGGTTTAGATATGTTACACCTGGTGATATGTATTAGATAGGTAAATAAATAATACAATAAAAAAAATCTAGTGTGGTAACATGTCCAGGGTACGTACCAGATGTCCAGTTTGAAGTTATGTGGTATTTTTATTTTTTAAATGTTGAAATAGTAGCAATGTGTACAAAAATTAAATGATATATAGCTACTGCCGCATGTGTATATATATGCAATATATGCATTACATGACATAATTACAATATTTCATTCATTCATACCAGCCCATGGACGTCCACTTCTGGACATAGGCCTTCCCCAATGAACGCCACCATACCCGGTTCTTCGCCCTCGGTATCCAGCCGCTTTCTTATTATATTATTAAGTATTATTTTAGTATTTGTATGTTACATTTTATAGAATAGAATATTCATTTATTCATATATATATCTATTAAGTTTAGACACAAATAAAAAAAAACACAAATTGTAAGCATACTAAATTTTATGTAAATGATATCTAGAAATGACAAAAACACTTTACATACTCAGGTACTTATTTTAATATTGATGCATTTGAACATGTTATGCGGTTGCAATAAAGTCAATAAAATAAACAAATAATTCTTCTTTGCTGCCAATTTTACTATAAGAAGGAAATGTTGTCTCAAACTAATCTTCTAACAATTTTTCAGCAACTTTCAGTAGGTATAAGTTAATATCTGTATGTATGACTGTATTTTATATTATTACCTATCACTTGGTGACGGGAAGCACAGGTTTTTTTCTAGTTCAAGCAACATATTCTACAAATAAGTTGATAATAGAAAGATTACTTTTATTAGGTATCAAAAAAGGTTTACAGAAATTTCAGAAATAACTACTCGATAATACGTATTCTATGTATTCTATGTTTTAATGGGTGCTTCGTTATAATTACCTACAACCTGGAACACTTGGTTAGATGGAAGTTTAGAGGTCATTCCATTAATGGTAAAGATAGTCTCCCATGTGCTATCATGACATTATGCCCCGTGTGCTATTCGTAACTTAACAGTTCCACTGTCTTTCTGTTGATGTCTTAAGAGGGGCTCTCTTACATAACGCACACGCCTTAGACCCAGAGGGGTAGGCAGAGACGATGATACTACGACGTATCGCCACTTTGCACGATCAAATCTCGCAAAGCGACTTTCCTTCGTCCACTTTTTGCTCCGTGATACCCCTTGCGATGTTGTTCGCAACACATCACGTCAAGGGGACTCTCTTAGTCCAGTTGACCGGCAGCAACATCGTATGTGTATTGAACCCCATGTACCTACATATTTGTCAGACTGCCTTCCCCGAGTGTTGAGTTACATCACTGTTCAGAATATTCCTCAAAATGCTGTGTTCATTCCTGAACGGGGCATGCAGCCCTCGTCTGCGAACTAGACAAATACTGTGATAGGCACTGTAATTGTAATTTTTTTCTCTTTCTTCTAAACATTCACGTTTTTACTTCATTACTTTAGGATATTGATTTATTCATGATGTTAAATAACGGCACTACTTTTTCATTAAGTATTTCTACTTTCTTTCTTTCTTCTTCACAATTTTATAAGGGATTATGAGTACCTACTTAATATTATTTTACAATATAAACAAAGAGTAGGTTTTACGTAATAATACGAATTGTGCAGTTTGTATTTCACACAATTTAATTGCAATTTAAAGTCTGAACTCATATTTCTTCATCCATTTGTATGGAAATGTTTACAAAAACCAAGTTATTTAGTGTTCTGTCGAAATGTTATACAGATACGATTTGCAGGCACACATTTAATCTTCTATGACTTGGACCGTTTCTGACTAAATTCCACATAAATAAATGTTCATGTTGAACTGGTTGTCTATGTAATGTTCATGTTGAATATGGTTTACAGATTTTCCGGACCAATTGATAAGTATTACTAAGATAGGTCTAAATAAGATAGGTCTCTCAAGCGTCTCCAAAACTTTCTCCCCTAGAAAACGAAGGTCACCCTTGCCCAGGCATTACTACTTATGATATAATTGATTATGCTGATATCTGCTTGTTGGATGCCACCGAGGAGCTCATGAATAAACTCGAGAGATTACAAAACATTTGCATTCGCATTAGCTCAGGTCTAAACTCAAGTGGCTCCCTATCCGTTATCGCAGGGATACTCATATCCTTTCTTTTATTCAAATTACTCAGAAATCCATCTTCTCCTTCCTACCTTCGTGAGCTTTTCAGCTTCTTGCGGCTTCCTGCTCAACTATCTCAATCTCTCATTAGCTCCCTTTTGAAACTCCCTTCCCATACCACCGATTTTTACAGCTTCTCATTTACTGTGCCAGCGGCTCGATTCTGGAACTCGCTACCACCAGACATCCGTAATAGTCAATCCTTTTTAGGGTTCCGTAGCCAAATGGCAAAAAAGTCTGTGTGTCCGTCCGTATGTCACAGCCACTTTATTCCGAAACTATAAGAATTATACTGTTGAAACTTGGTAAGTAGATGTATTCTGTGAACCGAATTTTATATACTTACTTTTTTACTAGGTAAACCAGTGAGGCCATGTTATGAAAATATTAAACTTCTTCTAATTTGATAATTTAATCTCTTCGACTAGTACTTCAAACGTAGAAAATAAGGAAAAATGCCTCTAAATATTTAAGAAATACCTACCTACACTAGAGCGACAGTGTAGTGTCAGTTCTCTTTTACCTAACACTCCTATTGTCATTCGAAAGTAGAAAACTAGACATCTACAATTAGGTACCTACTTATTTGTTAATAGTTTTTTTGGATGGAAGTTAATTTGTTGCTCGTGGTGCATTTACGGTAAAAACGGAGCGAATTGAAACTCCGTACACTGAAAAAAATTATCCTGGTCAAAGTCAAAATCATTTATTGCATATGAGTACACTTTGTACATTTATACACGTAATTTTTTTTATCGACTACCGCTTCCTATATTTCATTCCAGATTAATAGTCCTATGAAAACAAACGCATTTGCGTCTCGAAAACAAAATACACAATAGATGGTGTTCCTAAGTGGACCGCAAAGTTTACTTGGTAATACAAACCTATTTTTGCTGCTGGTGACCCTTTCATGTATATGTTACCGAGACGTAAATAGCGTTGGTTTTCATAGGACTATTAATCTGGAATGAAATTTAGGTGTTAGCGCTGTGAAGAAGAATCGGCGCAACAAACTTCACGCAACACATCTTTTAAAAATCAAGTTTGCATACAATTAATAAAGATTTTGCGAAGCTGAATTACTCGTACCATTAGTACCAGGCATCTTTGTCATTCAAATAATTGTTTATTTTATAATAGGCTTTCTTACAAAGTTGTTTTTTTAATGTGAATCTTAAACTTTCTGTCCGTCATATTTAAGATTTCTTCTGGTAGTTTGTTGTAGAAGCGTATACATTGCCCCGTGAACGATTTACTGACCTTACTTAGTCTTAACCCTGGTAAAACAAGTTTTTATTTCTTGTATTATAACTATTATTGTCACAGTGCCTCAAAAAGAGACATAATTTTTTTCTGTCATATAAAATATTATCTAAAATGAATTGACCAGCTACTGTTAATATGCTTATTTCTTTAAACTTTTCTCTTAATGACTCTCTACAACGCAGATTATAGATTGCCCTAACTGCTCTTTTTTGCAAGATACAAAAAGGGTATATCTGCTGCTTGACCCCACAGTAGGATACCGTATGCCATGATACTGTGGATATCATTCATTAGCTTATATACCTATAACAGATAGCGTTTCGGGTAAAAGATAGTAATATAGTCAAGTGAGTTTTATAGAACACTGCCACAAACATAACATAAAAATACCGCACATTCATTAAAGTGTTTCCTCACGTGTTTAGTAACACTAGATGGCGGTATCGCGTTAGTACTCGAAACAATAAAATTTTCCTGCGTTTATTTTTCTACAATTTCCGATAAAAATCATTTCACCGGCCTTCTACAATGTGTAGCCTAGAACAGGGGCAAATGTTAAAAACGGAGGCTCTATAGGTCACCACTAATTGAATCATTATGGTCCCAACTAATTATAATAACAAACTTAATCGTAAATTCAATGTAATGCAAATAATAGTTCCGCTCAACATTGAGTTCATTCTGCAACATACTTACCACGATCTTCTTCGTAGAATAATATCATATCCATAAATTCATGTGAATCGAATAGTATAGCCATTATTACATTACAAATTGTGTAAATAAATCCAATTCAAACATTAAATTAAAATAAATTTACTTCAATACTAAAGAATTTCCCGTGACAATATTTTGACTTTACTAGTAAAAGTATTCTTTTAAATTTACAAGTAAGTTTTTAGAAAGGAGATCATAATGTAAAAAGTGTTGCAGTTCCAGTTCCAGTTTTTTATTATGCCCTGTACACAACATTGACAATGTTAACGATAATCTCTTTTGCAATAATACACTGATTATGAATCGTAAATTTAAATTCTTTCTAGCTGTTGCCCGCAACTTCGTTCGCGTAGATAAGTTACGTATGGTGCCAATTTGAAGGACCCGCAGATAGCCGAAATGACAATTGGCAGCTTGTACCAATCGTCGCTTTTCTGATATTATAAACAGAACTTCCCAGATCATTTCTCAAGTTTTGAAAACAATCTAAAACATTCTGGACCAGTTACAGTCACTCATTTTCATAGTTCATTTAATTTTTTTTAATTCATGAATATTCTGGAATCATCTGGAATATTCTAGAAAAGTTCTCAATATTATCTATCACTCACAAATGGACTCAACGCCATTCAGCACAATCTCGAGTTTATATGAGCCGTACAATGTGTTGGAAGAGAATAGAAGTATCCCATCACACATTTTTACCATCCACATTCACCCACTGGCACCGTAACCAAACTCCCTTACTTGCAAGTGCAGATCAAGGGCTATCTACCACTGCAACCATGAGTGGGTGGTTATTAGGAAAAGGCTGGACATACATACACACACTTTCCTTTTATATATATATATATATAATAGATTGTGTGTAATGCATGGGTTTTAGTTCGCTGGAATCTTTTCAGAAAAAAATATTAATACTCTAGAGAGTCTCTATTTTTTATTTATTAGATATAGATACAGATTACAATGTTTTAGGTATAGGCATTTAGCACTCATAGATAAACTCGTCCTTACCGGGTGCAACTAAAAATCTGCGTCTAGCTAGGCATATGCTGCGTCGCAACGATTAGCTATGCATATGCTGCGTCGTTGTCATTTTACTGGCGCACGCGGCACACGCATGTACCTATTTATTTTAAACATATTATTTAACTGATTCATTATTATAGTTATTTTTTACTTTTCGTTGTGCCTAAAATGACAGTGAATAAATTACATTTTCTTTACTTCAATATAATTATTGCAATGTACCTACGTACATCTTGGGAAAAAAACACATATGTAAAATTACAAATTTAAACCTAGTATACTGAAATGAAAAATAACCGCATTGCACCTACTAAACGTTATTACTGTGAGTGCATCTTGTGTAGGGATCTGGGCTCGGAAACCGGTTAAAAATGTCTAACTGATTTCGGGTCAGTACCGTACGTGAACCGAAATAATGTCGGTTTACGGTTTCGGTTCCTTATCTGTAATTAACCGGCTAGATGAGCAAATTAACAAGTTTAAACGTAGCCGGTAGATGCGGAGTCATTGTGCTCATCCGAAAACACAGTAATGAAATTATGAATAGTAATAGCCATCATATCAGCCCTTAGACGACCACTACTGGACGTAGGTCGTCCTCAATGAACGTCACCACACCCGGTTCTCCGCCCTACACATTTAGCCGCTTCTGGCTAACTTCTTCAGGTCGTCGATCCATCTGGCAGCGGCGCGTACCGATTTGCGGTCCCTACTCCAGAACTCGTCTGCCCCAACGACCTTGGGTTTCCGGCGGCCCGCTCACTGCAACTTCAGCTTGCTAATCCTTTCGTTAATGTCGGTGACATTCGTTCTTCGTCGGATCTCATTTCGAATCATATCTCTCATTGAAACTCCGAGCATAACCCTCTCCACAGCTCGCTGAGCAACTTAAAACTTATAATCTAATACTAATTCGCGCCAGCCAAATCTAAATGTACTAGAAGCTACAGCGGCGTGGCTCGCTGACTATCGACGGCGAGATAAGTCGGGTTATTCAGATTACCGCGAGTTTCAAAATATGAATGTAAACCAATAACCGAAATGAATGTACCAAAGAAATGTTCACTGCCATGACGATGTCTGATGACTGACAAGTAGTTCATAATAAGTTACTTACTATTAATGTTAAGATATCATTGTAAATCTGACGGGCTAAATGCAATGCAACCCGTTGCATGGTCAATAAAAAAATATATTTATATTTTGAACTAGCTGTGCCCGCGGCTCCGCTCGCGTGAACTACAGGATCCGCTCCCATTCCCACTTCCGCTCACTATCCCACTTCCACTCAGACTCTCAATCCCGCTCCCGCTCCAGGTCCAGGTCCAGGTCCCGATCCTGGTCCCGGTCCGGGTCCCGGCCGGGTCCGGGTCCGAGTCCGGGTCCGGGTCCAGGCCGGGTCCGCGTCCGGGTCCGGGTCCAGATCCAGATCCAGATCCAGATCCAGATCCAGATCCAGGTTCAGTTCCAGGTCCAGGTCCAGGTCCAGGTCCAGGTCCAGGTCCAGATCCAGGTCTAGCTAAAGGTCCAGATCCAGATCCAGCTCCAGTTCCAGATCTAGCTCTAGATCCAGATCCAGGTCCAGATCCAGCTCCAGTTCCAGATCTAGCTCTAGATCCGGCTCCAGATCCAGCTCCAGATTTTTCATCATAATCGACTAACTCAATCAAAAGTTATGCGAATTTATAGTTTTCAAAATCTCACATTACATTGGTAGGATACCCGCTCCCGCTACCGCTCACGAATTCAATCGAGCATAATTTGCACTCTACACTCCTCGCAGCGTATGTGAGTTTTCGGAAACTATAAATTCACATAACTTTTGATTGACTGCACCGATTGCAATGAAATAAAGCCTATATGTTACACCAAATCAAGCCCCATGTTTCTGTGAAAAGTCCATCAAAGTCCGATTAGTAGTTTTTAAGTGATGCGTGCACAAACTCACAGACAAACAGACAAACAGACAAACAGATAAACAGACAAACAGACAAAAATTTCAAAAATGATCGAAATGTGTTCTGTTGCTTATCCTTAGACCCCCCAATTTTTTTTTTGCAAATATCTTCAATGTACAGACACGCGATGTTTACGATTTTATTTATTAGATTCGGTAAGGTTGAATTGTTTTCAATTAACTGGTAAATCAATGAATATTTTACTGGTTTTATGAACAATATTAACCTCATTTATTATTATTTTAAAACCGGTTTCTAGCGTTAGGGTACCTACATACCTACTTGAAGTTGTTGTGCAAAGTATATTGCCCTCTTGGTGCATTAGGTACTTATCATCAGTAGCATCACCTACTAATAATTTAGGGGTAACGTATTAATTTCTCGGAAACCATTCGAGTGGCAATCTAGCCAATTAGTGTTTAAAGTTTAAAACTCACCTGAACGCTGTCTATCTGCCAGCTAACAGAAGTGCCTCTGACGACCGAACTATGGCAGTTTAACGATTCACACAGATTGGTCATGGACAGCAGAGCGTACGCGGCATAGTAACTACTGCGGAGTGGCAGGCCCCGTAAGTTTCATACGAGTTTATTCCTTCCGTGTGTCTTGCCCATTATCACCTTCTTATCAAGTGTTGATCTCTCGGAAGTCTCAAGTGGTAGCTCCCGTATTTACGTACTCGTTTCTACTGTTCTGGCTTTTGTCGATACTTATCAAGTCGATGATCTGTCGAGAGTGTCGAGTGCTACCTGCCTGAGTAATTCTGAAAGAAGAAGGCCAGTATTTATGCCACTTTTTATATAATGTTTATTTTTATTTTTTTTACTGTTTCTTGAGGTCGTTCCGAACGATATTGAATCCGGTAGGTATCATCAAGACACTGTTAAGTAGTTTTGGCTCTACGTATTTTTACCACAGTAATAGTACATAGGGTGAAAGTAACTTATTTAGTCCCGAGATAGAGGGACTAAATAAGTCTTTAACTCGAGGTAAACACTGTGCTTTTCATTACAAATAGAAGGAAAGTAAATAAAAACATGAATTAGCTAAAGAAAAAAATTGTGTAATAAATGAAGATTATACTGCCGCTTTCCCGTCTATGGCTATTCTATTCAGCCATTACTTTTAATTTCCATCATTGTAAAAATTATAAATATTTTGCCCAAATCTATGTTATTTTAAAGTATAAGGTGAAAGTAAATTATAATAAAGTCATTTAAAAAATATATTCTTTGAATGGCTGTATAGAAAGTTGGAACAGGGTTCAATAGAAATGTAAAAATAGAACTAGTTTTCTTTTTATAATTTGACAGCTGTCATTTGAAAACGGTTCTCCCTAGGCCATAAATTAGGAAATTTACTAAGTCCATGCCCTAGGCTTAGATTAGTAGTATATAATCTAAGCGTAGGGAGAACCGTTTTCAACTGACAGCTGTCGAATTATAAAAAGAAAACTAGTTCTATTTTTACATTTCTATTGACCCATGTTCCATCGTTTTTAGTCTGAGTCCCTAGGGCTGAAAATTCAGAAATCTATGGCTGAAAAGTATTATTTTAACCCGCTCCTCAGGCAACTTCAAACCTACTTTCTGAGTAGGTATGAGTAATAAAAATAAAAATTTCCGCCAGCACCGATCTTTAGGGAAAATAGTATCTGAAGAATAGTACCAGCTTAGAAAAAGAGATTTGATTATTTAGAAATAACTTGTAGGTACGTCTCTCTCTCTCTTTCGTTCAAACTACAATTTTTAAAAAATATGGACATATAAATATGTTATCTGTATTTGTATAATATCGAAGATGGATACTTGAGGATGCTTGAGGGTCGTTCAAAATAGTTAAGAAGTCTTTTTTCATCTGCTAGTTTAAAAAAAATTGTATACAAGATTGTCTTTTTTTTAAATAGAAGTAGATTGTTGCGTGTTGGCGAAAATTTGAAAATATTTGTAGTTCGCGGGGAATTAAGTATTTGTACATGAAATATTTTACTACGGAACAAGTAATTCAATATTACGAGGAACATTAGAGCTTAATTCTTCGGCATATTACTGTTCCACGTTGATATGCGGAGTGAACATTTACTAAATATCGCCGGGACGCCCTACGAAGACAGTAATCGAAGAATTGTTAAATATGTAAAAAAACATGTTTTAGTAGATCGTCTTGTCACGGTGCGTTTTATTGCTAAAGAAGTGAAGATTTCCGTAGGCACGTGACATGTAACATTATTGCTTGGGAATTAAAAAAACACTTGGATCGTTGTTTGGCTCGATTTATAACTATGGATGAAACATGGCTTTACCATTACGATCCGGAAACAAAATAAAATTCCATTATTTGCTAAGACATAACATGCTCACTATTAATTAAACGCCGTAGTAACGAACCCTTCTTAACAAAACAGAATGATTAAATAGTCGCACAAAAATTCTTCAAGATAAAATCTATTTCCCGACTACATGCATTCATCGTGCACATAACATGTCAATAAATGCCCGTAGCTGGCAGCAGGGCCGGTTAATCGACAATTTACTACCGCCCATGTGCGCACACGCATCGCCCCGTTTCTCAGAAGCACCAACACTCCCTTACGACGGCCATAAAAGCTGTGGTAACATGTGCATTGGCAGCGAGCGCAGCGCTGCGCCTGGGCCGATCAGTCAGTCTGTTAGGAGCTGCTACGTGTTCATCTTTAGAACTGGGCCACGTGGTATTAAGGGCTGTAGACAAGTATGAAACTAGGATATAGGGGAGGTGAGGCATATCGGTTACAATATATTACGTACAATAATATTAATTAATCGATAGTATCTGGTTCTTTGTCATCTGATGTGCATCTGAATTTTTGCCATGCCAGGCTTTTTCCTGTTGTATACCTATATTAGTAGTAGTGAGTGTCCACTTTGTTACTAGCCTGCTCACTTCCTTTTATATGTAATTTGATTATCTCTTTTTGACGTCTTCTAATTTCGTTATTTTATGTCAAATCAATTTAATTACTCTCTTTTGCACAATAACAAATACACGATACAATAATAAAGTACTTCTATTAGTATATCTAGGCGGTCTTATCACTAGAAGCGAAGGAATAGAGGATATAAGAATAGCATAGAAAGGTAGGTTGTGCAGATAAATAGAAGTAGGAGTGAAGTTTATGCAATATTTTAAAGAATTTAAATGCATAACTTTACACATATATATTTTAGTCAAGTACAAAACTATTATACTCCAATAAATAAATACTTACTTCAAAAATAAATATTTAGATATAGATAGGTATTAGGTATGTCATTATTTCTTTTCCTATCAGTTCATTCTATTAGATGATCATTGACAGAGTTAGCATTAGTGGTGAGTTTTATGCTCCCTGGCTCGTGCCTAGGTCGTATGCACGATGCAATTCGTATAATTACTAATTTGTACAATGATATCGAAAGTTTTTATTCGTCAATATATACATACTTATATATATTATACCTGTGTTGTGTTGTAAAGCTTTAATGAACGATGATTGTGTCCAAATTGGATTAAATATAGGAATTTGCTAATTGGAATTGTGATACCTCTGTTATTTAGACACTTTGTTATTATTATTTGAATACTAGCTGTGCCCGCGGCTCCGCTCTCGTAGACTACAGGATACGCACCCCTTCCCACTTCCATTCCCACGCCCACTCCTCCCACTCCCACTTCAAATGTAGTCCAAACTCATCGCAATCTGAATAGTACCGAACATTAAAATTATACTTCTTTGTTATATTGCATACTAACTTTACCTACTAATGTATTTGAAAACTAAAAATATCCATAACTTTTGATTGAGTAAACCGATTGCGATGAAATAAAGCTTATATGTTACTCCGAGTTAAGCCATATATTTTTGTGTAATAGTTTTCAAGTGATGCGTGCACAAACAAACATATAAACAGACAAAAAAAATGTGTTCTATTACTTATCCTTAGACCCCTCCAATTTATTTTATTGCAAATATCTTCAATGTACAGACACGTGAAATTTACGACTAGCTGTGCCGCTCGCTAGGACTAATTACAAAAAAGTGAAAATTATTAAGTGTTAATTCCCGTCCCCCTCGCCTTTCGGCTCCAGGTCCAGGTCCAGGTCCAGGTCCATGGCCAGGCCCAGGCCCGGGTCCAGATCCAGATGCAGCTCCCGCTCCAGGCCCCGATCCCACTCCCGCTCCCACTCCCACTCCTGCATCTAACCCCTTTAACTCTCAACCCTTCCCTCAACCCTCCCCTCAATACTTCCATCAACCCTCCCCTCAAACCTCTTACTCTCTTACCCTCGTCGCTCCAAATGTAGTCCTCCGAACTAATCCATCGCAATTCAAATTCGCTTGCAACAATATCATCGTAATCGGCTTGGTACCAATGTAATGTATGTAAGTTTTTGAAAACTATAAATTCGCCTAACTTTTGATTGAGTTAGCCGATTACGATGAAATACCCGCTCCTGCTACCGCTCACGAATTCAGTCGAGCATTTACAACTCTACACTTTGTTGTGAGAAGGCAGTTTATGTGAGTTTTTGAAAACTCGCATAACTTTTGATTGACTGCACCGATTGCAATGAAATAAAGGCTATAGGTATGTTACATCGATTTAGCACTATGTTTCTGTGAAAAGTCCATCAATCGGTTCAGTAGTTTTTAAGTGATGCGTGCACAAACAAACAGATAAACAGACAAAAATTCCAAAAATGTTTGAAATGTCGAAACTTATCCTTAGACCCCCTAAATTTTTTTGCAAATATCTTCAATGTACAGACACGCGAAGTTTACAATTTTATATATTAGATAGTATAACGCAAAAAATCGTTTTTGTACATTGATTTAAAATGCATCATTTAAGACGAGTGCAGTCAAAAAATATACGTACCTACGTATGAGACGTTCTAATCTTGGAAACTACGGAACAGAATTTGTTTTTTTTTTAGAGGTTTTCACTGTTTAATAGCTTAGGGATTGGTACAATCTGGTATAGGTTTTATCTCAATGTACGATGAACTCTCATTTCCTAACATTTGCATGAATGTGCGGTTCATGAGGAAAATGATTCATCATCAGGTTATTTTTGTCTCCACTGAAGGAGCACAACCCTCTCTCATCTGCCGGAGACAGACGGAGGATTTGGCCTACACTCCCCGCGCTGGCCAGATGGGTTGGGGAGGTCTGATTGATGTTTTATAATGTATTCCCTTAGTCGCCTTGTACGTCATCCACGGAAAATGATTAGTAGGTATTGAATATGTTTGAGGTTGCTTCTGACTGACTGACATACAGGCTGTAACAAAATACCTGTAGTGACCAGTTACAGGGGCACTCTGTATAGAATACTGAATAACTTTTAAGTACTTATAGCGACATTTGGAATGCAGTAATAAAATTAATAACTCACCTAACTTCTGAGTTGTTCAGCGGTTCAATTTGTATGAAGAGTCAACGATTATTTTAGAGTATGTATTTGTAAAAATTAACTTACAAATGTCCCATAGGTACTTTGTGTCCCTGCCAACCCCTCTTGAGGTGCCGACGACGACGACGACGACGTGCCTAGCTTGATACAATAGTTATACATACGAGTATGCGTGTCCATTTATTTCCTTATATTTAGTTATTTACTGTTCGATATAATTCGTCGTTATAACTATATATGCCTTATTATTATAAATGTTTGATACGTTTTCTCGGCTCGACTATTATTCAACTGATCTCCATAAAATTTTGAAACTATACCATTTTTTTATCGTAAGAAAATGGTTCTAGCGGAAAGAAACATGTTATTTCTACGCGGGCTAAACCGCGGCCGACAGCAAATGTAGAACAAATAAAACATACTGGTAATTTACGATACTTATTTATTTTCACAAAATCCACTGCATTTAAAATCAGTATTATTCTAATTTATAGTTCTTATAACAAATAACATGATACTTATGTAATAATAACATATTATTCATCCATGACAACAGAAAGACCAATAACGACATACCTTCCTAATAATAACATTCGGTAATACTTAACAACTACTTCGGAGAATTGACGACGTAGCCTCGTTTTTATAAGAATACCTGAATTTCGGAAAGAATATAATACTGTCCTATAAACTGTCCACTTGTGGATCTATCCGTGCCAACACACCCGGTTCTGTGCCCTCGCCACCGTGGTTAGTCCAACTTATTAGTTGTATGATAGAACAGAATGGGCAATAACAGTCCAATTACTTTATACTGCTTAGTATGTATGACATATTGGAAATGAATAAATAGTGTTGGTCCAAATAGTTCTACTACTCACTGTGACATATTATGTCATACTAAGCAGTATAACAAGTTGGCCTTATGCAAATAAGTTAGTTCTACTATGTTCTATAGTAGAACTAACTAGTTAAAACCATTTCCAGTGCTTTTGCTTGCAGCTCTGACAAGTTTAACATTAAACCGTGATTCAGCTCTCGTCGACGCATTTCACTAAAATCCTTGTTGGTCGATTATTTTTGGCGTAATTTTTCTATCTAACTATAGAAACATACAGATATCTAATACAGTGGGGGACCGAGTTAAATGACCGTCGTTGGAGGAATGTGACAGTTACACCATGTGATGATGGAGTGTGTCCGTAACGAAGCAGAGAGGCAACAGATAATAATAACGACAGGCTGGAGTATTGATATCTGTAACAGTGCCTTGGTTTCTCCCACATCGGGGAAAGCGAAGGCACTGTACAAATGGTTTTAGCTTCCATTAGACTTAGACAGTAAGTAAATGTGAGCCCAATGAAGATGGCATTTTCCTTTAGTGGAAATAACCCTCCTTAATTATTTTTTCTGTGAATTATATATATTTATTAAGAGAAACAGAGGTGATAGAAAAAATATGCAATTGATAAATGATTAAAAAAAATTATATAGCAATACTGCAAGAGGAAGTTTTACATTAGTTATCTATTCTATGGTATGACGTGTTCCCTCTACAGCACCGTACCTCTTTCTCCGAAGCCCTTTAACTTGGTCCCCCACTGGTACTATATGTATTACATATGTATTATTGTGTAAGTAAAAGAATACTCTGACTGGCAGACAGATCTATCAACACACAGTTCAAACTGCTGGGTCTAGCAATTTAATATTACACGACTGTGTAATCTCAATGTAAAGAAATAAATGAATGACAAAAAACAACCACTAATAAAATATTTTATGAACACGTTAGTGGACAGTACGTCAATATAATAGATGGCATACCGATGGCTGTGGCTCCTCACGACAGTACGTCTATGACAGTGCGTGGTTCGTATTGGTTCGTAGTTGCTTTAGAATACCACTCTTAAATAAATACGAAGACGGGGGCAACACTCAATTCCTTCCTTTCTGTGAAGTGACAATCAAGTTCTATTCAACAAGTTTACAAGTTAAAATCTAGTCGGTCAGAAGACGTTGCGATTCGTAATAAATATAACTTGCGATGCGGCTTACCTGTGAAACTCAAGCCTCGAATAAAAAGTATTATAAAACTAAACTACACCATCGATCGAGTGTGATGGTGTGAGATTTCAGTTTACGCTGAGATAAAGGCGGGCGTGTATTGCGCTGCGTACGCGCCGCGCCGTCCCGACTACGGACGCAGCGCACGCGCACTATGTACCCATGATCTGTTTACATGAACGCCCGTTTGTTCAAACCGTTTGATCTTTATAAATGCAATAGGTATTTCAAGAATATCGCTGCCGGCGGAACACTAACGGCTGTTCGCTTTAATAAAAAAATTCGAGAATGATTTTTAAGAACGACAACCTTGATGGTCTGTTTATTCTCGGCTATAGGTGCTCCGTTTATGAGCATTTTGTGAATTAGCGTAACTGACGTTTGTTTGAAATTTTTAATTCGGGACGGAATATAATACTTCTCCCTGTTTTAATAGCAGTATGTACCTAAATTCGTAATCCAGTTTATGATTCCTTTTCTCACTCAGTAGTAACTTTATGCTACTGTAACCAGTCATTCTTCAATAGCATATCTTACAGTATTTGCAATTGCTTAAATATATAACTGACAAATTTGTAGCAAAATGCAATGCACGCACCCTGCGCAATGATCGCCAAACTCAAAATATAAATGTAAATCTGCCCTGATACTACAGAATGTCGCTAAGTGTTTTAGTGAACTTTGATAAGATGGCAATTAATGCTAATCTTAGTTTTCAGAAGGAATAAAAATTACTACAGTTTGTTCATTTGGTGAAGAAACTGTCATATAATTGTAGATAAATATATTGGCACTTTTATAAAATTTTCTCAAAGTTCATTAAAAGCACTTAGCGCCCCTTTTTCTCTTATCCTGGAAGTAATGTGAACAGCACTTTGGAGACTGTACCATACACCATGGACCTTATGATGGTACCTACTCTACTTATCGTTACAAACAACTTTTGTAGGTAGGTATTGCCTTTCGTAAACTTAAGTAGTTTGACTGACTTACTATGAGTCTATTATCCTATTACCGACCTGTTTGCATCCACGGCTGTCCCCAGCGCGCCGCTATATCTGGTCCTCCGTCCTCCACATCCAGCTGCTTCCGACTACATATTTTTTATCTGGTACTTTTTATTAAAATTGTATTTATTGTAATAATATATATATAGCCATATATTATATATTAAGCCAAAGAGGACTAATTATAGGTTTATAGAATACATCGTCTCTGCTCTGGGACGAAGGCGTGAGCATTATGTATGTTATAGAATAATCACAGACCTGCGTAAATCTAGTATACCTTCTAAGTATAAGTAGTAGTAGTAGGTACTAAAACTTCGGCAATTTATTTCTTCGGCATACTATGTGTGCAGCAGTCAGTCATTGTGTAATATACTACATACTTAAAGCTTTTTGTGTCACAGAAAACTTATTTTCTTCGCCCTCGTTCACAGAACCAATTCTTATTCTTACGTACATTCACAGATCTATCAAAATTGAAACTGAACCGCTCTGTGTGAAAAAAAAGGTAAAAAGGCGCGGTAATTGACAATGCAATCGATGCATTAGTCGATGTGTGCGGTCCTCGTGTCGAACGTGGTGTTTTTAGACATGACTATAAGTATAAAAGTAGACTCGACGCGCCTCTGTACTACTGTGCACCCCGAAAATAAAAAAGTAAAACAAAAAACTATCATGACGTTTTCTTCGTGGCCGGAACGAATGAAAAAACGCTCACCCTTTCACATGCCAACCCTTGACCCGTGTTTGTTCTGTTTTTTTGTGACTCAATATTCCATGGCCGTAAAACCTTTTGAGGGAAATATAATTTCGCGTTTTGTCGTTCGTGAGGAGCTGCGAAACATCTGTTATAACAAAAATTACATAAACGCGTTTTTTAACCTGTGCCTGTGTGTGAATATGAATAAATACGCAATGCCCCTAGGTTTTTATTTTTGGAAAAGTTATTACATATATTTTATTTTATATGTAAGGGTTTTCATTGAGGTAATGGCACATATCAACTTTTTAGACGTCTTTAACTTTTACAAAGTTACTTTTTTATATCAAAATTTGTTTAGCATCCGATCCGATAGAAACTGAGTGCCCCTGTGACATGGTCTCTATTTACGTTGCTTTGTTACATGGTCACTAAGTTGTTGTATACATACCTATAACTTGTAAATAATATCAATGTTAAATATTTTGCTTGATTTAGGGAGGATCGAAGGCGCAATACCAGAATACCTTCGAACGTCTGTGACCTGAACTGGTATCCAAGATCAATTCTCATCAGGTACTGAATCCAAAGTTATTAGACCACGTTTGCGAATTGGCACCTGATCCTCATTTAAAAAAGAAATAATCACGTGTTAAATATTGGCATTAGTGGTTAACCATAGACCTATACAATAAGTGTATGAACTTTTCATAAAGTAGCTAATTATCTAAAGTCTCTATACGGGGTCGACTGGGTGGGTTTCTACCGTCAAGCAGTAATTCTGTGTTTCTGTTAGCACAATGGGTGAGCCAGTTTAATTACAGGCATACGAGACATTTCCTCTTGCACAGGTATGTCCTTTATGTGGCAATACATTGTTGTCCTTTAGTGCACGCAGCAACCTGAAGGCTGCAGGCTACAGCGGCCACTTACCATCAAATAGGCTGTCTGCTGTTTGCCATCTCAATTAATGAAAAAAAAACCATAACAGATTTCTTTGGTAACCTACAACTAAAAAGAAGCATGCAGCCATTTTAGTTTGCTATATTGTCACCAATATTTGACACCGATTATTTAAGCTTTCCTTTCTGGCATATTGCATCGTCGTGAATCCTTAATGTCTTAATGTTTCTATCCGACTAAACTCAAGTAAAATAAAGACCAGGTATAGTCTTTTTTTTTAAATATATACTTACGCACGAATGTGTGAATGATTATTTATAGCGGTTAAGTATCCGTAAAGGTACAAACCATAGCATAAGCACAATTAAACTTAGTGGGCACTTTAAGTTGAATAGCGTTCTATGTTTGTGCGGTAATTTAGGAAACTGTTCTAGATAACGGTGTTTTAAGGTATTTTGAAATTTTTTTGTTGGAGTGTAAGTAACACTGCGTATGGCGATACCTACATGACATTATTTAAACTCACACATATGTATAGAAGTTGAATATCGACATTCAGGATTCACATATTTCGCTGGCGAGTATTTCACAAATCATACAATAAAGGGTGGAAACCCTAACCTCGAAAACTAAAACCACTAATTATACTCGTCATTCTGACAACATCTGCAATGCAAATCTGAGAAATTAAATAAAAATGATCGCCTGTAACAGTGCAGTACCAACCGAATTTTTACTTCTATGCTTAAATCAATTAGGCAGTCAAATTGTTTAAGGGGTCTAAAAAATTAAACTAATTTCTCAGGCAACGCAACGTTTTTTAGTATGACGGACATACTTTGTGGTTTTGTTTTTCTGGAGTACTTTTTACAGTCTGTGAAAATTTCTGTATAGACATAATATTTGCAATGCGATTTATGCGAATTCTTTCATTTATATTTCCTTTCATGTTTATATCGGTAAGTGCTACGTGTGCGATCCACTCAAATAGCAATAAATCTATAGTTAAATAGTTAAAAGTAATGTAATTTGGTAAAGTTGCGCGCTGCCGGCGAGCGTCACTCGTCGCCGCCGGCTTGAGAGCAGTTTATCTCATCGGCACACCCTCGACTTGATCTACGGTCTTGCTAACGTGATGACAAGTACCGTTTATGAAACTTCTGTAAAGGGTTCCCTTTGAGTGCATTCTTTTATGAATATAGAAGCCCGATTTAAAGTGTCGAGAAATGAGCTACGTGTTCAATGTCCGGTAAACATTTGACAGAATTCCTTAGTTTTCAAATACATTACTTGTTTTGTGGGTCATTTTATTGTTACTTGCTTATGTATGACGTCGTAGTTCTATTTGCCTTATGCAGGATGTGGTATTTTTTTAACATAGGTATATTTACGTGTACCTAGTGACTGGTTACAGGGGCTTACAGTATTGAATACTGAACAACTTCTAGTAGACAACTTTGGGAAAGTAAAAACCGCGTAGCTTATCATCATGAGTCACATGCATGAGTCATGACGACTTAATAAATCATCAAAGCACATTTGGTATAAGAAGTAGACCTTTGATTTGCCTAATTACCCATAGGTGTGCTATAAACGAATACCACTGCTGAATATAGGCTTTCCCCAGTGAACGCTACCACTCTCGGTCCTCCGCTCGAGTTATACGAGTATCACTGGTTATTTTCCTGTTCGTCATGCTCGCTAATTCACCAGTTTCATCAGTTCATCATTTTTGGTTATTAGTCAATTTCGATATCCGTCGTTTTCGCTTATTCACCAATTGCGACCAGTAGTAACATAGCCAATAAAATACCACCTATGATCACCTGCCACCTTCATCAGCTCAAGATACCATAATTGTCATCAAAACTAAGTTAAGTTTTTTAGTTATATTTAAAAATTCAGTGTGTATGGAAACGGTAGCTGGTTCAAAATTAACTTGCGAGATTTGTAACATACAGACAGACAACAAAGCAAGGTAAACATAGGCTTATGATAATGGAAACGGACTACTAACTCAAATAGAGAGATAAATGTAGGTTAGCACCTTGTGTAATACTATAGTGTAAAAACAGATATGTGTAAAAAAAAGAAGATATAAGTAAAAATATTGTATTTATTAACGTGATCATATAAATATCTACGTATTTTTTTGTTTTATCGAATTTCTTTCCAATATAAGGTTAACATAAATATCTCAATTACAAGAATAATATACGTACCTACTCAAAACAAAACGATAAGTCTGAACAGAAGCAACCAGTCTCCATTTTAAAATTTAGTTAAAGTGAACTCCAATTAATGCGTTTATGCATTTTTCTTATTACGTATATTTCCAAACGAGATAAACATGTCCATATTTTAGGAATAGGATAAAATCATTGATTATATTCTTTATACGCTCATCTAATATTAGTGACCTCTTTTTCCTGTTACGTTCACTGATATGTTGTTTTTTTAAAGTTTACGTGTTTTGTCTCTTGTCTAATTACGCTCATAAATAAATACAAATGCTGTTTACGTCAAATTTTCTTATTAATACGGTTGTGCCATGCTTCAACTATGTGAATGGTTCGGTGACGTTCCTCGTAGCAGCTTATGCAATCGACCCATCGAAACGTTTGATACATATTATTAACTGATCATAGTTGAACCTTCTGGAGATTTCTCCAGTATCATCATCCACCCTTCTTGGATGTAGGTATGTATTTGTCAAAAATGCGAAAGATGAACAAATTATGATATATCGACGGTCTACAGCTGTCTCAGTTATATAAAGTGTTTTAGTTTTACGCAACAAGTATTGCCTGTAATGGAAATAGCATCCTACAATTTTAGCTTTAGGAATTTTTAGCTCGTAGTTCTCTAGCTCTAATAGTGTCATGCTCATGAATAACGCATGACTTTATATACCTACACATATAGTGTTTGATTAACTAATTACTAACTTACACATAATATAGTAAAGAGTCTGCCACAAAACTCATAATAAGTAATGTCAAAATAATAATACAATATAAATGTCAGTAATAATAATATCATCATAATATTAGTGAAAGAGCCCCCTTGTACTGTGTCCCGACCAAACGTCCCCAAAAGATGCCAGCAGCATTTCCTCGCTGAATAGCTATGTGCCGCGCGGAAAAATATTATATCCGCGGGTCACTCAGTCTTCGCCCCATTTCGCAGAGGAAGTGTGAAGTGAAGTAGGGCTCTTTGCTTCGGAGCTTTAACTCCGCCGTCTCGACGGCAATCGTCACGAAGTCGTATGCCGATTCCAGGTCGGCATATTTCGCGTGCTTCAGCTTCAGGCGCTGTTTCAGCACATGAGCCTGCAGTGTGTTGGGTGCCTCTCATATGAGATGCCACATATGTGCTAACGTGGCATCCCATATGACACCGGCCTGTTTGCCATGAGATCAGCATCAGACTATCCGGTTTCTTTCCGTCCGAACGGCACAGGCTCGGGGGCTCCAAAACACTGGGGCACACCCGCGGACACCAATACACGCCGGTTAATTTCATTTAAGGCTTGTTGGCGAGGCATTCTACCAAGAGTCTGCAGCAAGCAAGTCTAAATTTAATATAATTATGTTAATTGTTCATATCTTGTCGTTATTTTAAAGAATTACTGTAAAAATATTGCTATTATTTTATATCTCTTTATATGTATATTTAAATCCGAAACATATCTGTTCTTTGTACGTCTTATGTGGAAACCTGTTAATAGCCACACTTAAAATGTTATAATGAACCTTGTACCTACCTAATACTGTTCTGCTGTTGGTTTTCCTAAATAAAATAAAATAAAATAAGTCATTAGGATGATGTTTCCATTTTTCACCATTGGTCTCTGTTTAAAATTGATAATGGACATGCTTCGCGGTATACGCACTTAAATTTTCTTTCAGTAAATTTTATTTTTCCTGTACAAGAATAGCATCAGTTATTTCTCAGCTCATGAACTTTAACTATCTACACGGGTAGAAACCAATTAAGAAAAAAACATGAAATTCCGCTTGTATGTTTGTTTCATTTCTTAGTTTGTTCGTCTCAACTGCAGGTAGTTAATAACCTAGTAGTAATAAAGAGTGTTGTTCACCGCGGAAAAATAAGTATAAATGCGCACTAAGCTGGTTTATACAATGCAGAGTACTGTATCATCAATACCGTCCTAATGTCCCTCGTACAGTCTTGAATAACTTCTTCCATAGTAAAAAAAACTAATTTCATTATTCTCAATTTTGTCTTACACTCATTCTCACTTACTTACTCGTACTTTACATTCGTACCTTAACGCATTTACTGTACTATATTACTACTTATAACTATACTATGCTATATTATTTAAATACTTAGATAGCAAATGTCCGCAAAGGAGAGTCGACTGCAAGTTTCGCCAAATTATTTAAAACAGCGACGAGACTAGCAATACCTACGATTTGATGTTACTTGGATAAACATACATAGGCATTTATTATTGTTAATTGGCAATTGCAGGTCATTAATTTTTTATAAAGTATAACATAAGCTATATGTGTGCCAGGTTTCATCCCGATGCGTCCAGTGGTTGCAGCGTGATTGAGTAACAAACATCCAAACTTTCGCATTTATAATATTAGTGGGATGGGATTAGTGGGATATACGCGCCTCTCCCCGGCTGACAGTGTGGAAAATGGTGTTTCTTAATAATAATAATAATAAATGTTTTAATGCAGTATGAAAAACGCTTAGTCGGTTAATCCCTTTTAATTGACCGATATGACACGTGCATACATTCTTGAGGCAGTAATGCAAGGAGTAACATCTATTGCAATGCTCGTCTTGTTGCGGTATCAGATAGCGTAGTTGAACTTGCTGTCGCCGCTCACGCTACAGGATATCTTTATCGTTCACTTTCGTATAGGCGGTCTAGCCTCGTAATAGTTATATTCACGTGTTCGAGTAACATGTGTCTAAGATTCTAAGAAAACAGAAGCTCCCAGCAAGTTTCTATATTCCTAAAATCGCCCAATTGGGAGCGCTTGGAGTTTTGTTTAAATTACCGCGATTAGGTACCAGAGGCGTGCACGTGGCTGACAACAGACGAGCAACAGACGAGCTGCGATCGATGGGAACTTTACAGCTACCAATTATAGCTCAAATTTAATGTTTAGCACACATATGTACATTTGCATCATCTTTACCGATCTGCAAGTATTATTATTTGTCGAGAAATCTAGTTCAAACAATGTAATTTATTAATTATACTTACCACACCTATATTAAAAAGACTACATAAGCTCATGTATAAATAGCCAATGAAAAAGGAACTACAGGATTTGAAGCATTTAAAGTTTGGAAGTCAATGATTTGCTTCGCTGATCACATGTTTTGTCGCCAACCAACCTGTTAGAAAGTTAAGTGTTTGCTGACGTAGATTCGAGATATCGACAGTTGAAACCAAGGCCCGAACTAACTTTGTGTGAACTTTAAATACGCAATACTACAGGTTTTTTGTAAATGTAAAAGAACCTTCGTACACCCAGAGATTTTAAAGCGTGTGAAGTTCACAACCCGCGTCACAGCTGTGAGGATAGGTATTATGTGCCTAACTGTGGGTTATATACTCACTTTGCTTAAAATGTATGGATATCGTTTAGATAAGATTTTATGTAAGAGATTTCTTCAAGGAATTACCCTGTCTTTGCATGTGTTGTTACTCTTTTCTCTTGTTAGATATTTTTGTGTGCAATACCTATAGAGTATCTATCTAACATCTGTGGAAGTTTTGATAACTCTGTAACGCGTATTCCATCGAAGTAACGTGGATCTATTTTTGTTTCAAGGTACAGCGCCGATGTTCGCGGGAATGCGCAGCGTACACGGGCAAATGTTGCCGAGCGGCTCCCTTGGCGGGCCGTCGCTCACAGGCCTCGGGGGCTTCGGTCTGTCTTCGCCACTGCCGGCGCTGCCCCCAGACAGGAAGCCCTACTCCTCGCCTCCCACCACCCCGCTCCCGGCTCTGCCTACTCCCTCGTCCTTACCACCGACGTCAGCCCCACCGACGACTTCCACTACAGTTCACGCGTATTATGATCACATGAAATACTCCATGCAACAGTAGAATTGATAGGTAACTACAATTCGTTTCAATCAAAGTTATCTTAACTAATATTTTTATGCGTTTTAAGAACAATATATTATATTGAAAAACCGCAACAGTTACCACAGACCGTATTTCCAATTTAACTTTACAGTCGACTGTGTACTAGTTTATTTTATTTCGGTTTGTTTTAATGGAAAAATTTGATTGGAACGAACGAACTAATAGAGTACTTTTTTAAGGATCAGAACAACCTTCAAAACCATGGATCGTATTAATGTAGCATTTTTGCCCGCATGTTGTTTTCTCTATCAAAAAAAGTTCGTCATCCAATCAGAATACTCATTTTGTATGGAGGGTCCAGTATTTTGTAGATTGTATTTAGTTATTCTTAAAAGAGCGTATATTATAAAATAGCAATTTTTCATCATCATCTTATGTAGGAATTTTTAAGATATTATACCTACTTGTTACGAAAATTAGTCTAGCGGTGCTTTTAAATTATTCCAGAGACCGTCAAATATGCACAGGTTTGTAATTTACGGTGCTTAAGACCCTAGATGTGAAAATTAATATTGTTATAGGTATAATTCCATATAAAAGCCAGCCTGGTCAGAGCCTGCGGAGGCAAAATCTCGTGGAGACCATGGAGGGATACTCCGCACAATATAAGTATCCACGCCCCTTTTAGCACAACCAACGCCGCCATATTAAAATTAAGTATTATGTAAATGTTTCATATTTTAGCGAGGGTTGCCAGGCTGTGGCTCTTACCCAGTGTTTTAGTTGATGAGCAGACATCGGAATTCACGGGGCACGAATAAACTTGGAAAATAAAAAATTTCAAACAAAAGAATGCGCGGGAATTCGAATTTGATTTTCGCAAAGTTCGTTCTTGTTACAATTTCACAGCGCATAATTTGTAAATTTAAGGCATTTGCGCATTTTTTTTAAATTCCAAAGTGAACGCGTGTTGTTTTTATCGTTATGCCACGACGACATTTAACGAGGGAAGAATAATTAGAGCGTCGTGGGTATGTTGGAAGCTGGCGCTATCCAACACCTGGTTGCCGATACTCTACAAACCAACCAAAACGTGATCTCCATGTTATGGTCACGTTATCGTGTCACGGGAGATGTCGCGGAACGGCATTCTGGCAGAAATCGTGTCACCACTCCTAGACAGGATCGTTTTCTTCGAAATTGCCTCCTGGCGACACTATGTTACGGCTCAGCAAATGGTGTCAAATCCGACCACCAGTTGTTAGTAAGCGACCAAACTGTGAGAAGAAGCCGGTCTTCATTCTCGCAGACCACTTCGAGTTCCAGCTTTGTGGCGTAGCAATCGCGGACGAAAACTTTTGTGGGCTCAAGAATGTTTAGAATGGTATGACGACCAATGGGCAATTGTGTTCTTTTCTGACGAGCCTCGGATTGGATTTGAAGAATACGAGTTTGGCGAGTTCCGAAAGCCGTTTCTAACATCCACTAGAGGTCCATGGGCAGGAATCCGTATGGCGTGCGAACCGATCTCATTTAGGTTAGAGGGAACATGAGCGCGTCGAAACACCGCAATGAGGTAATGGAATCTGTCATTATTCGGCTCAGGGTGCAAATGGGTCAAGAGTTCCAACTCATGCACTCATGACTGGTATCAACTGCGCTTCGGGAACATGATGTCAGCGTTTTGGACTGGTCTGCACAGTCACCCGAAATGAATTCCATTGAACATGTGACATGTTAAAAATAATAGATCTGGTTAATTTTTCTCATAACTGGATGAAAGAATACAAACTCTTCTTGCATCTTAAAATAACCTAGGACCTTATACCCCAGAAAGACTTTGACAACCTACTTTTTAGCATGAACAACCGATGCCTAACTCATATTAACGTCAAACGAGGAAATACATACATACACAATCCACACGCCCTGGTCCCAGAGGTAATACTGATTATTAAATTAAATACAATACAGTTTTCCGTTATTTTTGACTTTATTTTTCTTAATTTTATAAATTAGATCCGTAATAAAATTAAGAAAAAGAGAGTCAAGATTAACGGAAAATTGCCTTGTATTTAATTTAATAATCAGTATTTCCTCTTCTGACGTTAATAAGAGTACGGCATCACTGTAAACATTCAACTTATGCGTTAGACACAAAATAAGCTTTTATTCCATATACCTATAATTTTCTTAAGAAGTTATTTACAGATTTTCTGAACATTAAGTTTAAAATATCCTTAGACATTGTTGATGTGTGAAGTTGCAAGTGATGTAAGTATCGTTGATAGTTTCAAAAGTCGATAAATTATATCATTCTATCCGTGTGTGATGTTAATTCGTGCCCCGTGAATTCCGATGCCTATATTATGTGTATGAACTGAGAAAAGAGAAGTGAAAGTGTAAAATGGTTTAGAATTTAGGTATGGATAGATTTAACTGAATGCCAAAGGTCAGTGCTTACGTGAATGTGTAATTAAAAGTTTGTCATCAGCACTTTTTAGAAAAATATTACTTAAATATATATTTTTTTCAATTTCATTATTGATTGGATTTGCCGTTGATATGTTTTTTGCCCCTATTTTACTACACTGCACCTCATTTCACAAACAAAATATGTTTAGGACTGGTTTCCTACTTAGGCAAGTGAAATTTTTGTTTATCTATTTTTTTTCATTCTTGTGAAAACTTAGAAATGTATATATATATCCGATACCCTCGAGTTCCGTCGCATAAAGCCGCATACATAATGCTCAAACTGTCACGTTTTTGTCTCAGACTGACGGCATATCTCGTAAATCTGACTGCCGGTTATCTGATCGACCTATCATTTCGATCACATATATAGGTATATATATCGCGTTGTGATAACCTATAGCCACGCTAACATAGCTATCATAGCATTGCGGATGCAGCTTTATGGTATCGGGATTTCGCATAGGTACGTAATGTTTTAACTACATACATCTTTCGGTGAGATTAGGGAACAAAATGATTAAATTGTAAATTAGGTAGGTAGGTATATTCTTAGAACTGTGTACATAGAGTACATACCTACGTCTTTCAAATTAATACGTTATTACAGTAATATTATTAAGTACCTACAATACGACCCTACGACGTCATCCGAAATTAGCCAACAATAAAAACACCGGAAAATTACAATATTTTTTATATGAAAACAGTTTGATAACCAAAAATCTACGATCAGATTGACCTCAAATTTTGAACATACATATGTAAAGTTGGGTTGGTTGGTAATCATGGAAAATGGATGGAAATTTCCCAGTGAACCACTTGTACCTTAGTCAGTACTATTGAGGAAAAACATTTTTTTAAATTGTAGGAAGTAAAAAAAACGCACACTGAGTATGTATGACATACGTTTTGCAGCTTTTTTTTTAGCAAGGCATCATTAAAATACGTTTTAATATTACAAAAAACTACCTACTTAAGCATATCTAGCGCCAGCTATAGCTTTGAATGGTAACTGTTTTTTTTGTAAATGCCATTTTGGTTTTATGAACTAAAGCGCAATCATTATGTAATGAAATTTTACAAGTAGAATATATTCTTTGTGTAAAGGGATCAAAAGTACATATGCAATAAAATAGCAGATACAAAACTGGGACGTGAACAATATTTTTCACTCATACGATCAAGAGTGAAAGCATGGATCGTAATTTTACAGGAAAAGACAACTTTTCATGTAAAATTACGTCGAAAAGTAGTGTTTAATTTTCCTGATAACAAAGCAGCACTATGTTTGAGTACTTAACACGTTTTTGTACGTTTTTAAAAATGTATGTACCTACCTAGTTTAACTTATAATATTTAGTTAAAAGTAAGTAATTAGATTATGCTCAGCTGGTGATTTTGTAGTTATTCTACGTATTCATTTCATATCTTGATTACTTTATACTACTTAGTAGTTATGAATAGGGGTATTTTGCAGTTGTGTACCAACCTATAATATTGTTTTATTTTTACTTACTCAATCTCATATCATAAGTATTATTATTTTGTAAGATGTTTAAAATTAAACTTTAATTTTAGAAATTCAGTAGTTTTTCTTCATATTTTTGTTACTTTGTTAGCTATTTAAACCTAGCGTGGTGAATTAGTACTATAGGGTGCTAATGAGGAGAAAGGTTTCTCAAGATACCTAAAGTGTGAAGTTTACATCTGTCGTAGAACTGATAGCCGATAGCGTAGACAAGTTCTGGAGTGGAGACCGCGTACCGGTGGGGGGGCCCTAGATGGGTGCAAAGTGGGTCGCCCCCCGCCAGATGGACCTACAATTAAAAGTACCCGAATGCTCAAGGTGGAGGACCAGGTATGATAGCGCGCATTAGAGAAGGCCTTCTTCCAGCAGTAGATAGTGATAGGCTGATGATGAGGTCTAAGTTCCTGGCTACTGCCAGAGTAAGTTGATATGAGAATAAAGTCATCTTTATACAGTATCTATAATGTGTGTTTATAATGATAAAATATTATTAGTAGGTATATGTGGCAAACTAGGATGTACAGTTACAAAAAAACTTTGCCTTGTAGAGAAAAGAATTGAACTGAAAAATGAAGAGGTGGCAGTGTCGGATATGCGATTTGGCACGGGAACATGCAAACTCCACACTGCAATGAAAAATCAATATTCGAAGCAGCAAATCGTCTATGAAACAAAACTCACTAACTGTAACTGTACTTTTAATGACTTACTTATAACATTTAGTGACTTTTGTGTCCCATTAGACGAAATACAGTACCTAATTAAATAACTAACTACGTACGTACTATACCTTAGCCTTCTCTATCTCTCCTCATATAGGAGAACGACAGTGGAATATTATTAAAATACCTACGACCGAACACCTACACTATCATAAAATGGATTCAGCCAAGCAGTGAGGATTCCGGACCACCACCAGCAAGCCAACCAACCTCCAGCAGAGAGAGGCACCAGTCAAGAATCCAGGAGAAGAGCCCAGCTGCCAGAACAAGACGTTTAGCGTCAAGCCCTTACCGATTTATTATTGAGTCATACTATATCGTTACCGAGCCTACCGAACCCTTACCGTCCATGTTCACACCGATACTTAAGTTTTTTTGGAAATAATCTGTTTATTTCGTTCAGGAAACACTCCATCTGAACCTACAGCACCTATGTGGGGAGAAGGGAAACGACCTACCTGACTCTCATCATAGCCGAAATACGTCTACTGCTGAATATAAGCCACCACGCCAAAAGCGCCACTTTTGGTGGTCTGTCCATTGTCCATGGGGGATTTCCCATAATTGTGCAGGCGGATTGGTGATTGCAGTATTGATGTTAATATATACAGACAGAACGCTGCTGCCCGTCCCTGGTGCAATCCCTTGGTCGCTTTGACGACATCCACGGGAAGATTGGGGGTGGCCCCATTATAAGCCGGGAACCACACGCCGCTGATCCTCAGGCAGTAGCAAATATCCATGAAATAATCCGAAAGCTGCAGATCCTCCGTAATCTTATTATATATATTTATCAAGGTAATACTTTAAAGAAGAAAGTGCTAACGAAAGAAATGTCGGTGAAATCTCTGCGCCTAATTAAACAAGCAAGAGAGAAATTAAAAGAATTATCTCAAGGAAGAGGTTAGTATGACCAATAAGCGAACGTACCCAAACTACGTGACCCGTTTAGGGGTGGGGGGGAAAACCACTCTTGGTCACAAGGGGTGGGATTAGATTTTCGTCGCGTAGACAATATCCTCAAACTTGGGGGTCTTGGCATTTACTACCGGTGGTGACCGAGGGGAGGAGGGTAAATATTGTCAAAATATGTGTCACGTAATTTGAGGTACGTTCCCTAATTGAGGAAGAGTCAAGATTCGTTAGTTAAATATTTCACATATATTTCAGACTACGCTGTATGGCTATTTCACTTTGCCTTTAAAAAATACAACATTGTAATTGTAAACCCTCAGAAGAATAATCGTTCTTCTGAGTGTAAACCAAAACCCAACGATGATTGTAAGGGCGTTTCGCACTTATCCGTATCCGGTTCTTATTCGATTCGCATTCGTTTCTGATCCGGTTTGGCCATCTTAGTAATTGTATAGACTTTTGCGCACTCATACGTAAAGGGTACGTATTCTATTCGTAAATTCTCATTTCGGATCGTTTACGGATCAAAACCGAGCCGAAGTGGCCGCCATATAAATTTTACGTACGCTTGCCCACTACACTCGATTCAAAAACGGAGACGCTGTACATTAATTTTCCCGGCCGTATTTTTACGTATCGAACAAGAATCGGATACGGATAAGTGCGAAAACGCCCTAATTGACGACCCTGACAACTGACTGACTGATAGTGACGATAGATTAGAAGCCAACATGGGACATCGTAAAATAACCATACAGCGTAGTCTGAAATATTTATATATAGCCAAATAGCATATTAGATTTTGGTACTTAGTCTGAGATATATAGATACGAGCACTAACAATAGCAGCCCTCAATCTATTATATATATAAAAGGAGAGTGTGTGTATGTATGTCCAGCCTTTTCTCCATGACCACCCACTGCCACCCACTCATGGTTGTTAGCCCTTGGTCTGCACTTGCAAGTAAGGGAGTTTGGTTATGGTGGTAGGAATTGGGTGGATGTGGGTGGTAAAAATGTGTGATGGGATACTTCTATCCTTTTCTAACACATTGTACGGCTCATATAAACTCGAGATTGTGCCGAATGGCGTTAAGTGCGTTTGTGAGTGACACTATTGAGAACTTTTCTAGAATATTCCAGATTTTTCCAGAATATTCTAGAATATTAAAGAAGTATAATGCTCTTTGGAATTCAGATTGTGATGAGTTAGGACTACGGTGGTGGTGGTAGTGGCAGTGGGAGTGGGGATGGTGGGAGGAGGGTGGTGTGGTACGAGAGCAGGAGGAAAGGAGGAAGGGGATTAACACTAAGAAAAAAAAACAAAATAATGAAAAAAAACCAATAATTCTTTCGTCCACGCAAGCAGAGCCGCGGGGCCACAGCTAGTTATAAATACGAGCACTAATGAATAGCAGCACTCAATTTGACACAATAAACGCAGCTGTCGTGTGTCGCGTTTCGTTTTATGTTTACTTCTTAGACAAATGAATTTTCCAAAATCTAAGGTTTACTTATATCACTAACCCAAATAGTTCATACGATACCACAGAATACTAAATAGTAGGAACGATACGATTCAATGCGTTAAAAGTGAAGTTTCTTAAACCTAAACGGAATGTTACGTCGTTTGACGTTTACATTTTGGTTTACATTGCGTTTTTGCTTGTATGAAACTGAGCTAAAAATTTTAAATTTTCTATAAAATTGTACCTCGAAACCCATTTGAGGCCGCCCCTTTAACTTTTAGAATTGTTTATTTTATTATCGCCCCTTTCTACAGTATAAATATATATTGCGTAGCGAAACGCACTTAACCGAAAATAAAGTCCAATACGATAATTTTGCAACTTTGATAACTATTGAAAGTTTGTCAATCGCCGTTTTGTGTTGTGTTGTCAATCAATAGTCGACAAATAATGTCATTATGTCATTATTACAATAACAATCTAAGTAATACCTAAATAGATTAGAAATCGGGATACAAACAACAAATAGCAGTTATTTAACTTACATTGCTTTAACAAGATAACTTAAAATAATATCCAAATGAGCCTCCAGGACCGAATCAAGCCTTATGTAAAATTACTCAAAATAACTTGTTTTGTGGGCAGCGGAGCGGTGTTCGTTGCTTACAATATAAAGCGAACATACAACTCCATAAACTGCGTTGTAAACCCCAACGTGCTTAATACTGAGAAGAAGTACACGCCTGAATACATCTATATTGATGACCCAACGTACGGCGTTAATTTGAAAATGGAACAAGCTAAGGAGAATAGACATTCTATAGGTTTGGCTCGAATTTGGAAGAGTCTTCAGCATTCAATAACGTGGAGGCTGCTGTGGCTGTGCCGCCACGGGAACACGGACCAGCGTAACATTGCACTCCAGCAGCTGGCCAATTTCAAGAGCAATAAGAACTGGGACTGCATGAAAATAGCTCAGGCCCTGGATAAGAACACTGCAGTGCTGCTGGCCCGCACTCGTGGTGCTGATCTGCGCTACTTTTTACCACCACCGATACACGTGAGAAAAGCTGCATTGTCTCCTGAACTCATGTCATTCAAACTTCGCGACTTGGTCGCTGCAGGACAGCTAATGAACCCTCATAGTTGCATCCAACACTTCCTATCCAAACACTTTACCAACATCCAGGAACAGGCTATGGAGGCTGATGTTATTCCGGCAAAACCTGACAGTATTAATGAACGTGATCTCTGTATGTTGTGCTTAGATGCACTTCATCACCACATTAGTCTTTTCCATAACAAGGTATACCATAAAGACACCTCTACTATTACATTGATAACATTGGGTTTGATACCAACATTAGCTGAATTACTGTTAAGACATCGAGATGATATGGAAATGGATTTGGCTGTTCTCAGAATTTTGTCTGTATTAAGTTTACATACTAATTTATTAACAGATTTTTTCCAAAATGGTCTGATAAAGGAATTATCAAGACTTGTACGATCTAAAGATGTACGCCTGGCAAGCTCCGCTGCGGTTAGCTTGGCCAATTTGTCTGGAGAATTTTGCTACAGACCTGGTTTGTACCTTTTGTATCCATTGTATAGAACAACAACTCCTCAGAAATGTGATATACTCTTGGTTCATGGGTTAAGAGGTGGTGTGTTTGTTACTTGGAGACAACGAGACAAGAAATGTGCTGAACCAATCGGCATAATAGAAGTGACAGTATCAGATGTTGACTGTGAACCATGTGAGGAAACAATAGTTGATGGTTTTACAGACCCTGAACTAAATCAAATAATTGAAGATTTGAATGTGATGGATGAAGAGGCTTTATTAAGCGATTTTGATGTTGTGTTACATGATCTACCAATTGAAGCAAAGAGAGACCACACTAATACTGTTTACACAGCTCAGAAGAAACGCATGGCACTTAAGAATGAGGAAATAGACAAATGTAACTATACTTTCTGTTGGCCCAAAGACTGGCTGCCAAAAGACTGTGACAATCTAAGAATTTTAGGTGTAAATTATTGGAGTTCCTTATCTGAATGGCTGGAGCGGTGTCCTTTACAGACTGCAGACATAGCAACTAGAGCGGAAGAGTTATCCCCCAATTTGATAGATGCAGATGTTGGTAAGAAAAATATACCTGTAGTATGGCTGGCACATTCAATGGGAGGATTGATAGTAAAACAGGCACTTATTGAAGGGGCCCAAAGTCAAGATAATGCATACAAAAAGTTATGTGATAACACCAAAGCTGTTTTATTCTTTAGTACACCACACAAAGGCAGCTCTCTAGCAACAATGCCTCGAGCCGCTGCCGCAGTTTTATGGCCCTCCAGTGACGTGAGGCAACTACAAGTAGATTCACCAATTTTACTAGAGTTGCACCAATCATTTATAAAGTTTGCTGATATTTACCAATGGGAAACAATCAGCTTTGCAGAAACAATGCCAACGTTAGTTACCGCATTTAAAGTTCCTATTCATTTTGTGGAAGCTTCTTCTGCAGATTTGGGTCGTGGAGTGTTTTATCAGCTGCCTTTAGACCATTTGTCTATTTGCAAACCTGCAACTAGAGAGTCACTACTGTACACAACAGTATTAGATGTAATTCAAAGAAATACAGATAAGAATAATGAATTTTATTACTCAAATCCAATTCTTCAATTTTTGATAAGACTCTTCAAGTGGTTTACAAGAAAAAAAGCAAGTGATAGGATAGAGAATAAAGAGGAAATACAGAATGAAGGCTCTCCATGGATGAAAGAACTATTACACATGTTTGAATATTTCTCTAAAGATAATAATTAAACATAGATATACAAGTAAATAAACTACTTAATCATTTTATAAAACTAGTATGTGATTAGTTTTTGTTGTTGTTTTAGATTCCATATCATATTTATACGTTATGGTCAAAGCCCGAAGTATGATCTCTACGCGGATTGAATATTAGACAATTATTGGATTGATTTTGGGCTTTGACTAAAGACTACCTTCCTATTTCATATAGAAAACTTATTATAAGTATAAATTAGGTCTACCAATTTCCGCACCCTATTGATTCAGAACATCGAATGTACAATTATAACATTGTGATATATAAATCCCACTAATATAAAGTAAATTTTTGATGTTTGTTACAATCACGCTTCAACCACTGGATCTAACGGGATGAAACTTGGCACACATATAGTTAGGTCCTGGAATACGACATAGGATAGTTTTTATCCCGACGGGAATTTCGAACATGATATCTATTTTAAAATTCAAGATGTGTAAATATCGAAACTTACGCGAAGTCGCGGGCAAAAGCTAGTTTTATTCTAAGTCAGTGCAGTAGAATGACCAATACAAATAAAATATTTGCATTATAGTGACATCTAACGGTTGTATTTGAAAGTACTGAGTACATATGTTAGATAATAGTACTAATGCGTCTTCATAGATGGCGCATAAGTATAAAGTTTTCATTATAACATATACAGATGTCGCTACTAGTATTTATAGTACAGAAAAGACCTGACGTAATACCAGAGAATACTAAAATAGTACTATTCGTACAGAAGTCTCCCTTCCGAATAAAACGGTGTTTAGGTACCAAAAACATACCTACACCACGCTTCTCTTTCTATTGTATTACGCTATCTCGATCAGACGCGGCACGTGTAACGTTAGGGTTGTCATCTTGTGAACCCATAATTTAATCTAAGTATTTATGGGTAGTACAAAAGTATCTATTACTATTTATGAATTATTTATAATTATTTTTAGCAACTATATTTCATTCCAGATTAATAGTCCTATGAAAACAAACGCATTTGCGTCTCGAAAACAAAATACACAATAGATGGTGTTCCTAAGTGGACCGCAAAGTTTACTTGCTAATACAAACCTATTTTTGCTGCTGGTGACCCTTTCATGTATATGTTACCGAGACGTAAATAGCGTTGGTTTTCATAGGACTATTAATCTGGAATGAAATATACAATTAAGTATTTTTTAAAACTTAAATAGAAATTATTTCTAAGATTTACATTTTTAAACGAAACGTGAAACTAAGAGGTAGCTAATCCTGCTTCGACTCTTGGACTAATCGAAATCTACGAAAAAATAGTATATCGAAATAAACTGCCTAGTCAACAAATTCTCAACTAGGAAAGTGTAAACAATAAACATTTCATTTGTGCCTGTACCTCCTTATTGCCTCCTTAAGTACTTAGGTACCTACCTACTCGTAGCAAATATTGGTAAGGTAAGTTTAATAAATCAGATAGTCGCAACTGTCTTTCATTATGATTTTTTAATTATCTAGTTCATTCGTCGCAAACCATCTAAGCTAAGCGGGTTAATTTTGAGTCAAACTTTCCAGTAGGTATAGATAGGTACTTATATAAGTTTCTTACCTTTCGATATCCTTAGGCAGTGAAAAGTTTTTAAGTCCTACTTTTTATTAGTGTTCAGACAACCGAAGGTGATGATACAATTTCGTTTGTTATTCATTTGGATCGACGACGATGCGATCGAGATAGTAAGCAGTATCACCACTCGCGCGTGCGTCAGTCACATCAAGCGGACGGAACCGACTGATTTTTTTCCGGTCGACCCTGCACGACGATTTTTGTAAACAACGTGCGAAGTGAGACAGGCCTTAGATTAGAATACTAATTGTTAATTAATAACAAGCATAGCTAAAAAACTTGAGAGAAAAATGTGTGTGTAATTAATTATGCAGCTTGTTATGATGAGTGGCCAGGATAATAAATGATCTTGTAAAACGTATGGCAAATGATAAATATAAAATTTCGAATGATTACAAATAAATTACCTGTACATACATATTTATCTCTCTTATGTTTTTTAAATACCTATACAGAAGTCTTGGTCTAATCGTAAACTTATAATACGTTTGTGGGCTGTACGTCAATAGACGTTATACCGGTGGCTCCTACCGTGAAAATACGTCTATGGATTTACGTCGTATTTCGTATTGTTTCGTCGGCTTGTGCCGCATCACATACTCACGTCACGTGGGCTGTGTCCACGAACGTGATGGATAACTTTCTGCAAAGGTAATATTGGGCAAAACTATGCGTTCCAATATTTTCATATTGGTCATGATTTCATGCAACTGTGCAGTGGGTAAAGTATTAAATAATTTATTTGAGTGTGAAAGCTAGATTCGATTATCACCACGCATAATCCGCTGGTAGTATGAGGCAACTAAATGATGATGGGCAGCAGCATCGTTTGTGCATTATACTTCATTCCATCACCAACCGGCTTTCCCAACGTTAAGCCTTCCATTACTGTTGAAGATGCCTGGTCCAGCAATGGAAGCGGTGGCAGCGGCTGTAATTTTGCCCAGATAAATCTCTGCCTTGCATACTTACAATTTATCGGCTAATTCTCAGTAACTGAGCTACGTAATAAGATGCAGGCCGGAAACCCGTTCTACTTTTCGCACTTCAGCTAATGCCTAACTATAAATAGGCACTATGATATGTTAAGCATAATAAAGCATTGTGATTTGTGCTATCATGGATAAAGGTCTTCAGTAATGAATTTAAGCAACTACTTTTCGATCATAAACCAGGGCTTAACAATTTGTTTAAATTAACACAATTCTTCAAATAAGGTTTATAAACCAGTTTAAATCATGATTTAAAACCATATTATTTAAAAAATAAAAATCTCATTGTTTTTCCTAATGTTATGCAATTTATGTTCCGCATGTTTTTTCAAAGTTAAAATGAATCATTATTTTTTTCTTTCCATGTGTAATTCTACAATAAATGAAATGTAAAACATACTTATAACGAAGTCCTCGGTAGGTCTGTGCGCTGCCGGACAACTCAAAAACTACCTAACCGGATGATTTTAAATTTGAGAAAATTATAGTAAGTTGTTTATAAAATGTCCATCATAAATCCAGGAGAATTAAAAAATAATCCGCACTTTGTGTAAGATGCACTTTTCTGTTGTCGTTTCGTATTTATGTTGTCAGGAAGGGAGACTAATAAATAGATCTAGAGGCTGGTAGCAAATTTCGAGAAGTCAGAAAAGTTCATTTCGTACAGCTAGTGTAGGTACATAATGTTCGTGCTTTGTGGATTTTTAAATATGTTTCCTGGAATGTCTGGTTAATATATTTTTCTGTAATTTCTATTTCTCATAATTGCCAGGCAATTTCACATACGGTTTTGTGTTGAATCTCAGTCGGTACATTCGTTTTTGAGGTTTCCGGCGAACATAAAGGTTAAGACAGTACCTGTCTTAAGATAGTTCTTCAAAGGAGAATGCCCAAAATTGTATGGGAGTTTGCCCTTGAACTTTGAACCTTGCGTCTGGATCAAATTGTCGTCAAAATACAGGCAAAATACTAAGGATTATTATAAAAAGATAATCGTTTAACTATCTAGTAGGTAAATTGAATAATCTTACTTGGAGTAAAATCTTCGTTGGCGCACAGTTTTTACAACACCGTGGGTATATGGCCACGATTAACCGTTCCCGATCTTGATGTCGTAGTTTGGTTATTAATCGGCGACGGTGTATTGCGTTTGACACTACATTAGACTCGTTATAATAGATTTTTTCATCCAAATACATAATGTGTAAACAAACGGAGACAAAACAGGTGTTGACATCATATCGGATATGACGTCACAGTACGAAACCATAGTGCATATCAATAGTGAGGTTCTACTAAATCGATTTAACAAATTGAATAATCGATATTTCGGTTACGTAACAATATTTTCATAAATATATTTTAAGAAGGTGTGTATTACTTTAACTCAGTATAAATACCGTATTTCCAGTCAGTAAATGAAAAACGTGATGGGTGGATTATCGCGCCAGTAACTGAAAGGCTGTATCAACTATGGTTGACAAATATCGATTATAAATATATATCGACTTTAATTCTGCTTTCACTACTCTAGTGGAAAAGGTGCTGGTCGGGCGGCGGAAATCAATCAACGTTTTTATTATATGTTATTTTTAAACTCCCTATTCCATTAGATTTAAAAAAAATTGAGGGGATTCATAATTCAGACCAATATTTTTGGTACATGAATGGTAAAGACGCATCTTAGGCCCACTTTTAGGCATTTTCCTCTCATGGTTGTGGAGATATTAGGTAGGTACTACGTGAAAAAATTACATTATAATAGCCTAAGGGACATCAGGTAAACTTAACGATGCACAGTATCTGATTAATTATAAAATATCACCACATCTATCATTTATTTTAGATTAGTATGCAGAATATGAGTAGGTAGGTTACTTAGATACCTATATAAACTATTTCGTTTATTTTCTAGCGTTATTTTCTACATAGTGTTAAGTATAAGCCTATAAAAAATGATGATTTTTTACAATTTTTATCCCACTTTGATTCCATAAGCTATGCATATGATTTCAATTTTACGCAGGTATTTTTAGATTTTCATATAAAATGTAAGTACTTAATCTATTTATTCATATAAATACTGTAAAAAGTTTCTTTTGAACTTAAAATATTCTACGACTCTATACTGATCCATATTCACACAAAATACCATTCAAACATGTGACAAATGGAATTTATAATCTGTAGGTACTTATAAGTTGAGTTACTACCTAAATTAGTAGTTTCAATTGAACATCTTCAGAGTTTGTACGAAGTAAATACTTATAAATTAAGTGGCATTTCTATGGAGTACAGTTTCATAGGTGAAAACTGAAACCAGTAACATGGTTTTATACTTATTTAAATAAAACTATGTATTAGGGAATTAAAAGGAAATTAGAAGTTTGCTATTTGTTATGTAGGTATGACCTCACGTCTTAGGAAGTAAAGTCTCTTACATGATGGTAATAAGAATAATAGAATGAAGGAATATAACATAAAAACTGTCACATTACAATCTGTACATATAATTGTGTATATACTCATGAGAGTTAAAACTGACCGACATCACGTATATCTAGATACACGGAAAACGTACGAGTTATTCTTGCTGAATACTTGTTCTCCGGGTCATCTACATGTTGATGTAGAAATGTCGGTAAAGATACTCCACATCAGAAATAAAAATAACATTAAAAACTAATTAAAATGTATAAAAATTAAAATGACTACAATCTATCAATAAATTACAAACAAAACAGGTGGAGTAGTGCTTCATTGTCATGACTCAGCACAACTAACATGTTGACGAATGAGTCTTTCTGGCCATGTTTGCATTCTTGAGTATTTTCTGAGTCTGCAGTTTTGCTGGTTTTTATTATTTATTTAACATTAATAAGAAAATAAGTGTCTCACATAACTCACACAATAGTAACAATAGTACGTGACATATGTTCTTCCGTACTCTACTTGTTCTCCGTGTCATCTACAGAATGATGTAGAAATGTTGATATACTATTGAGACAAAAAAATCAAACAATATATACAACAATACCGAGTCTATAGTCAGGCAGGAGGCAGCGAGGCGTCAGGGAGGAAACTCGGCCACGAAGGCAGTTGTCATCGCCATGGCAACCGCTCTGTAGCGTGTATCGATCCTTCAGGGTGTCTTTTGGTCGCCGACTGCGGATATTCGGTACGTGCATCGCTCTGCCTTTGTTTCCTTACTACTATTTAATCTTCTCATAGTTTACTCGACTTTCTAACTGTACTAATGAATAATGATATTAATATTCAATTAAATTAGACAAGCAGTCATCGCCGTAAAAATACAATATTAGTAAAAATACTAGGTCTACCAGCTTTTAAGTATGCCACCAACAAAAAGATGTTAATACGATCTATCTAGGTGGTCGTTTCTAAAGTATTAAGAAATTAGGTTAAATTAAATACATAGGTATTTCTATTTGTAAGTTAATAAAACTAATCTACACATATCTTATAAAAACATAGTAGGTATGTACTTTCTCGAACCTCAATTAACCCCGCCTTCAACGCCCTTCTAACATTCTTATAAATGTGGAATGATATACTATGCATACTACCAGCCTACTTACAACATACAGGGTGTCACTCATCACTGCACATACCCACAGCATACGAAAGCATACGAAATTTGTGAAACCGATCACGTCTGTCCGAATGGTCATTCTTGGATAGTAAGGTAGGTATAATTAGACATGGTCGGGTTGCAAATATTTATTCAGGTTAGGTATGTAACTTCTGTGTGTCATTGCTAGCATAGCATCACAAAATTCACAATAGGTATTCGTCATTGTCTCAGTGACTCTTTAAGGCGCTTTTTATAAAATGGAAGCACTGCTCCGGATGTCATACTTAGTGGGGCAGAGCGTTTCGCAGCCTCACTGCCTGTATTGAGAATCTTCTGCATTGTACAAAACCTAAAGTTAAAAATATAAAACTTATCACATTTCTGGCTAATTCCATTTATCCTCGGTTCTTCGTAATCGTAATCGTATGGTGTTATAGTTTAACTAGACTAAAAAAACTTTTGCGTATTTGGAATTAAATCCCTCTAAGCCAGACATGTACCTACATATTGTTTGAGACCTGCCCTAGAGACGGCTCTTCGACAAAAAATAAATTAATAACAAAATATAGTGTAGAAATAACCAACATCATGTATCTATCAGATCCGTTAGCAGTTTTACATGTCAAGGTGAGTACGGTAGGGTACTTTTAGAATCAAATAGCTGCAATGTGCCGCATTAGTAAAAGTTGTTGTAACGAGACCTATTGAATTCTAAACACATAAAATCTTATCATTATTGCGAGTGGCCAACTCCTTAGACCTAATGCATATATCGAGGTATAAAAAAAAATAGGTACATGCGATGCCTCTTACCATATTTTTTACCCGATTGCGGCGAAGCCAGATGAAAAGTACCTACTCCTTATTCTTAGGTGGGTGTGGCAGTCCCTGAACCTATTAGTCCCTGAACTGTTGTGGGAATTTTGTGCAAAATGGAGGGTAGGTACTATTTTTTTTGTACACGTTCACGTTACGTTCGTGGTTTGGTATTTCTACGTTATTAAACGAAATATTTAGTCTATTTTTGCACTGTTAAATTAAGTTGATTTTTTTCCTACCATTTTTTGCACCAGCTAAATATCCTTTGTTTTCTGAATAATCAGCTGTTGACACTTCTCTGTTCCACCCTGTATATACTACTATTATACCTACATAATATAATTATGGTTAACACATTAGGTTTGGTGTCTACTGCCTACTTGTATTATATTGGCCAAAAAATGACACAAAAAATATTGCGAACACGTTCTTTGACAAGGCACGGACCACTTGTTTTGTGAGCCTCACCCTGATTGGAAATGTTGATAAAAAAAGTAATCGAATGATTACTTTTAAGTAACAAAATAAGTACTATTATTTAGATATACTTTTAAAATAAGTTGAATAACTTACCTACCTATTACCTACTAATTCCTGTGGATTCTCCCGCGTAAACCAACTGTACATATCAGCGGCTCCGTGTGGAATATTTTGTGTGACGGACATGATTTTGTTTTCTATCCATGGTAAAAAGCATGTCAATATTATTTGTAGGTATACTAGATTCATTATATATGAACCTAACGAAAATAATAAAATAATAATAAAAAGAACTTCAAATTCAAATGTATTACTAACTTATTTAAAACACTTAGTATTCTTTGCTAGTGCGCCATAATATTGAAAATCATGATTTTACTTACAGCGTCATCTTTTGACCATTTTGAATAACTTGTTTACGATTTTGCAGAACCATTAAATTAGAAACTTGTGTTAAACTTTTAGATATTAACTATACAGACTTAGAGGTTGCAACAGTTAAAACTACCTACTTTTAAGTTAGTTAATGCACGGTTTATTTCTTTATGACCACCGTTCTCTGTACAGATAGGTCTATTCCATGAATTGGGGTCAAAAAAATAAAAAATTTGAAAAGTCAAATTTTTCTGTAATACTACCTTGTTGACGGTATTTACGTTAAGCAGTATCTAAATGCAGTTAAACTATGAGGTAGGCACTAAAATCCATATTTAAAACTAGGGGATATATTGAATTTGGTAATTAGAATGGTCATGGTAATTAGAAATTATGATATGGTAATTAGATAGTGGTATATGGCAATTAGAAATATTGCTACGGATACAAAGTAGTTAGAATTTTATGTGATAGTAATTTATTATTATATATAATTTGAGTGTACCTAGTTTAAAAAGTTAAATAACATGTTATGTCGTCTTGGAATACACTAGATCATTTAAACAAATCAAAAACAATCAATTAAACATTACAAACAAAGTCACATTACACCTCTGTGTTAGACTTTATTTTATTTAATTACTTAATATTTCTTTAACGGTTCTGCTTTATATCAGTCTGATTTAAAGATATTTTTCATCAAAATGTAAAAAAAAAATTGTTTCATCATACTAACGAGCCTAAATACTTTTATACTTTTACTTAAAAAGGTTCTTCCTATATCAGTGTAATTCAATGAATTATATTTATTATATTTCTATTTCTTTCTTTTCAATAATATCTTTCTTTTATAGGGATTTTTTCAACATACCTACATTTTGATGTAGTTTACAAGCACAGGTGTCACGTGTATTGTCTTTAGGTGTGACAACCCAGAAAGTCGCTGATAGCAAAGAATGAATACCTATCTGATAGAGCTGATACGAGATCTGTAATTTTTTTTGTGCAGATTTACCAGTGTGTCATTCAGAAATCTCTTTTAAGTCTCTTATTCCTTTCTTTGTTACTCTTACTTTCCTGGCCTGACTTAGCTATTTTCTTCCTCGAAATAAAATCGTTTGCCTTTTGACAGGTTTGTCTCGACTTTTTTTCTATCAACAGACAAACTCTCTTCAACGTTTTACATATCTTCAATTCTTTTCTGATCAGTAAGCATTTGCTTATCTCTACTGAGATTCCTTGAACATGATTTATGGTCATCATCACTATTTGCCAAGTTCAAGACAATATTTTCTTTTTCTTTTCAAGTCGTGATCCTCTGGCGGTACATATTATTTAACCTATGAAGACGGTGAACAGTGTCTTTGTAAATAGTCCACAATTTTTGAGCTTCTGTAACGCTGTTTACGTATCGCTCTAGATTCGCTTACTCCTGCTCCAGCACTCGTAGCACTTGTTACGGATTTTATTGTACCATCTACAATATCGGGACATTTTATTTCAATCAGAATAGATTTCGACCTTGTTTTCTAGCATTTTCAGCTAAGTTTTGTTCGCGAGAAGTACGGGCTGCGATTCTTGGAACACTGAAGCATCAGTTTCTTCACTTACAATATCTAATTGTGGCTTAAGGAGTTCTAAACGGTCTAAAAAATCTTCTACTTCAGCAGATTGTCTTTCATTCTTTCTTTTTTAATTTTTCTTTTATAAAAAGTATTAAATGTCTTCTTAATTTTTTTCTTTTTATTCTTTTTTCAAATTTTGCTCTTTTTGCTTCAAATCTATCTTTGCCTTTCTTTTTCTTTAAGCTGATGGTATAAGATTGGATCACTTTTTATCTTGGCGTACCATTATCTTTGTGTCTGTGCTCTTTTAGCGTCTCTCTCCGCTTTTGTTATTGTTTTCGATTTCCACATTCTCACATTAGGTTAGGTACTTCTCTAAAAAGGATCATGGTAATCATGGTAATTAGAATGAGGGTAATTAGAATTCGGTTATTTTTTATATATTACACTTTAACTATAAACATACAGAGTTGTTACGATATATGAAGTGAAAAAGAAACGTATAATACACACATATAAATAGCGAAATGAATATTACAGAAAGTATTTAATGAGTAGTGAGCGTCACATGAATTAGGTGAGCACTCTGACAAACACCAAAATCATTCCTTTATCGCATCGTAGGTTTTGTAGTATCCAACTTAGCGTATGTCCTTCCCGCATAACATATTGATCAGTACTGTGTGTATGCGTATAAGCCGCGGCGATGCTATATTCCGTCAGTGTGTGAATTTAGGAATGTGTTTGTGCGCGATCATGGTAATGAGACTAAAGTTGTGTGACAGCATTCGGTTGCTTATATTTATTTGTTTTTTCGGAATGTACCAAAGCTTAAATTTTTATTTCAAAAGATAGTTATTGAGAATGCTGTTGAAGCAAATTAATTCTATAGATTTCTTGTAGTTTGAGATATATACTAGGATTTTGTCGCTGACCAGTGCTGTGTGACAGTCATGGTAGTTAGATTTTACGACTTTGATATATTTTTTAATACATTTTCCACACATTTCCTGAAGTTTTGTTCGCAGATATAATAAAATCCAATGTCAAATTACATTATAAAAATAAAATATTGGGATAAGGTACACATTTAATGCATTCTTCGGGCTGTGACATACATTTGTCCACATTTCATGGAATTGAACAGATAATGAATACGGACTATTTTTACATTTCATTTCATTTAAACATAGTGTCATTTCTACGGACTTCAACAAAGAACTCTTGTTGTTCTAGTCAACGAGCCTATAATGTTGTTAATATAAACACTGGCCAGGAATGCGACACTTCCGCGCGCCGTCGCCACTACGCCGAAGTTGCCAACACTTGAATGATTATTTTTTCACTGAAGTATATTTTATATTATTCCAGGATAATATAAGCTATCGCTGTACTAAGTACCTATCATTAAACACACACATTAATATTAGTTAATTGTGAAGTATTTTAAAGAGTAGACGCCGCGAAAGGCTGACTAGTTGTAGGTAGTCTAGAGAGCCAGCTTCATTTCCTACGGCATTAATAATAGAACCGTATGGCTATCAGCCGCCACCTGATTTGTGAAATGCGGCGTCACTCATGCGCACTGCGAACGTTCCATCGCTAATGAACTATAGATGACAATTTTTAGTACAAAATGTTGTGTAGTCGGCGCTTACGTTAACAAACGTAATGAAGACGTGTGATTTACGCTAAAAGTACTTTGGATGCCTCGTTGGACGTGGCTTGGTCTTGGACTCGAAAGCTACATAATAGGGCGAGCGTTTGATACCCACTGCATTTATATTTACCTATTAGGTTCTTTGATAAATATCCCTGTCAAAGAGTGGCGAATTAATTATATGATCTGATCATAGAGTGCTCCACATAAGAGAGTGACAAGAATATATTTTATAGTACCTAATAATAAATAACCTTTTCATTACTCATACTCGGAAAGTAGGTCTGAAGTTGCCTGAGGAGCGGGTTGAAAGCAGTACTTTTCAGCTCTAGGGAGAATCGTTTTCAACTGACAGCTGTCAAATTATAAAAAAAAAAACTAGTTCTATTTTACTAGTTATATTTCTATTGAACCATGTTCCAACTTTCTATACAGCTACTCAGTTACAGAGCTATGTGAAATTGATTTAACATAAAGTTAAGTATTCATCTTATAAATAAAATCGTAAACATCGCGTGTCTGTACATTGAAGATATTTGCAAAAAAAAAATTGGGGGGTCTAAGGATAAGCAACAGAACACATTTCGATCATTTTTGAAATTTTTGTCTGTTTGTCTGTTTGTCTGTTTGTCTGTTTATCTGTTTGTCTGTTTGTCTGTTTGTCTGTGAGTTTGTGCACGCATCACTTAAAAACTACTGATCGGACTTTGATGGACTTTTCACAGAAACATGGGGCTTAATTTGGTGTAACATATAGGCTTTATTTCATTGCAATCGGTGCAGTCATTCAAAAGTTATGCGAATTTATAGTTTCCGAAAACTGAGTGTAGGGTGTAAATGCTCGATTGAATTCGTGAGCGGTAGCGGGAGCGGGTATCGTATCAATGTAATGTGAGATTTTGAAAACTATAAATTCGCATAACTTTTGACTGAGTTAGTTGATTACGATGAAAAATCTGGAGCTGGAGCTGGATCTAGATCTAGAGCTGTATCTGGAGCTGGATCTGGAGCCGGAACTTTAGCTAGACCTGGACCCGGACCCGGACCCGGACCCGGACCCGGACCTGGACCTGGACCTGGACCTGGACCTGGACCTGGACCTGGACCTGGACCTGGACCTGGACCTGGACCTGGACCTGGACCTGGACCTGGACCTGGACCTGGACCTGGACCTGGACCTGGACCTGGACCTGGACCTGGACCTGGACCTGGACCTGGACCTGGACCTGGACCTGGACCTGGACCTGGACCTGGACCTGGACCTGGACCTGGACCTGGACCTGGACCTGGACCTGGACCTGGACCTGGACCTGGACCTGGACCTGGACCTGGACCTGGACCTGGACCTGGACCTGGACCTGGACCTGGACCTGGACCTGGACCTGGACCTGGACCTGGACCTGGACCTGGACCTGGACCTGGACCTGGACCTGGACCTAGACCTGGACCTGGACCTGGATTTATAGTCTGAGTGGAAGTGGGATAGGGAGCGGAAGTGGGAATGGGAGCGGATCCTGTAGTCCACGCGAGCGGAGCCGCGGGCACAGCTAGTTAAGGAATATATTTTTTAAAATGACTTTATATAATTTACTTTCAACTATTTCTTTAAAATAACATAGATTTGGGCAAAATATTTACCATCTTTTCAATGTAAGTAAAAAATAATGGCTGAATAGGCTGACCGGCCACAGAAAAAAAAATAGGCGGGAAAGCGGCAATCTGCTCTTCATTTGTTTTTTCGAGTTGTAGAGTTTTGTTTATACTTCCGTATAAACAAAATTTGTATTAACACAATGAGTTCATCTGATTCAGATATGGATTTAACGCTTGATTTCATAAGAGAAGAGGCTAAAGCAGTAGTGGAAATTATTAATAAAGAAATTCATGTTTTTATTTTTACTTTCCTTGTATTCGTAATGAAAAGCACAGTGTTTACCTCAGGTAAATACTTATTCAGTCCCTCGAACCCCGTCTCGGCACTAAATAAGTTACTTTCACCCATTATTTACATTTCATTAAATACCCACCTAAATAGATGACCAATGCAGAGATGATAGCAGTCTTTGAAGAGGCATTGAATCCTGAATGTGGCTATACGAAGTTCCCTGCCATGGAAAGAGATGTCGTGAAGATTATCTAAATAAATAATGAGGCAGCTTATTGTAAGCAAAATTCAACCACCAACCTTCATACTTTACACCTTTTGTTTGGTAGAAGAATACCTACAAAGTATAGAATGTATTATAAACTTGCGGAAGTTTCATATTTCAGGCCATGAACAAAGAATTTCATAGAGTTGCCATGATCTCTATAATTCATGTGTGTATAACCATGCCTTTAATTATCAGAGGCGTACTGAACATGTGCATGCCGTTTGACCAGGGACGTACGCAAGGGATGGGATTTAAGTTACATTGTAAGAAATTATCAAATATATATTTTTAGGGTTTCGTACTAAAAAGTAGTAAAAGAAACCCGTTTAGTGAGAAAACCGCAAATCTTGTTTGTGTAATTACTTGAATAATTAACGAAACAGACTACTCGCACATGACGGTATTTAAGCAAAGCGCACCATTGAACGCTGCGGGCTGTTAACCTGCAGCTAATTGCAACTATAAGGGAAGGCCTAGGTATGTCGTTGGCAAACTGGTTGCTGCAACCATTCTTATTCGTTATCTAGGTAGCGAACACTCGCAATGGCAGGAGAGCCTATTTCCACACACGACAGCCTTTGTGCAAGAATACCCTTTAGAAAATAAATGCTGGTTACGGCCCTGCGTTAGACCCTCAGCAATCTGCTTGGGTGACGTAATGCGGTGATGTCAGACAACGCCAGCCAAGCCCGCGCGCGGCACATCGTCGACGACTTGGCGGCCGCCTCCTACATTCTACTGGTAGCTCTAGCTAGAATATCGAATTCAAGCTCGAAAATGTTGAACTGAGCTGGCTGATGTTGAACTTAATGGAAGTGGAATAATTTCAAACATTTTAACATATGATGAAATTGGATGGAGTATAAGTTTACTTGTTAAATTTAAAGTAGATAGGTTATTTAAAAGGTTTTTATTTTAGTTTATTTTAATTTCGAATATAATTTATATTGTTTATGAATAAATAAATAAAATGAAAATAAAATGCTATCATTCCCGTCACCTTCAAAAGTTGAAGTGACCAAGTTCATCGATTTTATTATTTTATTTTCACAAAATCCACAGCACATAAAAATACAGTTAGCTTCAGTTCTTAGTAAAGATTCTGCATTGGTGATAAGAATTATTTGTGTAAAATATTCTTTTTCATCAAATTTTGGGGGAACTCTCAAATATTTACCGTGGCACACTACTATTCTATATATTTATTTAATAGTTTATTGTACACAAAAATTATATAAAAGAACTAATACTACTCAGTTGGATCCATAAAAATAAAACATTACTTAGCTAGTATATTATATTAACTAAATAACAGAAAATATCTCGTTTTACGATTCAAAATAAATGCGGTAAGTACTTACAATCAGATAAAAACTTTGTACCGAAATGATTCTTTTATGTCGTATAAATGCTATCTGCCCTATTTACTCCGTGCTCCATGTTCCAATGCTGGAAAAGGACGGAGCGATATTTGGCGAATTTATCGTTTGCGCCGAGCGGATTAGAATAGGGGGGTTGCGCCGAGTATTGATTCTGAAATCATCTTGACCTACTTTCTGAACGGAGTACTCGGCAGAGGGTACTTTTCAGTGGTCGAGTACCCTCGCTTTGACTAGCTGACCGTATATGCCAAACACGAATTAACGAGTTTTTCATGCGGAGCATTGCCTTAGACCTATTATTTTTTCTCCGACGTTTCCTGCAACGCTACGATATGGGATTCCTAATGAGGATGAAAAAAGTGTTTTAAAACCGGCATTTGCCGGCCAGTCCTTGGTTTTGCAGGTACTTTTGGGAGTTAGTCCGTTTGCCCACTAGTCAATCCAACTATATCATTTCAGGGAGATCAGACTGGATCATTAATTTACAGTTGCTTGCTACATTCTCCGCAGCGTCATTCCACTGTTGGACATAAGACTTCCCATAAAGTCACCCCCATACTAGAGCGATGCACTGAATCTGTCTTTTCATCACATGCAACCGAATTTTGTCTACAAGTTACATAAAAAAATTACTACCGAACATTGTGTAATACATAACTTAAATTTTCTATCGAAACCAGTATAGTATTCCCTCTAAAGAATAGTATTCCCTCTTTCGTTACAAAACTCAGTCTCGATGGTGACTGGTAGAGCATAACAAGTACCTAAACAAGTTTTTAGATTCAAATGAGCTTTGATAATAAACAAAGTTCCTGTATATATCACAACTGGACGCTACCGCTGGCGCAAACTGTAACTGCAACCGAAATTAGCATCAAGTCAGTTCAATCAGGTGTACATTGGTTGCGAATACCAGCACACTTACGAGTATCTTCATTCTTCTTCTACTTGCGTCTCTCGCGACTTTTTGACTCCCTTTAGCTTTAGTTGACAGGAAGAGTGGAAAAGAGGCTGTGGTAGTAAATATTTATCGTCCCATTCGGAGAGCTACAAAATTTGAAATCAGACAAAGAAGTAGCACCAAGGTATAAAATGACAGATTAGCACTCACTGTCAAGTGGCACGTGACTTGCCTAGTGAGTGCTAATGTCAAACAAATAGAAAAGTTAGTATAGGTAAGCCGATATGCGCGTTATGTGCTCTAGCCGTTGAGCTGAAGGGCCCTAAATTGTCGTTTCGTTCCACTTTTTGTTTAATAAAACTGTTTGTCCTGTTATGCACCTTTATTGCATTTATGTGACAACTAATTTTTCCGATAATCTCAGGGTATAAATGTCTGACAAAAAAAGCCACGTACCTACGTCAGATGAATACAGTGTCTTATTATAAACAGCAAGTCAGTACTGTTGACGCCTCCTTGGGCTAGTGGATTGGTCACATTACATTCAAGTGGTGGTGTGGTTACAGGTCGTGGGTACGATTCCCACAGACAACTTTGTACAATTTGTATCAGTGTGAAAGGGCCCCCTAGGAACCAAATGTTTAATATTATATTTTTATTTATAAATTTAATTTACAAAACAACACAAATTAAACAATAAACGTAGCAAGATTTTGAAGGCATTCGTAAGAAATATAGATATCGCGAAGTTATTGATGACACAAGGAATCCCCGCTTTCTGTTTTGTATTACGTGGCAAAATGTGAAAGTTCACTACGCATACATAATTCGAATGTAATGGAAATTTTTAAATGGATCAAGTAGTAGTGTGGCATAGAACATTTTTTATAGAATCCGGGATCAGCTGTAAATTGTAGAAATTAGAAAATAATATGTCCAGTTCCAGAAAGTATCTAAGTGGGAGTGAAAGTGAGTGTGTTGTCGGCCCCTAAAAATTTGCCAGGGGCTTTAAACGTTGTAGTTATCCCACTGATTGTTCTATACGCTCGTGCTGGTCGGTTCCCCAGGGGCGCTTATCGATTTCACTGCCTAATGCTTATTTCATTACCTCGTCGTCTTTAGCTCGACATTAAATTTCGTCAAAGCTTTGACCGGATAACTTATGAATCACTTTTATTACTTAAACAAGTTGAAAAATTAGAAGAAATAAAATATTTTTCCATACATAAGACGTGAGCTCTGGGGTCTGTACAAAAATCAACCTATTTCCAATTTACAAAATATAGCCACTAAAAGTTGTTCAGGATTCGAAACTGAATGTCCATGAATCTAGTATTAAAGGTATTTTGTTAACTACTCTTCTTAATGACAGTTAAATAATAATTCATTTATTTTGTAGTAATAAATAGTTGTGATGTCATAGTCGCTGCAGGATCACGAGGAAATGCTGACCAGCCTCAACTGCTCTTCCAGGCGAGTACCTATATGTTATCAAATTTAATAACCAATTAGTGTCAATCGTGAAAACTTTTAGGTGACTTATGAGGTGCGAGCAATTATTTGCCTTCATTGTATGACAACGTCTTAGGATGAACGTAGACAAGACGAAAGTCATGTCCAACTCATAGTCGACCTAAGACCGTCGATAATGTCAATATCGAAGTTGTTCAGAAGTACGTCTATCTAGATTATAGGTCGGGAAATAATACATCTGGGTAGGAACAATTTGGATATAGGGAAGCTGTCAGAAAAGTCCAGTTGGGTATTCCATAATGGTTAAAGACAAAAATCATGCGTCCTGCCTGTCATGCATGACCTACGGCACAGTAACGTAGTCACTGACGGTGGGCCTGATCCACAAGTTTAAAGTGCTCCGGGTTTCTTTGAAGGATATAATTCGTAATGAGGAGATCCGACAAAGAACGAAGGTCACCGACATAGCCGAAAGGATTAGCAAACTGAAGTGGCAGCGGGCGGGCCTCACATGCTGCAGAACCAACGGCCGTTGGGGCAGACGAGTTCTTCAGTGGAGACCGCTCACCGTGAAGAAGGTGGTCGGTAGCGGCTGGATGCGGAGGGTAGAGGACAGGGACGTGGACTAGGTACATGTTAAACGTTACATTCCGTTACAATCCCTTTATTCCCAACACTGTAGGGAGGTAAAATTGATACCAGGAAGGAAAATAATTTTCGAACCTCATAAAAGATTTTACCTCCATGATTGACATTAATTGGTTATTAAATTAGTCATCTGTTATCTAATTTAATAACCAATTAGTGTCCATCATGAAGGTAAAACGTTTTGGTTGACGCCTCCCCCCTATGAGGTGCGAAAACTATTTTCCTTCATGATCTGTGGGTATACAATAAAGAGAGAGGTACATTCAACGTTACTGTATACAAACTAAAATTACATAGGTAGGCAGATATAGTTGGAATCTGGAGCATTTCAATCAGCTACAATTTAGTACTCACCAGACAATCAGCCTGCACTAGTTTACTACTCTCACTGCAATACAGAATAAATCTTATTGCCTAGACTTTACAGACTATTAGGCCCGCATCATGGAATGTGTCAGTTCGCTTAGCCCTGAGTGGCTGAGTGCATGCTCGGAAAGGGAGGTAGATACAACAATAACTATTGATAATAACTTCCGGTCTCGCACCGTTCGTTCGTGTGGAAATTCACGCCAGCCGGAAGATCGTGTCAGAAACCGACACGATTTTCAGACTCCGATGAATAAATATTTATATACTCGTAGGCATTTTAGTTAAATTGTTACTTTAAGGGGATCTACTGCGAGGGAAGTATAAGATTACTTCACACTTTGGCATGCATTAAAGGAAAAAGGAATAAGTTTCAACATAGATAATGGCTAGTAGTAATATGGGAAATAATAATTGTCCCGTGTTACTACTGGTAGTAACACGGATAATGAAGGGAATTTTGTAGGTACGGTTATGAGAAATAACATACAATCTTTCTTGAAGCTTACCGCAGTGTTAGGTAATTGTTTCAAAAATTAGCGATGTCCCAATAAGCTCTGCCAACGTTACTATTGTCAATGGTCCTAGGCGTATTATTGCTGGCGGATTATTTTTTAATATGAATAATGTTAATTATTGTATGTGAGGGAGCGCAAAAGCACCCGGTGCTCCAAATGCCAACCTCACACAGTCCACCCTGCTGATTGATCAACGAGGCCATAGTGACCGACAATGGCGGTATAACCATGCAACCATTCACTAGACCATAAATACCACAAATCGGTGGCAGGCAGCAGAGTCACCGATGTGAGGCCTAGTTCTGCGATGGACATTATGGGCAAAACTACCCCACGCATGTAGCAATTTCCCCCTCTCACAGCGAAATATGACAGGATTTCACATTGGAAAATACACCATGGCTTGTCCCCTCCGGGTGTAGCCGGCGGCCGTGTGTTGCTTTAAGCAACTTAGTAAGTACAATATTAAAATAATTATAACCTATTTCATCTATTAATGTAATATTCTTAAAATCAATAGATTGTTTAAAAAAAATGTATTTAATTCACAAGCAGTCGACAGACTTTAATTGGATTTGTTGATGGAGTTAGACAGGCATTTGTGGGAGACGAGACCAGTGTCTCGACTGCCCTGTTCTTATAACTTGGCCCCTTTTCAGTCTCTTGACCACTTTTGAATTATCCAACAGCGGCAAGTGGGTTTGGGTGAGAAGCAAGACGATTTATGTGCTGTTTTTTGAACCTCTCAATTTCTATAGAAAAAAAAAAATTTTAGTGAAAAAAAAAGTTGTGAGGTGTAGCCGTACCGATTATTTAATGTAATTTAGATACTTCAAATTTTTTTCTTAAAATTAACTAATTAATTAAACGATTTCAAAACATTTGATTGTTACGGCATGATGTTACTGCTATAGTGTTTAGTTAATTATGAAATTCCCTTTATATTCTTTGTAATGTTACTCCTTTTTATACCTATTTATTTCCGGATAAAGGATCTTTAGTGTAATTCACTGACGTGCTTGGGGGAAACTCATCTATCTTATATCCTGTCCTACTAATATTATAAATTCCGCAGAGCTGGAGGAGATCTTTTACCTGTAACGAACTTATTTTTTCCCAACAATTATTAGATTTTTTTTATATATTATTAGTGTTATTCCCTACATTAAATTATTATAAATATTATAAATGCGAAAGTTTGCATATTTGGATGTTTGTTACTCAATCACGCTTCAACCACTGGACGGATCGTGAAGAAACTTGACGCAAATATAGGTTAACTAACGGTCCTGGAATATGTGACATAGGATAGTTTTTATCCCGAAAAAACATCCCATTACTACGGGAAATACATAATAATTTGTGATGTTTAGTTGACCACGCGGACTAATTCGCGGGCAACAGCTAGTCTAAGGAATGAAAACGTAAGCTTCGCGTGTCTGTTTGCAATATACAAATTGGGGGTCCAAGGATAAGTAATAGAACACATTTAGATCATTTTTGGATTTTTTGTCTGTTAGTCTTTATTTCATCGCACTCGGCTTACTCAATCAAGTTATATGGGAGTTTTAAGTTTTCAAATATATTTTTAGTAGGTAGGTATGCAATATAACAAAAAAGTATAATTATGTTTGGTGCAGATTGCGATGAGTTAGGACTACATTTTGAGCTATTGTGGACGTGAGTGTCGGGGTCGAAGTCGTAGCCAAAGTCTGATTGGATTGAGAGTGAGATAAAAAATAATTGTGTAGTCCACGTGAGCGCAACCGCGGGCATTGCTAGTATGAAATAAGAACTGAAAATGATTAATGTAGACAAAGTTATTTACTCCGGAGCCTTAACTATTTACCTATATTTGAATCATCATCATCAGCCGAATCGTGGAGTGAAGTTATGTGACAGAGTAAGGAATGCAGTGATACGTGAGAAGTGTGGTTTATAAGAAGATGTAATAACGAAGGTAGAGAAGGGTTGTTTTGGTTTGGATATTTACAGCGTATGAGTGAAAGAAGAGTGTCAAAAGAAATGTACAGTGTGAATGTGGAAGAATCTACAGCTAGAGGTTCAAGGATCAAATTAGTAACGTGCACAAAAAGGTTGATGAATGTGAGTGAGGCTTAGTGAGGTGTGTCAGGATCGCGCAAAGTGACGATCCATCGTCTCAGCCTACCCCTCTGGGACCAAGGCGTGAGCATTATGTATGTATGTATGTATGTATGTATGTATGTATTGTTACGTTGCGCCTAGGACCGTTACATATTAATTAAAACTAATACACTAATAATAACTAAATCGTTACATATTAAATATTATATATACTATATATACTAACAATAACTAAAACTGACACTACTAACCTAATTTTTACCTATTAATAATAAAACTAAAAACATATATAACTACTTTAACTATCTAAATTACATAAACTACCTAGCTACATAAACTATTTAAAATACCTAAACTAAATTATAAATAATAACTATATTCGGAACCTTAAATTATAGCTGCATAATCTATCCCTCGCGAAATGGTTTCCAAACCGCCGCATCGTGGCGCGGATCCCTATTTAAAACACTCGCGTTCTTGCCAAACAGGTAGATTGTGAACTTCGATCGTCATACGCACTCGCACCATCGCTGGGCACACTACTTACGTATTTAATATCTTCCTGGCTTACGAGAACATCTACCTATTTCGGTCCTATTTGTTTCTAAAGTTTTAATAATGCTGGATAACCCACTAGGGTTTCCAGTACAAGGTTCCAGACTACCATCACATTATTTTCCGAAGCATGTTCCTGATATCTCCAGAATAATCTATTATATTGGACGGACGTGTCCCGCTTCTACTGGACCGGATGAGGAGGACCTTACAAGGCTTGCGTACTGTTGAGGCCAGTGTCAGAAACATATATACATTTTTACTCAGACTAGGACGAACGAGGAAGGCAATAAATATTTTGAACTAAAACTACTTTGCTTTGCTTGAACCCACTACCCTACCTGCTGGCCGGAGGGACCTAAAATCCCTACTGCCACAGTATGTATGTATGTATGTATGTATGTATGTATGTATGTATGTATGTATGTATGTATGTATGTATGTATGTATGTATGTATGTATGTATGTATGTATGTATGTATGTATGTATGTATGTATGTATGTATGTATGTATGTATGTATGTATGTATCATCAGCCGAAATACGTCCACTGATGAACACAAGCCTCCCATAGAATGCCACTCTTCGTGGGCTGCTCATTGGGGGATTTGCCATAATAACCACGCTTGGCAGGTAACGAGCTTAATAGATATACAGGATAACGTGGCAGCCTGACCTTGTTCAAGACCTTAATTACCTTGACGATACCCACGGGAAGATTAGGGGAAGCCCTATTCTAAGCCGGAAACCACTCGGCAAAAAAATATGTGAATACTACGCTTTTATTTAAAACGTGTGTTCTGTTGGACTGAATGCTCACAGGGGATTTAAGCGGTCACTGCATCATAGAATACTTAATAATACTAACTGCATTAAGTATCAGTTGCTCTAAAAGCCAACCTCAGAAAACTGCCCATTCCAGCTAGGCCATACATTCTGCAGACTGTTGACACGTGTACCTGCATCTGCCCTAAGGGCCATTATGGATATAGCTCGGGTATTGGTAACTGCTTCCCCGTGGTCCCACTATTGTCAAGTGTCAACCACTAGTGTGTGAAAAATAAAACTTGCTTTATAGATTCACAAATTTTTAGATTGGAAAAGACAATGAAAATATGACTTGTAATTTGATTTCAAAATCGATCTGCTAATCATTACTGTATGTAATGGCTCGTATCGCACAATAAGGTCGTAATGTTTCGTACCGCTACGATAGTTACGATAAATAATAAAATAGCTCGCTGCTTATCGCTGGTAAGTGCCGGCCTTGGCCCGGATAGTCGGCACACGAACGTATGACGTTTATTATCAAAACTGTAATTCAAACACCAATTTATCTTTAAAAGAGCTGTAAAATGGTAATTTAATTTAGTTCATAAACTAACGAGGTTTTGCTCCGAAGATCAAATTAACAATGTCATAAAATTTGAGTATGTATATATAAAAATAGATTTCTTTACTTTCACAAAGAGTTGGATGAATATTTTTAACGAATAGAAAGAATTATTAATTAATTAAGAAATAATTTTGTAAGAAAAAAACCTTACAAATGTTAAAATGCTTGAAGTACAGACCTTTATTCAGTTAATGCCGCTCTAAAGCATTGTTGATTTTGTATGTCTGTCAGTTTGATTGTTATTAGTTTTTTGTTTTGGTTGCTGTGTGACCGAAATGGTACCTACGCTAAGGATAGCTAATTTTAACAATGTTATTAATTTTTGGTGTGCACAGGTTTCAGGCTTGTAGGCTGAAGGGACCTAAGAAGCTTAACCTAACTTAGATATAGACCATGTTATGGACATAGAGTTCAAAGTGCAACAAAATACCGTAATTACCCATTACAGAACTATCAGTATCGAATAAAGTTTGTATTTTTTTTTATTTTGCCATATAAAAAATGGTTTAGTACCTGTGATACCGACTGTCCCGATATCTGTAGTAATACAGATATTGTGTTACGTTCTGTATAGAGCACAACTCAAATGACTCTAAATTGTGGTATAAGTACAGTGTTTAGTCTGGTATAGATATTCTTAAAGAATTATAACATTTCATGTGGTTCCTCCTACTTCCATGCCTCCGAGTTAAGCCCTATGTTTCCGTGAAAAGTCTATTATCAGTTCAGTAGGTTTTAAGTGATGCATGCACAAACTAACAGACAAATAGACCAAAATTTCAAAAATGACTGGAATGTGTTCTTATCCTTATCCTTAGACCCCCCAATTTTTTTTGTATATATCTTCAATGTACATACACGCGAAGTTTACGTTTTTATTTATTAGATTTCTGGAGTATTTTTTTTGCCATTTCATAATGGAGCGAGGTATTTCTAAATATATTATTATATTGTGTTGATGGCACAATAACAAAGGCACTGTCTCTCATCTATTCTAAAATAATGACTAACATGCAACTAGGTTAGTTGGGTATGAAATGTTTACCATGTGAGATAGCAGCTGTCGAGTCTATTGGTAAATGCCCTAACGTTTAATTACATTGGTTTTTCATAATTCATATGACATAATTTGTTGGATAACTCAATTATTTACAACTATAGCTGTTGCCAGTGACCTCGACCTCGTATTAATTTCAGAATTAGAACTTGCTGCCTTTTCCTTTTAACTAAAAAAAACCAATAGTAACGTCTAGTATGTTCTTTCCTGGTTATAATATAGCCAGACAATTCTTTTAGGGGTCATAAATGATTAAAATCACTCTTAAATTCATGTTTGGATGACTATAAACTAAATCCATAACTTTACAATATTTTAATACTTATATAAAGTTAACTGAAGAGGCCCTCGTGGTGCAACCTTTGGACCCCACTAGTGACTGATCGCTAAGAATTTTCATAATTAAATTAAATTAAATAAGTAAACACAGTATACTGAAGCATTTATCGTAATTTAAATAATACCTGCCAAGCGTGGTGATTATGACAAATCCCCCAATGGACAACTTACCAAAAGTGGTATTCTATTGGGGAGGCCTATGTCCAGCAGTGGACGTATTTAGCCTGATAATGATGATGAAATAATGAATTATATATTATTTAATGAATTATATTATAATTGTTTTTTTTTTGTAATTGTCTAATTCCACCAGTAGGTATTTACTATGGAATTTAGACAAGGGCAGGATTTTTCACAAATGCACTTGTATAAATTGTATCATGTTGTCTGTTTCCAATGGGAATCCAACCCACGACCCTGGCATTAGAGTGCAACGACCAAGTGACTGACAGTCAATCAAAATAAAATTATCCTTTAAAGCCTTTTCATAACAATATATTTTATATATTTTCAAAACTGTAACTATTTGCTCTACTATAGGTTAGTATTACTTTAACTTAGTCGTTATGGGGAAGACACTGACTCCTGAAATACAGTTTACCGAGTTTGGGAGTCAGGGCTTCATAAATAATGTATCATTTTGAAATGAATAAAGTTATGTTTATGTTTAACATTAGTGTGACGGTAAAACTAGGACCAGTGTATGTAAACAAACTTGATAAGTTCTTTCTGTGTTCAAAATATCTTCAGACAACACATCGCCTTCAACGCATCTGTACACATTAACATCTTGTAATAGCCTGAAGTTATATTTTGGTACTAAATTATGTACTTACTTACTATATTTCATTTATAGATCATCTCTTCAGGTTAATCTTTACCAATTACCTACTATCATCATCAGTCTAAATACGTCCACTGTACGTATACGTCCAGTGGACGTATTTAGGGAGGTCTATACCTCCCCAATAGAATACCACTTTTAGTAAGTTGTCAATTGGAGGATTTGCCATAATCACCACGCGTGGCAGGCGGATTGGTGATCGCAGTAATGATCTTAACATACACACGCAGGAGAAAGCCGCTGCCCGTCCTTGGTGCAATTCCTTAGTCGCGTTGACGACACCCACGGGAAAGATAGGTGTGGCCCTATACTAAGCCGGGAACCACATGGCCTACTATGTATATTTTTTATTAAAATTAATAGGTACAAATCGTTAATTGTATATTAGTAGTCCCTCGTCAATAAAAACCGGTTAAGTGTGACTACAGCTATATGAATTACCCATATATCTTTTTAAAAGTTAACATTTTTATTTATTAGATTTACGCAATAGTAAGTAGGTACCTATGTGTATTTACTTCCTCGTTTATATCGTTTTATTATCTTCCACATCGAGAACATTATACTTACTTTTACTCACCATTTTGAGCGGTATTCTTTTATGTAAATTAGTTGTGCCCGCGTCTCCGCTCGCGTGGACTTACTCTCAATCCGACTATGACTACGACTCCGACCCCGATGCCCACTCCCACTATCACGCCCACGCTTACTACAGCTCCAAAGCTAACTTATCGCAATCTGAACTGCACCGAACATTATATAATTCTACTTGATTGTTGTGTTGAATACCTACTAATGTATTTAAAAACTAAAAACTCCTATAACTTTTGATTGAGCAATCCGATTGTGATGAAATAAAGACTAAATCTTACTCCGAGTTAAGCTCTATGTTTCGTTAAAAGTTTATCAATATTGGTTCACTAATTTTTGCGTGATGCGTGCACATATTAACAAATAAAGAGATAATCCAAAAATGATCGAAATGTTTCTATTAATTATCCTTATACCCAATATTTTTTTGCAAATATGTTCAATGTACAGTCACGCGAAGTTCACGTTTTTATTAGATAGCTTAGCTCTACATACTTTCAATAGATTTTTTCCTGCAACATATACAAATAGAGAAAACCCTTTCAAAACTGGAGGCGCAAATTTTTCGAAAAATAGTTTATTAATACTAGTTTATACCCGTGACCTTCTCTGCGGCCCCGTGACTATACTGAATAGTTAAGAGATGGAACAGATCTCTTAGTATCAATTCCTTTGAGTTAATCAAGGGTTACCCTTCATTTTACTGTATCAAGATTTAGTACGATCTATTATTCGAGTATATTCTCCGTGAAACTGACACAACCTGCAGTAACTAAGTAAGTATATTAGCAAGGCTAACCAAGAGTCAAGAGAGTGACTACAATGGCGGCATAGGCGAGAATGCGACAAGGCCACTACGTACTAACCGCGGTGGCTACTGGAAGTTTGGACTTGGGCCTATTTATATATATTTTTTAATCAGAAGAACACAAACGCTATTGTATATACATACTAATGTAACTTCTGGTCTTCCCCAATGCGCGCCTAAACACGGATCGGCCGCCTTTTCAGGTGGTAGTTTTAATATAAATCAAGATTAATTATATCTCAGTAGTCGATGTTTATATTTTTCTTCATATATCGAGCCCTGACGGCCAACTTATCGTCATCAAAACGAATAACATCCTTACAGCTGTCTGTCCGTAGAACTTGAATATAACTGATTCGGTGAGCTGAAATGTAGAATAAAAATATTTTTAAACTTATCTGGTAATGATGGGAAAGCTATAGAAATTTCATTTTTTTATTTTCCATAAATATTTTAAATCTCAAATATAATTTTAACAGACGAAGAGTAGGTACATGGGACGGTGACACGCGCTGCCTTGAATTCCTAATAATTTTGCCTCAAGTCTACATAATATACAGTGGCATTATAAGTAGTTGTACAAACTGACGAAGGCTAGGTCATCGCCGCCAGCATTGCTCTGTCAGCTAGGCAACATTTTCTAATAATTATCTAATAACTAAATTGAGTTCGGTTAGGAGTTATTCTACTTTAAGAAAATATCATTTTGTTATCATTGCCCACGACTTCGTCTGTGTGATATTTTTACCATTTATTGATGGAATTTTGTGACATACGGTGCAGAAACGTCGACACTGACGGTGGGCCTGATCCACAAGTTTCAAGTCGCTCAGCGAGCCATGGAGAGGGCTATGCTCGGGGTTTCTTTGAAGGATATGAGGAAATCCGACGAAGAACGAAGGTGACCGACATAGCTGAAAGAGGCAGTTGGCAGGCCACATCTGTCGCAAATCCGACTAGCAGACGAGTTCTGGAGTGGAGACCACGGATTGGCAAGCGCAGGGTGGGACGCCCCGAAGCCAGGTGGGTCGACGACCTGAAGAAGGTTGCCGGAAGCGGAGGATCGGGTGTTGTGGCGTTCATTGGGGAAGGCCTATGTCCATCAGTGGACATATAAGGGCTCATGATGAGCTGCGTTTTGGTAATAAAAAAAACGGACAGAGGAAAGTTGATTTACATTTAACTTAAAAAAAATAGAAATAATATTATCAATCATTCTGATAGTACCTATATAAAATATGGATGTATGTATCTTTTAACACAGGCAATAAGAGATTTCCAATGAACTCGAGACGACCTCTTATGTACATACATATATGAATATGACTAAAAGCTTTTCAAAGGGTTTGCACATATAATAATAATTGGTTACCTCTATATATATATACGCAACTTTAAATATAGCTTTATCGATCCTTGTCCGTATAAATATTAACGAGCTAACAAGCGGGTCTAACTAGACGCCAAATCTCCATAGGCACATTAAATAGTTACAATGGGCTCGATGCTGAAGGCACGACGTTAAAATTTGACAGCACTAAAACTGTTGCTATCCTTGTCACACAGTATTATGAAGATAAAGACGAAACCAATTTTAGCTCTGTCAATTTTAAATGTGTGCCTTCAGAATCGGGCCCAATGTCACATTAGATTTAATAGATTTTACATTGATACAAATAAAGTCGACCAGTTTATAAGTAACTAGGTTTATAAGTAATTACAAAACTCATAATTAAATTATTTTTAAACGTTACTCTAGCTCTAAACCAGGATTTTCTTATGTATTATGGGAATTAAGCAAGAACAGGACAATTTACAAATATACACCCAGAACAGAACCGACTTGTACAAAGTTTATATAGTTTGAATGAAATCCATGATCAACTTTGGCGCTCGGTTCAATTCTTAATTTGTTAGAGATTTTAACCAGTGACGGGCAGCAGTGCCACGCGAGACCTTGTACCTACAGCGACGGCTAACACCTTTGCCTAAACCTAATGCCTTCCAGGGAAGACATTGTAACAAACTGATGTTATCATAGGCGGTGATGATAGATTTGTATTAAAACGGAATTTCCTCCAGTTTTCCTTTATAGCACAGTTCAAGATGTTTCGAAATTCCTTCATAAAATGTCAGTTAATACTGGTCCGTTTAAATATAAAACTGGAGGATGGCCAACGTGGCGAATGCGACGTCGCACCGGGTTCCCGTGAATATTATAATTAGGAAATGTATATTTACCCTCTTACTGAGTATGTCTGTGTATCTGCACTAGTTTCACAGTCTATACCTATCTTCTGCAGGCGCTCAGCGATAACATAATATATAGAATAATTAACCTATGCTGTTGCGTTCACTGACAATCTATATTTTACATATTTAGTTACAGACAGATTTCCATCGATTCACATGTCACGAGTAGAATCTTTCTGTGCAGTGGATATAGTATTGCCATACTAGTAAGTTTGCCATAAGCACGATAACGCAAGAGTTACGAACTGGCGTGCTAGAAACAGACATTTACCTTTTAAACGTATAAGAAACATACATAAATGTTGCTAAGTATGAGATGTAGACACCAGATGTAGATCTTGGTTTAATCTCCGGTAGTAGGTATGCTTTAGTTTTGCTGGTTTCATATTTATCATTTGCAGACGAGTTCAGTGTGGTATCTTAAGGTGAAGTCACGTATAGAGTTCGTTATCTATCTGTACATATAATAAAATCGTAAATGCAAAAAAGTCTGTACATTGAACATATTCGGCAAAAACCGACCGGGGCGACTTAAAATAAGTAACTGAACTGTTTGTTTTTCTGTTTGTACGGGCATCACGCATAAACTACCGAACGGATTTTGACGAAACTTTGTAAAGTGATAGTGTATATCCCGGAATAACATAATATATAAAAAAATCTCCAAAATTATCCAAGAAATAGTAAACCAGCAACAAAAAACTTCAGTGCAGTACAAAGATAGTATATTTCAGAGGTCTACTAAAACCAGCTTATTTAATCGTTGATGCAGTACCTTTTTTTAAAACTGAAATAAAAAGAAAATTATAATTGACAAATCTGAAAAGAGATTATTCCGAGGAAAGCTATTTATTCAGGGAACGTGTTGAAAACTCTGCAGAACAAAAGTCTTATGACGAGATGATTGTTATTATTCGCGATGCTTCCTCATGTGCGTTCCTCAAAAAGGTAAATGATGTTACCACCCTACGTTCCAAGCGGCCTGCAGAGAAAGGCACTTTCTGGATGCCCTGGCGTGCTCTATGAGGAACGGCGAACTAGACGTAGATCCCAAGTAGCATTTTACTCCATTTAAGAGTACACATTTAGTTCCCATGTGAACTTAAAGCATTATTACAGTTCACTCGTGATGTATAAGCTGCATTATTGCGATTAACACCACCTATACCTGTCTAAGGGACTTATAGGAGTGTAGAGTTATACTTTTATACGGTTGTTGGTGTTATAATACTCTAACAACTGTCCTTTAGTCAGCCGTCTGACTAAGAGCATTATAGGAGGGTAGAGATACGGCAATCGCTGTTTAACGGTCTACTTGTACGATGTTATAGAGCTAGCATATTAATAGAACACACGTGGTCATTTATACAGCCAAAGACTGTTATGTTTACTTGTTTTATACTGTTATACAGCTAGTAGCTGTAGTAGGAGTTGTTTGTGGTCATTAAAATAACCTTTTTTACTATCTGTATAGAAGTGTTTAAATGGTTCACATGTGCACTGTAGGCTGTTAAAAGGACTACATGTGTTGTCCATTAACTTCAATAGCAGTTTATTTGTCCACAAGTACTACTCTTATTTGCTGTAAGCTGAACATGAATGTGAATGTGATATTCTATTACACTTATCCCACAAGCTGACGTGTATTGTGTTTATTACGTCGCGTGCAAAAATTTGTGAAAATGAATAAAAAATCTTGGAAAATAAGAGCGAGAACCGGTGGAATAAGAAGAAAAATTGCAAAAGAATATTCGCAAATTCGTCCCTCTTTATCTAGTTTGTTTACATTCTTTTAAATACCTCCTTGAACAACGTAGTGTCTTTGTAAGTGTAAATACTCTGACACCAAACTGTGTGGCTCACACGAAAACAAAAAGTTTTTTTTGTTAGTTTGTTACAAAATTTGTACTTTAGGTATTCATACTTGACTTAGTACCTGGGCTAGGCGATTTAACGGACAATAATTATTATTGCGGATCTCTAAAATTTCAGTATATGAAAGAATAAAACGATGATCACAATTGACCTGAATTACATCTTAAAGCTGTACATAAGTTCACATTAGAATACATTTATAGACATTGGTTCTGTAGTGGTACAAATGTGGGACTTCATATAGCCAACAGCATTCTAACAGAACACATGTGAACCTATATACGCTCTAGCCGTATTTCATTTCCACCATTTTGTTCACGTAACCTAAAATATTTACCATATAAATCTCCAAAATTATCATGCAGATTTATCACAAAATACGCAGATAGAGCGATTGAGTTTTGGTTTCATGTTTTAATTAATTACCGTAGTATAATTATAATGCCAATATAATATCAAAAACTGAAAATTGTAGATTTCCTCTCAGCCAGTTTTAAATATTTTAAAATGAATATCGCGTTTTTACAGAGGCGCGTGAATATTTTAGCTGTAAATATGTATACATTTCACGATAAAATTGCATTCCCATGGCATTTAACATTATTAAGTATTTAAAACAGGTATACTTACCGCGTGTTATCATAAATTTTTATCCAATTGATATCCGCCGGAGTTAATGTTTCTGATGGCCCAAACACATGGTTTGTGATGACACAAAACCAAACTAAATGAGGAAAATTAATAAATAAAAGAAATAATTTAGGACACACGTGAACTTTAGGTAGCACTGGAGTACTTTTGTGGGATTTTATAACTGTGAAGGCTGTGTATTTAGCCACTTGTTACTCTTTATTACGCTCATGGACGTTGTATGGTTCACATGTGTCCCATATAGCGCCGTAAGTCAGCCTTTAAGCCCGATGTTACTACTTAAACTGCTAATATAACGCTAATGTACAGCCATAGTGAACTTAAGGCTGTCTAATTTGTGCCCAAACTGGTTCTATAAGAACTTATATAGCTGACTTACACAGATTGTGGAGTACATGTGAACCACTATACATCTTATATAGAACCCCGAATGCCACTTGGGATGTATCTGAGAGGGTACTAAACCGCTGACTTACTATGCTCGAAGATGTTATCACTTAGATCGGCCGTGTTACGCTTCCTAGACCGTTGCGTGCAGCTTATCTTTCATCATTATCAGCCTGAAAGAGTCCACTGTTGGACATAGGCCTCTCCCAAGGCGCGCCACTGAACCAGCTTATCTTTACTGAGTATAAACCGCGAGTACGCTGCGGAAACCGATTACAGTACAGCAAATATCATCAATAGTGAATAACAAGTTGATAACTTGCCAAGACTCACAGTTGGGCAAAGAGTGGTTTTAATAAAGTTGTAAGAAGCATGGAGCTTCAGCTCGGAGAAACGTTTTTCCTTGATGCACCGGAAGGCACCGAAAAGGGGAAGGGGGTACGGGTAGGGGAGGGGAAGGTGAGGGGGAAGAGGAGGGGTAAAGGCCACATGCGAAAAATATTTAACTTGAAGAGAAAAAATACTTAACTTCCTGCAAAACATTTTTATGTGGTATAATAATTTAATCATAATAATGTGATGTTAATTTTTCCACGCGGACGAAGTCGCGGGCAACAGTTAGTTTATAAAATAAAGTTCTCACAAAAACTATAACGTTCGCTTTTTAAGCGTTGTTTTTTAAATTAATATCAATTCTGCAGCCGCAAGTAGGTAATACGTCCCACTGTTACATCTTACCCCATTATGAATAGTCATTGTCTATCACGATTGTTAAATACAGGCTATTTCTTTGGCATTTAAATGATTCCTCACAATGTTCCTTCGTCAAAGTTAGAAAAATCTATTGGTAGGTACATTTAAACCTTCGATCTCATGAATCGAATACTCCGTCTGTATTTTAAACTATCTAAAATTTTCGCGTGATAGTGGGAGCTGCAGTCGTGGCCACTCTATCGAAATATCGTTGTAACTAGGCCACTTAAGTGCGATGACTCCGGCGATTTTCGGCGCAGGCGACGACAACGTCGCATTCTAGGTACTTCCGACATTAGATAGAACGTTTAAAACGTCGCATTGAACGTACCTACCGTCTGTTTAGAAAGAAGTGCTAGTGAAAACGTGTCTGATTCATGTAGAATCACTTCGTGGTTAGACGTGTATATTTTAGCTTTTTGAATAAAAATATACAAAAATATACAAATGAACAGAAGAGGAAAATTAATATTTTTTTCCTATTGATTGCGGCACAACGTCAACTCCAAAATATAAAAAAAGTTTCACAAGAAAAATACAACTCTTCCGGGTAGCTATTATTTGATATGGTATCCTTTTACCAGTTACTCCTTTTTAATGTTTCCTTTTCTTGTGTTGTGTATTGTGTATGAATTTTAAAATAGAAATCAAATTTTCTCTTTTACAGTCGGTTTGCGAGAAAAATTTGCTTTTATTTTGCAATATTCTCTGCGGTTTTATGTAGGTACCTACATTTTTTTTTGTTTAGTCATTCTTACAGATGTAGCAGTTTTTACTTATTTCCATATTTAACGCAGTGAGATTACCAACAACGATAACCATGCAGTTGATATAAAGTTAAAGATATTAAAGTTATATCTATATTCAAGATGTTCTAGTTTTGTGAGTCGGTGCCAATGGCATAATGTGGACGTTGTATTTAGAATACTATGCCCTATTGGCACAAAGATAATGTAATCATGTGTCCCAACCCAACTGAGCGCCGTTATTTCTGACAACACCAGCAGCGGCGGCGGGGCTCAGACGTCATTAGAAATCCGTTAGCAGGTTGCGACACAACACAATTGTTCCACCAACAAACCGACTTGTTAGAAAGGTCGGTACATTTTTTCACGTGTGACTATGGAGTGAAAGTTGATGTTGGCGGTTAACGGGCCGTTTTTGGCTTTGCCAAATCACATGGTGGATAGAAACGAACTGCGGTTGAGTGGTTAGCACAGGGTCCCACAAAAATGCGGTTTTAACAAAGACATTTAGTGTAGGACCGTAAATACGACCAGGTAGGATTAAAGTATATACGAATAGTCGCCGTTGTGATGAACTGTCTAATCAATTATTTGGTAGCGTAGGAACGAACGATTGTTAAACTTTAGTTCGGGGTCACATAACAGCAAAGAATGTGAAGTAGGACAGTGACTGCAACTAGTGCGATTAAATATAGGTACCTACTAGTACCTAGTAGTAGTTGGGATAAACTGACTAACCAATTATAGCGTGGCGTAGGAATGAGCGATGGCGGAAAATTATTTTGGGGTCAACTGTAGGTACACTGTATCAAGACATTGGTGAGATAGTGACTGTGAGCTGCGAAGGATGAGAATAAGTGTTTGTTAAGTCAATCCTAGAGCAACAGAACAACCAATAAGTAGTATAATAGAGCTTTAAACTGTGGTAGGTACACCACTACATTACGGTAACACACACAAGAACATACCTAATGAAAAAAAATAGAACTTTCGGCTCCTTAGTCGCATTGCAACGATTAAAGAAAAGACCGAGGGCAATAATAATAAAGTACCTACTTACTTTTCATTACTTCCCAACTAGCATAATATGAACTAGAAAATCGAAAACACGTTATAGTTCTGCCAAATAGTTTTATGAATTCCTTAAAATTGGGCATAAAATAACGTTTTCACGTTCCCATTGCTCAACAAATTTGTCGCCTAGTGTGTATATTTAGCTTAGACTTTTTGTCGGATACGGTTAATAAGTTGCTTTGTCTCAACTTTTTGGTCGTTAAACGATGATCTCTAATCTATACATATAATAAAACAATAAGAAAGCGTTTCTGTACGCTAAAGTTAGATTAGTCCATAAATATAATTATAAATTTCGTGTATGTATGTATGTATGTAAATGTTTAATAGCTTGGAGTTTAGGGCCACAATCTGGTATAAGTTATATCTCAATAAAAAGTCAGGAGGAGGAGGAGGCTGATCAAGAAGATGAACTCTCATGTCATATAATTTGTATAAGAGTGTATATCAATAGACTGGTCGTTGCAGAAACTTTACAGATATGTTTTAAACCTCATATATATTTTTTACTAGCTGGTGCCTGCGACTTCGTCCGCGTGGACAACTTAACATCACAAGTTATTATGCATTTCCCGTAGGAATGGGATGTTTTTCGATATAAAAACTATCCTATGTTTTATTCCAGGACCTAACCTATACGTGTGCCAAGTTTCATCATGATCCGTCCAGTGGTTGAAGTGTGATTGCGTAACAAACATCCAAACTTACGCATTTAGGTATAATATTAGTAGGATTAGTAGGATTTAACTGTTGGTATTACATCTACTTTGGCCGAGATAACGATCACCACTCCCTTTCTTTTTTCTATTTTAGCGATGTCTGAAAAGCAGCGCTTCGCTGAGGCGTCTATCTATACATCTTACCGTAGAATAGTTGATAAGTACTTAATTACCGAATAATGTTAATGAATAAATTCTTTAATATTTTATTTTTTTCACAAGTATCGATACATAAATAAAAAGTTATTCGTACATTAGTGGCCTTGTAACCGATCACTGCCTGCGACAGGCATTTTGTTGTATAGTTAATTAGTTATGCAAAATGGGAGGAGGGGGGGTGAAAGGAGGTTGCGGAGGGTGATTATGTGTGGGAAAGGGGTTGGGGAAAAGGTAATCTGTAAGTAAAGCTCGAATGACATTATGATCTTGCTGGTTCTTCTCTATGGTAGAAAGTGTTATTCTGCGCCTCATCGTACTCACCGCGCAACATAATAAAAAAAAAATGCAATACATTCCAAACGCACCTGACAGCCTCCTAGCCTCCTCCCGCGCTAACACACTTCAAATGTCAACATTTTCGAAGTTTGGATCGATCATATTTGGAGAGGCATCATAATTTAAGCACACATTTAACATAAGCACTATAATTTAAGGTACATTCGATCGTTTGATGTACGAGTAGGTATTATATGCTTCAAAGATGATGTAAAATATAGTATGGAATTAGGCAATATAATAAGACAATTGACAGTTGTTTCACATAGTTGTCTGTCCTCATTGGGAGGCGTAACCACGATCTCTGACGGTTAACTCCAGTGACCAAACCATTGCCAACGAATCGGTCAAATCCCATTATTCAACCATTCTTACTGTCAAAGACGGTCGTGTCCGAGCTCTGTCACAGACAGACAAACAAACCATACAATAAATATTGACACGCAGGATTTAAGCGGATCACCCGTCCAATTTCCCCTCTTAAACACATTAGTTCATTTCATTCGGACCCGTTTCACCTCCAAACGCTACTCGAAAACAGACAGGCAGGACTTGTTGGACTGGTTTCTAAAAATAGCGGAAGCAAGCGATTTTTGCGAATTCCCTAAGGTTCTTGGTGATTTAACTGTTGCATTAGGCATTCATGAGCTTATGCCATATTCATTATATAGGTACTTAAGTTTATAGATAAGCATATTATATTTAGTATTAAGTTGGTGGTCTATACATATAATAAAAATAACACATGGATACTCTGATCAACTGACAGACTGATCCAAAACACTGCTAAAACCAGTTGGGTCTAGACACAAATTGCAATGCAAATTTTCAGATTGTCCCCAAAATAAAACAAAAAAAATACTAATTTAACTGTGAAAATTATTTTATGTTACTTTACAATGGTTACTAATCTAATGAAAAGAGAAAATTGCATACCCACTGTCACACTTAAAACTTAACCTAACTACAGATTTATTAATTCCAGACTACACTTCACGTGCACAGAAGCCTGGAAAGGAACCGATCAAAGTTCAACTTAGAAGTTCGCGTGCCGCGGCTCCAGTCGGATGAGATTGGTTTTGCTTATTAAAATAAGAAATTGATATTCGAATATTTATCCGTAAACATTCTAATATCAATTTCCTTCTATCTATATCGAATATTTCCTAAGATAACCACTAGTAGTAGGCTACTACACATTATAATTATTTATTTAAATAATTAGTATTTTACTTTATATGACCAAACCGATTTTAAAATTAAATACCTAGTACACGTCCATATTAGTAGTAGTAACTTACATATTAATTAACTGTCACATAAGCAACGTGAAAGTATACCTACAACATATTTTTCTTTAAAGTCTTCTTCGGGCTGGTAGGTAGGTGCCAATTTAACGTGGCCTAACTTTAATTAAGAACTCCATCACATTTTTTGGCCCAGGGGCGCAGATGGGCACAGCGCTGGGATAATGAACTTGCTGTTTTATACACAAACTAGGTTTTCCCCCGACTTCGTTCGCCCAGATCTTAAAACAGGATTATCTTCTCATACCCCTTTTGATTAGCTAATAGATGGAGCTGCTGGACAGAAATGCTTTCCTTAGAAACCTATTAATTTTTCAGGATAAAAAACATCATAAGGTAAATTGTCATTGCACATTTTTGTTTTGTTCCAAACAAAAAATGGAGTAACAGTTATTTTCATTTCGTATTTATAATATTTATAAGTAATACAAACCCATGTAGGTATATTACCTACCTACTGGTAATGGCTTTGAAAACTATATGGATACGTTCATCTTCATTTATTAAATGCCTAGCATTTCATCCCGCGGCTGAGCTCACGGTTAGTTGCCATTGTAATAAAAATTATAAGAAGAAAAAATGTACGAGTATCTTATTCAAATACAAAAACTAACTACTTAACCTGAACGTAATATTCATATTTTGCATCACAGTATTTGCATCCCTTCATTGCTCTGAACCCCTCTACTGATTTAAGTAGAATATTTTATGGAAGTCACTATCAATACTGCATAATCAATTAGGTTTCAATTCCATTGCAATTTGAACTTTATTATACTGTTAACTGAATTCTGAAAACAACTGATAAAAATATTATTCATTTGTTGCAAATGTTACATTTCATTCTTTGCATTGCAATGTAGTGTATGCAATGCATTTGTCTAGAGTTATTCGAACGAATCGAAACTCCCCCTCCCCACAGGCCATTTCAATAGGGAAGAAGGGCGACCAACTAGAACCACCGCTGTTAGCCTGGCTCGGATGATGCTCGGTGGCTTATCTGTCTGATGTCAGCAATGTTATTATTCGACTAACATGATATTGCAGTGCAATACATTCGAACGTTACAGTTTAGGGGGATAACTTTATTTTCATTCTGTCTACATTAATAACCAGTGTTTCTACTTAGTACCAATTGTACCTTGAGGTTTTCCAAACAAGCAAAAAATAGATATATAATAGACAGAGGTGTTGTAGAAAGATATAGTACCTTTGTATACCATTTGTAGTACAAATAAAACTGCTAGCAAAAGAGCAATAATTTCAATCGGAGATGTCGTCGGGAGAAACTTAGCGGGAAAAGGGAAAGTAGTTAAGTTACCATGTTGAATGAAGCGAAACGAGGCAATAAATAAAAGTATTTTCGATTGCACGTTGAGTTTTAAAGAATTTGAAGTAAATAAAGTAGAGAAACTTGGAGGATAGTACAGACCAGAAATTAGAATTTCTGAATCCGACATCGATGATTACTTATAATTAATTAGAATTTAAAAAGTTATGCTTTGCATATCATTCATTGCCACATAAGTACCCAAGTTGCCCAAGTAACAAGAGTGACATTTATAATTACTTTAGTTTTTTTTTTATTGTGTACTCGCTGAAATTGATACATTTTTGAAGTATTGTTATAAGTTGAGCGTATTACTAAGTCGTAGTCGAAACTACAACCTCAAATTGTAAGTGAATTCCTCTTCCCCTTTCCCCCGCCCTTTCTGTCTGTTCCTTCTCCTTGCTCCTCCTTCCCTCCCTTCCCCCTCACTTGAGTCAGTAGTTTACACATGATGTGTCCATAAACAGCATAACAATAGACAGACAAAGATTCCATAAATGATATTAATGTACTGCATTATTTGTCCTTCATCCCCCAATATATTATTTTGCAAAAATTTTCAATGTATAGACATTCTAAGTGTACTATTTTTATAAGTGTAAGTAGGAGTAAACCTTCTTAGGTCTATGTTTACGTCTATGCATCTTTGTCAATTATTTTTAATTTGGCGAATTAAGGTGTGACACGACACCAGTTTTGACCAACCTATTTTTACTAATATTTAGTTCACGTTAACTTAGACACGCGATAAAGACATTCATGATATCTGGTGGAAAATAAATTGTACAACAGCGCTCCACATACTTTCTCGCGTAAACGTAAAATAAGTAGAGAGAGGTGTGAGTTCGATCCCCGGTCACGCCATGTACAAATGGGTTTTTCATAATATAAGTGCGTTTACTTACCTACTGCTTTTAAACGGTGATCGAAAACATCGTGAGGAAACCAACACTTAACTAAGGTTTATCGATTTTATATTACATATAGGTAATAATTTCAACTTGGCCTCTCGCAGGTTTGATCTATAAGTAATTTATTTAACACAAAAGAGTAACCCGAAAAATGAAAAGATTTCGTGGTAGTCGGAAAATGTTTACCGCCCAACGAAGTGGGCACGGGTCAGCTAGTGTTCAGTAAAATAAAAATGAACGACGACCATACGTAAAAAGGACAGTAATTGAAGATATAAAGGTGAAGGTAGTAAATTGTTGTCCAAACGATTTGCGCATAATATAACACTATCTATATATTTGCACTATATTCAGCACCAGTCTGTCACAAACGATTAACTGTACCAAAATTGTAAACTTAATTTTTATCATGCAATGTTTGTGATGTGGTGATAAATAAAAAAAAATTGTATTGTACAGATTGAAGCAAATCATCTGTAGGTTTTACTTATTTTTTAGAAGTTTAGAAATGTTGCCAAACTCTCACTCAAATACCTACTAACGAGCGAACGAACAAAAACATCACCCACACATTCGAATTTAGTTTGTAAAATAAGTACGCCAGATGACAGCACCAACACCTAACTTTTGCAGGACTTTCACTGAAAAAGTTCAATGCAACATTCCAAGTTTACACTTTTACTGATTGCGTACGGCCGAGCCGATAGTTCTACGAACGAAACGAAATAAAGGACGAAACTGTTGTTGTTTTAAAATGATAGAACCGATTTCTTCGATTCTGCGAACGCCGCCACTGACACTTACAATCCAACACACATTTTAGTCTTTGAGGTGAACACATACTACCCACATGTCACACAATGATTGAGGCTTCGAAGTCGGCGACTGATCTTGACTGAAAATCAAGTGTATATAGGTACCTACTCCATATAGGCTCCTATAATTGCCAAAAATAACGCATGTGCGACCTCTTTCTCTATGAATTATGTGTCTGAGCCTTAGACGAATGAATAAAAAGTCTGAGCTCCTCGATTGGACAGTTTATAAAATTATTAGATTCATAAATGTCAAAGTGCCATAGTCTGAACAAATTTATTGAAATTTGGTACTTATGCTAGATGAATACTTTTTATTCAGGAAACTTAAATGCAAAGAAAACTTAAATTAGAGTCGTCTCTTGACAGTCCAGTAGGTAGGTGGAGATTTAAATTCATTCATTTAAATTTCGAATACAGAACTCTTTGGGAAGCCGTAGATGTACACCGAATTCATTGTCATTTCATCATCATCATCATCAGGTTATTTTTGTCTCCACTGCAGGAGCACAACCCTCTCTCATCTGCCGGAGACAGACGGAGGATTGTCATTTGTTTTTACAAATTGGCGGCAATTTAAAAAGTGCATGTCGTTGCTTCGAAATGAATTTGACAATAGAAAATTATCATTCCAAGATTAATTACGACTTTAATTGCGGTCTTTAGAAATCGACTGTCATTTAAGGATGAGGCCCGATCTCGTACCTACCATTGTTCATAACTGGTTTAATGAGTCTAAACGTGGTCGAAGCAATCTAAAGATAACGTGAGTGCTGTGCGCTGAGGCTGTGCGGCGAATGATAGAAGCTGATAAAAGAGTTTTATATCAATAGATTTAGGCATTGGTATAAGTCAAGTGCAAAAAGTTTTACACGAAAATTTAGGCGTTAGAAAGCTTTGCACCGGATGGATACCTCATAATTTGACGGAAGAGGAATTGGTGCCGCGAAATGCTTGAAAATTATAACGGAGGTGACTCGATTGCTGTATTTGACATCGTCACTGGTGATGAAAACTAGTTATATTGTTACATGCCCTAAACTAAAAGCCAATCTGCCCAAATGATGTTTCCATTCAAAGATTTACTAATTAACGTAAAGAAGGACAGAAGTCTAGGGAAAAGATTCCTCCTCATTCTTTGGACGGACGGGTCCTTCCGCAACACTTGCGCTAGAGGATAAAAGGACTGTTACTGCAATTGGTATGTTAGTTATTGTTTACCGTTTGTCTTGAAAAATCTATCAGCGCCAAAGACGCAGGATCCTCCTCCATCACGACAACGGTCCAGCTCACTCCGCCAGAGGGACAATCGAATATTTGTCTATGGAAGGTGTGGAATTATTGAGTCATCCTCCTTACAGTCTCGACCTGGCTTACTCTTTAATTTATTTCCCATAATATAAAATAAACTCAGAGGAATTTGCTTTACAAACCCCGAAGATGCCGTGGCTGCGTCCGAAAAAAAGTGGAAGAGATTCCTAAAGATAAAGTTGTCTGTCCTCAGCCAGTGGGGATTCAACCCATGACCTCTGGCGCTTGTCAAATGACCTAGCCACTAAGTTCATGTACCTATGTATATAAATATTCGTTATCATTAACCCCTTGAAACAAATACTAACTGTGTTAGATCTATAACCGTTGTTATTTATAACAAGGTTAGGCATTTTCCACACTCCACCTGCGCGGGCGCAGACATCGCAATCTGAGCGTTACGTCATATAATAATTTCCATGATGATGACACTCAGCAGCTAAATCAGTAGATAATACGTACTTTGTACTGATTTTACAATAATAATGAATCTCTTACTTTTAATTTAATCTGTATATTAATAAATTTAATGTTGATGAAAGTTGCCGGGGAGATATCTTTTTCAGTAATAATCATCATCATCAATCGAAATACGCCCACTGCTGAACTAAGCCTCCTGACAAAATGCCACTTTTGGTGGGCTGTCCAATGAGGGATTTGCGATAATCACCATGCTTGGCAGGCGGATTGGTGATCGCAGTAATGATCTTAATATATAAGTACAGGAGAACGCTGCTGCCCGTCCCTGGTGCAATCCCTTAGTCGCTTTGACGATATTCACGGGAAGATTCGTCACACTATTTTAGAGATTTTAGAGTCTTAGCCTCCCTATAGCGTCGAAATACAAAAACATAAAGGTTCTTAATATTACATACTCTTGAAAAGCGATCGATTTATTCCCTATTCTATGGTTTTACATAGTAGGTAGCTAACTCTTTATTAAGAAAGTACTTCATAGCTACGATTATATAGAATCGCCATAAAAAATAGCTGAAGAATTTGTGAATAAATCGCTTGCAGCGCTAGAAAAGATAAGTTACTTGCAAATAGGTAGGTAGGTACTACCGTATTAGCCGGCACGCGATTTACGTCTTAAATTCGGATATTTCTCTGGCGATTGTACTTTAGCAACAGTACACATAAGGACAAATACATTTAGAGGAGTGACACTTCGACCCTCCAGGTTTAGTGAATACGAGATTCACCGTATGACTATACTATGACTATACTTCTTTGTATTGAAACCCCTTTAAAAATAAGTAGGTACTTATTTATTTTCATTTTATATAATTTATTTGTATGCTGCGAAGTCAGGAAGCTGCCAAATGTATGTACCGTGCTCCCTCAGCCGCAGTCGAAGGCGTTCCTTCAGCTGCTCCTCATACCAGACCGCTGGCCTTGTTGCTCTTCATCGGTCGGTGGAATTTGGGGTTTACTAGATGACCGCGTGGGTTCACACCCACTGTTGGTATAACACAACTGTACACTACGTTATGGATGGCAGTCACTCGAACAATGTACCTAGTTCTTGAAGAGAACTCTACCTACAGACTTAGATGAGTAGTACCTAGTTCTTGAAGAGAGTTGTTAGCTACAATCCTAGATGGTTTACAGGTGGGAGATATAAGGAATCCCAATTAGTATTAGTTTGAGAGTTTATTGTGCTACATACAATTATATGATCCCAAACAAGTATTCCCTATGGAATGTTATGTATTTGTCCAAATCCCTAGTACAGGTGCACGAGTATGTACTAAGGGTATTTATTAGACACAAATGTATAAATATATACGTTTCTAAAATTAGTTAAAATTTATATAAATCCTAGACCAAGGCCATCTTGTACACAAATTATCAACATAGTTTTCATTCCCCAGGACAAACTCACGACCACCTATCTAGGTAACATATACCTAGATGGCGCTCGAGCAACGAAAGTAAATATTAAGCAGGCAGGTACTACTGAATGTTCAATATATTCCATTTCGTTTAATCTTATTTCAATTAACTCAAAGAGTCAAGCTGGGTTAGACATGAGATGTGGCCAACGTGAGGAATATTTGAATTTTCTAATATCAGTCGATTACTCGTAATTGGCAGCTCATAATAGGTAAGGTAAAACGTAGTAAAATCCGTTTAATCCAATAATCAATAGATTAGTTGCCATAGAAACTACAGGATTTGAGTGAGTTGTTTGTTGATCGCCACTTCGCCAACGTACATTTCAACATATGGGGTTGAATTCCAAAAATTCTTTTTAGTGCTTGCCTACATCATTTTGAGAAATATTTAGGTATGCTCAGTTCGAACAGACCCAACGGTATTAGCTGTGCGTTTGTAGATCAGTTAGTCCTTTATCCTTTATACGAATCAAAAATAATATAAGCACCTAATAAATATAATTTAGCAGAATACCTGTGGCTTTCAATATCTTTTGTTCTACGACTTAAAAAAAAAAGAATAGCTACTGAGACTTTTTCAGAGCTTCTCGTTTGACTTTGGTGTTGGAGTTGGATAACCTCATGTCTTGGGTTTGAGTTCCATTACTGGACAGACAACATTTGTACAAGTTGGACCCTGGTTATTTGTTTATTGTCATGTTTGAATTGTTTAATTGCCATAGTAGGATCCTAGTTTTATACTAGACTAGTGCAGGAAATAGGTATGTATGTATTTAAAATATCCAGTTAAACTACTTGTGTACCTAATTTGTATTCGTATTCCCAATAGCTGCAACAGGATCTGAATTGACAATTATCGTCGACGTAATTTAAATTGACGTAAGGGACAAATCAGTTTTTAGCTTACCAAATCAGTTTCCTATCTATATATACTTTTATCGAATGGTATATATATTTTTAATTCAATGGCTTTAACCTTTGATATGATTAATATAGACACACAAAAAAAATAGTAACCGTGACAAAAAAAAAATAAGGTTATTTGCATCTACTGAAAAGAAGTGATTTGTCCCTTACGCCAATTTAAATTTCCTGCTGGAATTTGAGTGACCAATAGAGTGATTGATTGTAACTATGAGTAAGTCTCCAAATCTATACGATTCAGTCTTTTTTTTATTTAAGCTCTAATATTCAATTTTGAATATTTTAATGCCAATTCGCTATTTGCATTTCTTGATTTTAAGAAATACTGCTTTTTGATATGTAATTGGGAGTTCTCACCAAAACTACTAACGTTCGACATATTTGGCCAAATAGTTAAATAAAATGTTATGTAGGTAGGTAGTTATCTTACAATGGTAAGAAATCCACCAGCTGTTCCGAAAGATTTCTATCTATTTAGTAGGTAGGCGGATACCAAATTCCTCAATATTAATTTTGAGACCAGCCATTTATTCGCCAGGCAAGCCAGACGTTTTTTTTCTAACCTCAATGATGAGATTTCGTGGAAGTGTGTTAGAAGGTCGTAAGGGGCAAGGATGTCGGCTCACTATTGGACGAGAATGTGCGAGGGCGGGTCTATGGCCCTGGGGTGCGACCCACAACTACTAGATATGGCCCTGTCATCCTGCCCATTTGGGCAGGAATAATAGGAGAGCTCCAAAAATGTGGCTTCCTTTTACTTTCATGTATATTATATACATAAATTTGAAAGTGGAAATTAGATTTGTAAATAATAAAGGTACCTATGTAAGTAGCTCTACAATTTAAGGTTTTGTTGAATTTCAATAAAATACATTTTATAAAATAACATCGCAGTGCGTTCTATAATATAAAGCATACACATAATAGGTAGGTAAGTATTTAGAGTAGGTAAAAGAACAATAAATGAACAGTCGCAACTGGCGGAAATAAAAGTAAAAGAAGCAACGGTCACGCCGGTGTAGCTGAAGAATAGCAGACTGAAACAAAAAGGCAAGTTGAAAATTATACATTGTTCGGTTGGGTTCGTGCTTCTTCGGAGCTGCGCAAGAGTCGAAATTTAGGCAACAGTGCGACGGGCGGAGAGAGCAGCGGGGTGCGGGACGGGACATCCGTTCGCTCGCGGATTGCTCAACTTGCATGCCGCCGCGCCAGCGCGCCGCGCCGATGATTATTTCGATTTCGTCATGTGGCTGTAGCTATGTAGGTGCAATGACTCAAACCGAATGATTACGACACATATATTTCAGGCGTGGATAAACTATTCAACGAATCGATAAATAAACGTGATGTTATACATAAATGATGAATAACAATGACACAAGAGCAGTTAGAGCTCTCAAACGGCCGTGCCTTAAGCAGAAAGTTCAGTGATTTCGCAGCCGAATCAAATGACAGCTTGCGTAATCCCCGACGTCACTGCAGACATGACTGGCGCGAGTGGGCGACGACGGAACGGCTCGAGCGCAGGAACGTGCGACGGCGGTTACATGCCGACCATATAGGAGAGAGAAAAAGACTGACTGATATGAACAAAGTCGAGTCGATTTCTCCCCCCGACACGACTGACATATTGGAATCTTCTTTCTTGCCATCTTCCCGGCTCCGTGTCTAATCTTCAACTCCAACTGCAAGTAAATTTGTAAACCTAACTCCAAGCGAACGAGTTCACGCATTTCCTTAGTTTCAGTTAACGCACGAGTCACATGACGGAATCAAACGAAAATGTGACTAATTGTTGCTGCCTGCAACCGATCGCGGACCGCGTGTGCTAATCTAAAGCCTAACTTCTTTTGGCCGAATGATAAAAAAAGTATCAAAATGGCGGCTACACCACTTTGAGGAAGTTGCAAAAAAGTAGGTCGCGAACATCTCACAATTTTAACTCGAGCAAATTCATTTAAAACACTTGTTCGTTGGATTAATGTCACTTGTTTCTATTTCGCGTTAACATAAATTTTATTTAAGTACTAATTTCGTTTCACGGCAAACAAAGTAAAAAAATATTTTTTTCTAACTTTAACTTGCACTAGTCAAGTGTTAGATAGAAGGGAACGACCGATTCGAGCGACGTCTAAAGAGCGAATGGTAGCGCGTGGCGAAGAGCGATAGCGTAGTGACGATGGGCTCGAGAGGGGCAAGGCGGGAGGGCCGCTGGGAGGGGGGACGGGGGACGGGAGCGTGCTGCGCGCGCAGAGAAAGGACGCAAGTGGTGATGTAATCGCGATCGATGCACTCCGATCCGTACGACGCAACGACAGCACGACGACTACTCTACTCTACTCGCTCGCCGCTAACGAAGTCAAATTATAGCTATCCCGCTGAAAATAGGGATCAATTCCAGATCCAGCCAAACAATATCTTAATGACTAAACCTTCCCCAAAAAAGACATTCTTCTGGACGGAAGCCAATTAGATGCCGAAGATACGTTACAGGTCAGTGACCCCTTTCAGTGATCCGTGCTTTACTAAGCTATGATCCACGTGAAGTGACAAAGGGGATGGTCACCAATACGGGGTTAGGCAGCAGCGATAGCACATGCTGCGCGTGAGCTTACCTCGGGTACAGTGTAACTAAGCTAGCTAGAACGGAACGTCGTCTAACCTAGTCGAGATTTATACCGCCATTTGGTATTGATCAGAGTTAGCGAACAGTACGGCCATTCGGCCGTCATCGGAAATCTCCGCCTGACGCTCGGGTCCTATCTAGGTCACACGTGTAAACGTTATCCCCTCCACACCGGCCTTGGCTTACTTTAGGCCAAATGGCATAGCAAGCACCTCCCCTTCTCTGTTGGTACCGCGCGGCGCGGCGCGCTCCGAGAGCGGGTGCGATAGATTCTAACCAGCTCTTCTTTGACATCTACTTCCTACTCTACTATTTCACCAATTTTGTAACTCATGAAGCTCTTTGTCTCGTATGGAGGTACCACGCTAATGTTCACGAGAGACGTTTGATGTAATAATAATAAATATATAAATATTACATTGTTGGTAACCAGGTACATACGTAACATTTCCCTCTTAGAAAATCGTAACAAATCTGTCAACTGTAGTAAAGGTCTTCCTTGGAAAGAAAATGTTGTCTAAAACTGACAGTGTAGGCACCTGTTCGTGGACAATGGATCAAGACCATTCGACGTATACTTATATTTACCTAATTCGGTAATCGAATTTTCAGTAACATGAAATTTACATCGTTACAGGATTACAGCGATTCCGCTTTTTTTCGACGATATGTACCTAAATATGTGGCAAAAAGTACTTGTAAGTAAACATATGTACCTAATTACTTTTTCTGATAATTATGAAATACATGTAGATGCCGACTTGTCTTTTAACCAACATCAAATTCTACTTTTGACAATACACTGGGCAATAGATACAATTGCGACTTTGCTTCTGAACTTCACTCAACGAATACATATTATCAGATCACTGTTTGAGAACAATGAAGATGGTTAACGAAAATGATTAAAACAAATTGTTCCAAATCGAGTCTATGTAAGTATATAGTATATCGAGTGAGCGGCGTTCTAAACTGTCTAAGTCGGTGGGTATCGCGAGGTCGAACAGCCCAGCGCGGCCCCATCGAATAAAACTCACTACTGATGATGAAAACGGCGTTCCAAGCGACCTCGTTCGAATCTAGGACAGCACCCGAAATAACTAGGGCACCGTTACTGCGCAGCCGCTAACGCAACTTGTAGTCATAGCTTGCGTCAATGCCCAACGTAACAAGAGCTCTGACGTATCAGGTCTCATCGTCCCCTCGCACTATTTTTCTAAAGAGCTGTGAGGGCAGGGGCGGTCCAAGTGGCATTGGTAGGCCACGTTGCCGAAATCGACCTCTTACACTGCGGAAGTTTCGTGCACTTTGTTCTTTGTATCCCACGGAAAGCTACTTGTACAACAAAATGAATCAAAATATAGGTAGATCTGCTCATACACCGGCACCGGTTATGGACTTCTTAAATAAATAATACATAATACAGGCTTGTAAAGGTTTCAACATAAAACTAATCAGAAAGCAAGTAAGTACTTAAATGTGAAAGAAAATATCGGAACTGTCATATTTTATAGAACAATGATAATCTAGGGTTAAACGCAAAAAACCTCTGGTCATTTAAAATCTAGACAATAACGTTTATTTAGGTGTCAGTACGTATTCAGTATCATGTCATAATCAAGCAAAGAAGTTGCGCTCCTTGAATCAGATTTAGCAAGAAGCTACCGTTCCAATTTAGCTTCTAAACATTTTGAACTTTATTTATTTTATTTGTGCAATAAGGTATTGAATATTATGTAAAACTATGTTCTAATAAAGGGTTCTAGAATAATTCTTGCCATATGATTTGTCGCCATAATAAAAAAAACTAAATTAACGGAATTTGTAATTTAATCTGTGCATTGAATGTTGAATGATATAACCGCGTACAAAACTGTGTTCTGTTACTGGCATGGTTACTGCTGTCCGTAAGTCAAACCGTCCTAGCCATAAATGCAGTAAGCATAGCTCCCCATGAGAAATGAACACTTAGCTTGAAAAGTTTAGTAGAGTCGCAGAATTCAAATTAAAAATACAAAAAGGAAAAGGTAGCCTTCTCCAAACAATGAATTAATGATTATTATGTCAATTCAATAATGTCACGTCACATAAGTACCTATGTATGAGTAGCTTGCGTGCTGACTACCCGATAGATGATGTTATTGAATTATTGATGATAATTTTGTAATTGTATATACGAGTACACTAGCGAGTAAAAAACTGGAGGCGTAAAAAAGTGATGTTTCATCACTCGAGTTCATTTAGAACGTATCTGATGATGACTATCCAAAGTATGGATGAATGAAGTCAGAGCCCTGAGTATGATCAGGTATCTACAGAAAAAAAACTAAATTAGAGACTATAGAATCCGGAGCTTTTAATTGCCTTAATTTTTTGTGTCTTTGTGAACTCCAAGTATTGCCTAATGTTTTTAGGACACGACTACCATCTTAGGACACGTCAAAGAACAGCCCACTCGGGCTCATACGATTGGGCATACCTACAGGACGCCGTACGGTGTCACTGTCCTTCAGCGAGTTAAGGTGTAATCGAACTATTTGTTTAGGTAGGTGTTTTAGGCACCTCTACACGCCATCTCTATTCACCTTCAGAACAAATAACCATCGTCAGATATCATATCACCCAAGCAAGTCGGTATCTGGCTATGGCCATGAGCTGGATTATAAAAAATCTGTTTTTGACCCTTTAGTGTCTATGAACAATTACTTTAATATTATTTTGTTTAAATGAAAACAAAATTAACTTAAGTAACTTACCTACTTATTTAGAATAGCTATTTGCATTGAATGTATATATTTATACAAACCATCGATTGATATTTGATTGTGGTTGGTTGTCTCGACGATAGACACGATACGTACATACGACAGTATCGTATTTAATTTACTTATTATCATTTATCAGAAGGATCTACAACAACAACACATTGTTTCGTAACATATCTATCAATCATGTATTGTAGTAGGACGCAATAGACCTTGGCCACAAAGGCGAACAGTAACCAAATACTTGTAATGAAGACTTGCCATGTTATGTAGAGACAATATTATTTTGTCAATAACTGTCGCGACATAATGAGCTTGACGCAACATTATGAGAAGGCTCTTGGTTAAAAACTTATCTTTCTTGACGATGTCTCTCGGTCGATTTTCTCTATATCTTTTTTCTATGTTTTTGTTTACCTCCTCTTTTTCTACAACAATTTATTACATCTATCAAAATGTGGATTATTCCTATCTGCATCCCTAACTGTAGCCTAGGCACAGCTTGTTCGTCCTAAGTGCGACAGGACTAACTAGCCCAGGCCATACTTTCTCGTACTACTGCGTTGGGATAAACTAGTTTAGCTTAGGCAAAACTAGTAGATCCTGGTATGAACACGAGATTGTAGGACAAATTGATAGAAATTTGAGTACAAAACAGTATCTACATACTCCAAGATCAAGCCTACAAACTATTATACTTTTTGTGTTTTGTCCACAAAATTGTGTCATATTATAAATGTATCTTTATTTCGTCTCTCTTTAATTTTTGCGTTTAAGTTTTAAAGTTTACGTTGAATACTGTTTTATCATTCTTCCCGAAAACTTGTACGTAATTAAACGAAGATTATTATATAATCAAATATAAAGCTGTAGATGTAACTGCTAGAAAAGAGTTTAGGAGCGGGTTATGATAGCGATTTTTGTAGTTTATTAAATAAATCGGCAAATTCTACAATTGGAATATATTATTTTTTGGACTGCCAAACTGATATGTTAGTATATAACATAACATTAAATATATATTTAATCTATACATATATATATTTATAGCGGCGCTCCACATACTTTCTCTCGAAAACGTAACGTAGAGAGGTCAGAGTTCAATCCCCGGTCATGCAATGTACTCGTACAAATGGGTTTTTCAAAATATAAGTGCATTTACCGACTGCAACAAACGGGAAGGAAACCATCGCGAGGAAACCAACACATTGAAAGTTTATCGACTTCATATTATAATGAATTCCAACTTGGGTTTTTAATTTTTAATCAATACTTATAACAAGGATTACATAAATATGCAATAAAGGGTATGCTGTCAGATATACTACCTACCAATTGGTAATTTAAATTGTAGAACAATAAAACTTGTACCGATAATACGAGAAAAGTTTATAATTTGGTAGTACTGGAACACTCCTTATATGAGTTTTGCCAGACTAATGGATACTGCCGTAAGATAATAAGGCTAGGAGATTCTAGAACATGTAAAGTTTGATCAAAACCGTTTTTTGAGAGTAAAATTGCAATTTTTAATTTTCGTTGTATGATAGTTATCCTTAAATTGAGAGCCAGTGGGAAACTACCAAGGATCCTTGGATGAATTAGCCTATAATTCTTAAACTCATAATGTGGAGTCAGCCAGACCAATGGTTTAGCCGTCAGGCAAAGCGTGATGGACATACGACGGACAGATGTTTTTGGGAAATATGTTAATAAATATGTAAATATGAAGAACACATTGTCAAGAAAATAAAATAAAAAAAATTTACGACGACACGATACCTTGTTCGCTATATACGCTCGAGAATAAAAATAGGGACGGGTCATGCTAAGTACTTCCTCTAGGTGTGTCTTGTTTACTTGTGTTAATCAATCGATCAACAGCCTTATAACAAGTCCATAAGCTGGACCAGGCCCCTCGTAAAATAATAAAATAATGGGAGTTGTAATTATCTACTTATACACTACACGTGACAGTAAGGTTAGTGATCCTAGTGAGGCTTCAACTGTATTTAGCCTTTAGTTGCACCTTACAACATACGAGTATAAAGGAAGACTGGGAGTACACTCTGGAGTAGAGGAAAATTAGGAGTGTAATACGTAGACGGGAATTTAAATTGGCGTAAGGGACAAAATGGCAAAATCGGTTTTTTTAGCTACCCAATTCAGTTTTCAATTCTCTTCAACAGTATATTTATAAAACGCTGAAAATCAATTTCGACACTATAATAAAAATCAATAAAGGACAATGCCCAAAATTTTATGGAATTTAGGCCTTGAAATTTGAACCTTGTGTCTGGATCAAATTGTCGTCAAAATACAGACAAAATACTAAGTATTATTATAAAAAGAAAATCGTTTAACTATTTGATGGGAAATTTGAATAACCTTACTTAGAATGAAATCTTCGTTGGCGCAAAGTTTTCACAGCTCCGTGAGATATGGCCACGATTAACCGCTCCAGATCTTAATGTCATAGTGTAATTACCGTCGTCGACTATTCACTACTTTAGACTCGTTGAAATATAATTTTTCACCCAAATACACAAAGTAAACAAACGGAGACAAAATAAGATGTTGATTTATCATCTGATATGACGTGACAGTACGAAACCATAGTGTATATCGATAGTGAGGTTCTATTACATCGATTTAACAAATAGATTAATCGATAATTTACGATTATTTCATAAACATGTTTTACGAACGTGTGTATTATCATCATAAATCAATATAAATACCGCGTTTCCAGTCAGTAAATGAAAAACGTGATGGGTGTATTACCGTAACTGAAAGGCCGTATCAAATATTTAAAAAAATATATCGATTATAACTATATATCGATTTAAATTCTGCTTTCACCACTCTAGTTGTCAAGTTGCTGGTCGCCCGGCGGAAATCAATCAGCGTTATTATTATATGTTATTTTTAAAAACATTTGAAGGGATTCATAATTCAGACCAACATATTTGGTACATGAATGGTGAAGACGCATATACGAGAATAAGTCTAATATATATTTGAGCGCTAGATGTCGTGGGTTCGATTCCCACTAGGGACAGACAACTTATCCCGATTGGTCCCGGCGTAGATGTTTCCACAGTACCTACAGGAGAAAATTCTAGTTTTAGTTAAAATCGACAAATGTATTTACGTAACCCTACTTAGATGACATATTAGGAGAAAATCAAAATATATCCTTATTATTATTTATAAGTCAAAAAAGTATGTTCAACATTTTTATGGAACCTGTGCAAAACGTTGGGAGCTAATGTTTGAACGCCGCCAAAGAGAACAAAGAAACGATGACTAAATCCGTTGCCGGAAAACATAGATTAGGTAGAGTAAGGTCAACATGGCCTCCTCTCTTTGTGCATGTGTTTCCCAGTTAATAATAAAAACCAGGGAGGGCTACTATAGAGAGAAACAATGTAAGGTCGGACATGTTTGGATAACAAAATAGTAACTACCAATGCCCGCGACATAGTCCACGTGGAGTTGAAGGGGGTCCCCATAATGTAAGGGGAACTGAACATCTCAAGGTACTACATAGACCCAGCAGTTTAAGCTGCACGGTGTTACTCGTTGATTTTGTAATCTAATCAGTTACTCATTTATTATATTGTGTGAGAGTAGAATTGGATTTTAATACATACGAATACCTAGCCTATAAAATAAAAATATATCGATTATACCTATATTACATATACCTCATACCATGGAGCAAAATAATTTTTCGTAGCTCATAGTCTCACCTCAAATGGTTTTCCTTCAGGATTGACACTAATTGGTTATTAAGTTAGATAACAGATGCACATTTTAAAGTCATCATTAGTGTCAATTCTGAAGAAAAACACTTTAAGGTTAAACTATGAGCTACGAAAAATTATTTTGCTTCATGGTATGAGGTATATATTAGTTTAAAACTCCGAAAATTGGGAGGAGGAGGAATAGTAGGAAGAAGTTAGGGGAGAAGAGAAGGAGATGAAAGATGAGGGCGAGGCTAGCGGAAATGGGAGGTGGTAGGACAGAGGGAAGGGGGCAGTGGAAAATAAAGGGCGGAGTAAGGGGCGAGTTTCGGTAGGGGGAGGGGAGGGGTAGAGGGAAGGATTAAGAGGGGGAGGGAAGGGGAGGGAGGGAACGGGAGCGGGTAGGGGTGCCTGTGGGAAGGGGTTTTCAACGTGTTGGGAAGGGCATGAGGAAGGAAAGAAAATGGGAAAGGGGAATTTCACCTGCGAATTTTTTTTTTAATAAAATAAAAACTTTTTGAACAATATTAAAACATAAAAAATATAAATAATTGAATGATAATCTTATAATTCATGATAAACATGAAGTAAATGTCAACTTCATTTAAAAAAACATTAATTCTGTAGTCCAACTTGCGGAACCGACGTCGGGAGGCTAATTTTATGTATATATTTTCAATGCATAACCAGATTAATAGATTTCTTTAAGGATTAAGTAATACATAATAATTTGTAATGTTAAGTTGCCCACGCGGACGAAGTCGCGGGCAACAGCTAGTTACAGCTAGTTACAGTTAGTTAGTATAAGACTGACGCCATTGACAAGCAATTAATTATCTGTCATGTGTGTACTTGCCTAATTACCAATCGAAGACTGATTATAATTATACTGGTAGGATTAATTGAGCTATACAAAGTATCAGAAACAATTATTTGAGATTACACAATTTCTTTCATCACATATCTTGAACATTTTCTATATACTTAATAACTCGAATAATAAGAATTTCCAACAAAGTTCACTTGAATGTTAGCATAATTATTATAATATGAAAGCCTAATACATACAGATAGCAGTATTATTCAGAATGCCTTGAACACGCCACCACGCCACGAGTCAACCCAGTCGGCTAGCTTGATAAGAATATACCTACCTAGGTATGGAAATGATGATAAGACTTCTGTAATAACTGTACATAAATTTGAACGTAAAACGTGCATTATGCTAGTTCTTTTTTTACCAGAGGCACTTAATTAATTACAGATAGTGAATATAGAGTCGAACAATATACGCGACGGCGTGTGTAATTTCGGCAGCCTACCTACCTTTTCACTCGAGCCTATAACAATACAGAGGAGGAATAGATTTCAATATTCGTATGTAGGTAATAATTTGAAAAATGAAACAGATTTGTTTGCCAACTGCGACGTCCACGCACACACTCAATTGAACATAAACTTTATTACCGTAACACAAGGTACGATGGGCCCGAGTTGATCGCCACGTATCAAGAGTCAGAATAATCGAGTCGTTTGATAAGAGCGCGATAACCTGAGCTCGTGGTATTTTCGCCAGCAAATCGAGGAAGAAAGTCGCAGTGATATAAAATGCAAATAAAGAATGTAAACGCACAGCGAGAACTCACCTTTAGCGGGAACCGGCGGCTCGGTCTGCCAGTGATGTTGTGACAGTAACGGGTGCCATGTTATGTATTTTATGACGCCTGCGGCGGCGGTAGTGCGCTGGCGCGAGGACCGCGTCGGCGCAGAGCGATGCCGCATTGTGCTCTATACGTATGCGCGGCAGAGGTTCTCCCCCTCACCCCCTCACCAAACGTAATACTTTTAGAGTGGAAATGACGTACCTAACTACATTTGGAACACGTCTTCTACTAGGTCTTTCAGGCTTGACTGGTTCAGGATTATCACACGATATTGTGGCTGCTGTGGGTGCTCGCCCGGATAACTACATGAGGCGTAGTGAACGTGGCATGCGATTGATGTGCTCCACAATTGTAAAGTGGGTCCGCAAACATAGTATTTGCTTACCCTTTTAAATCAAAAATGCAATTTGTATGTTTTCGCCTCTTATCACCTTTTAACGCGATATCATAACTGCGCCAAGAATGCATCAGTATTACTTTAAATGGGTTTTACGGCCCTACAAATAAAAATTAATTTGAGCCAGTCAACATGTTCAATATTTATTTATAAAATATATCGGGCTTACGTAAAACGGTTAGATGTAGTATCAGTAAAAAAAAATTTTTTTAGTTCATTAAAAATACAAAAGAAAATTACCTCTAACGAGGTTCCGCCAAAAAGTCGCATTATGATTTTATTCGACTAAAAATAAATAGATCTATTTAAGATCTATTAGATCTTATATAGAAGATATATACTGCCACACTCGTTCCCACCAAACTGTCCTCAGAGTTACTGTCATACCAATATTTTAAATTTTAATTTATTTAAATTTAATTCCTCTCCTTAATATCTGGTAAGTTTGTGGCTGGCGATATTTAGATCATAGTAATTTAACCTGGTAATTTTATTTTTGTAAGTACAAACATTTTTCTGAGCTGGGAGAGAGGCATCTTTTCCTCGCTGCAAAGAGAAATAAATGTGTTAGGTGACTTTACTGAAAGCCGCTTTTCTTCTTTATGCGCGTTTACTCTTTTTAACGCCAATTAAATAAAGCTAAAAGTAAGGAAAAAATAACTTAAGTACCAAGGACGAGTGGGTACAAACGGCAACGTCGAAGCTAGTAAATAGGTCGCGAGGGCACGGGAACTGTGTGGTGTGGGCTGGGGGACGGAGGGGAGAGAGAGGGGGGCGGGGCGGGTACGGGTCGGGAACTAGGTGCCCTACATGTGAACTGGACAGGCCGAGCCGCTCTGCTGTGCACAACGACAGGTTTACGAATTCATAATCTCATAAGTAAAATATAGGTAATATACCTATACAAACATTTGCTGCCCCTATAAGAGTAAAAATTAAAAAAATTCTTGATAGCGAGTGGTGTAGCGTGATTGGTGATCGTAGTAATGATCTTAACATACACACACGGGAGAACACTGCTGCCCGTCCCTGGTGCAATCCCTTAGTCGCCTTGACGACACCCACGGGAAAGATAGGGGTGGCCCTTTTCTAAGCCGGGAACCACACGGCTGCCTGCCAAGCGTGGTGATTATGGCAAATCCCCCAATGGATAACATACCAAAAGTGGTATTCTATTCTGGAGGCCTATGTCCAGCAGTGGACAGGTGTTTAGGCTGATGATGATGTAGTAGCGTGATTTGTGTAGCTGTATTCCTATTTTTTTATATTTGACTATAAATGTGTTCTATATTACCATCTCAAAACACTCTCCCCAATTTACGTCCGCCACGTTTTGGCTAGCGTCAAAACGATTGGTCTGGTTGACACCAAATTTTGAACGGATTCTTAGTGATTTCCCGCTGGCTCTCTCGATTTGAGAGTAGCTGTCATAAAAAATGCAATTTTGCCAACAAACTGCTGTAACGAGTTTCATCAGACTTTGCATGTTCTAATCGTAATGTTATTATCTAATGACAGTTTTCGGCTGTTTTCCTTCCCGTTTGAGAGCAGTCAGTACCTAAATGCATTTATATTTTGAATACCCCCATTAGTACATGGCGTGACAGGGATTGAACTCAGACCTCTCTACGTCCTTTACGTTTTTGTGCTGCTGTACAATTTAGTACTTTCTAAATATTTTATTTTCTGAATTAATTACTTTCTAAGTCACTGACTTAACAAACCACCCTCGTATACAGGGTTACAGGAAAAGTCGTGCTAGATCCCTTAAGGGTGTGGAGCACCCATCATTTCTGAATTATTTCACTATGAAACACCCTACCCTAAACTTAACCCTTTTCGAGATATTCGACTTTTAATTTTTTTATTGAAAATTGCTGATTTTTAGGCTACTACATTTATTTTTGTTTATTTTGTGTATCTTATTATTATTATTATTGCATTTTTACATGTGTAGTAAGATGCTTTAGGACGTCAATCATTAAAATAGTGCACAAGTTATTTGAATAGACCGTAGTAGACAAGTGAAAGAAAAGAAATAAAAAACATATTAGAAAGTTTATTTTTCTCTAAGGGATATCTAAAAAAAATATTATGGTAATTGTTCGGCAGATGTTTTTTAAAATATCTACGGTTCATCAACTATCTAACGAGGTATAATAATGTAGGGTTTTATTCAAATGCATTCAAAAAAATTTAGTTTCATAGGCGACAGTGGAGAAGAAAATGTATACTTAGCCCTAAAAAGTAAAATAAAACAATAGGTAAGCATGAAATGCCATTTATTAAAGGTTTTCTCACAACTTTTTCTTTTTCTACAGTTCATGTTATTATTGTAGGTGTATAGGACGTTTTTTTGTGTTACCTCAGACAGTTTCATAATATGTATTGTCTATTTTTACCGATAAGAATGTCTGTCGTCCGCGTCTGGTGTAAGCAGTTTATGTGAACAATGATGCTAGGTCCCTGTAAATTATTCGAGTGGGTACGCCCGCCACCGCGCCGCCGGCCGCATCGCTCCACGAAACTGCTATTGTTTGTATTTAGCGCGCCGCAATGTAAGTCCCTTTATAGTGTTACTTTTAATTTCACACACCGTTACGGCTTTATTGAAAAGTACTTGGTTTTAATATATTATTATGGTCAACATGTAGTTGGAACATTAGGACATCTGGTTTCTACAACATTTTGACAATGGGACATTTTGTCATTAGAAATTTGTACAGCAGTCATATGGACATTTTGGTAATTGTATCAATATTTTATTGCCCGGCGTCGAACTATAATCTGCTAAGGCTAGGGAACGTACCCAAAGTACGTGAGCCATTTTTTAAAATCCCCCTCCCCCCTCAGTCCGAAGTATATGCCATGACCCACCCCTCCCCCTCTAGTTTTTACGTAGTAATTCATAAATATAGTTTAAAACCATTTTTGCAAACAGAAAGTGATCTGATTCAATCAGCTGAAGTCAGCTCAGCTGGCATATGTGCGTCAGTGTTGCCATCTGTGAGTTTAAAAATCACGCGCGAAACACGCGCCTATATAGATTTTTGAATATAGATCATAAACGCGCGAGATTTCCTTACAGGATATTGATTACGTGACGAAAACCTAAGCCCCCCCCCCCCCCCCGCTTCTGTGACGAAGCGTGGTATTTTAGCCCCCCTCCCTTCCCTAAACGGGTCACGTAGTATGGGTACGTTCCCCTAGCAAGGCAACACATTTTTCCTGTAAAACATTCAAAAAGTAGTAAGTAATCTATTACGCCTCTGTGATTTAACTCTAACAACTAAGTATGTAAAAAAAAACTATTACGTGCAGTAACGGCTGACTTAAGTAAATTAAGTAAATAATAATATTAAATAAATAATCCTTAATAGAATTTACTATTATGGGGATTTTAGTCACCTCTTATACAAAAGGATATATCGTACGTACTGATGTACTTATTAACTCACAGCTCAAACTGCTGTATCTAAAAACTTAACATAATGTTATAGACTTCCTCGGAGATAAATGGATAGGTAATGATGACTAAGAAACGACTTTTTGGAATTCCAAACCTCAGGGGTTGACATTCCACATGGATAAGGTCGCAGGCGACAGATTGTTTATAATTACAGTCCGATGAAAAGGTCACTAGACAGATTCTACTGGATTTAATCCGTTTCTTAGAATTCCGTCCTTGTCTTCTTTAGGGGAGCAAGTATAATGCGTATGCCAATACTATAATAATTTAGAGTCCCTACTTTGTCATACAATTTGTTCTGTTCCAATGAAATGTGACGTGTACAGTCGGCCACAGTAAACAGTTAAACTGATTATAAAGCACACATTTGAATTTTGACAGTACTAAAATTATTTCTATTCATGTCAAACAATAGTTAAACACTATAAAGACGAAACTAATTTTAGTGCGGTCAAATTTTAGGTGTGTGCCTTTAGAATCGGGCCCGATAAATTACCTCGAGGCTGACCTCGAATCGAGACGCTATTGCATAGGTCCCTTACGGTTACGTAATAGCGTTATGGAATTCACCTGCAGTGAAAGTACATTCAAAATACATTCATTTATTTATGTGATGCGTGGACACAAATATAGCGACACTTCCATTGTGGCATCAGATTCTGTGTTCTGCAACGAAGTACATACACTTTTCATTCTCAAGTTTTAAATAAATCTGTCATAAACCTGTTTTAAGTCCACTACTGGACCCAGGCCTTCCCTAGAGCCCGGACTGTACGTACCCGGTTCGGATTCGGTTCCATATTGATATGCATACATTTTGAACCGATATACAACGATTGTATAGGTACTAAGTTAGATGCAAGCAACGAACGGGATGGATAGTTGTTGTACTCATATCGCAGACCTCATCAATTTTACGGTTTTGGTTGCAACCTGCAGTTCTTTATCCTATAGTGTTCCTTCGACTGCTTTCCTAATAAGGTAAATTATACACGACTCGTTGGCCTAGTGGCTTGGTCATTGGACTCGAGCGCCAGAGGTCGTGGGTTCGATTCCCACTGGGGACAGACAACTTTGTACAAATTGTTGTTTTTATTGTTGGATGTTATATTTTTGAATTTTTCTATCCTCGTTTAATTTCCATAGCACAGGAGAAAATTCTAGTATGGGATTAGATAAATGTATTGTACATGTATATATATGTAAGATTTATTCATAATTTCACATAGGAAGTGTATTTTATTTAACTCTTTATTGCACACACACAGATAAAATAAAAAAATAATACATTAAAAGAAACACAAGTACAAACACAAGTATTTATATGCACAAATAATTCGTACATCATAGTACCTAAGAACTTCATAGTTTGTGTAGGTGATAAACGTCCAAGATACAGTAGATAACAAGTAGTGGTTTGCTGCCGAAACTCTAACGCTTTACTAAATCAAACTTATCTCTATTACTGTCTGTTCTGTATTACTCGCTATACTAATTTCGTACAATTAGACTCTCGACTTCGCGACAGCTCGCGTCTTGCAGTTAGTTCGTGATCACAACCGCTAAAATTGGTCGAAACGTACAGCAAATTTAAATTAAATTGATAAAAACTTGGTAAAATACATAGCAGGTACATTAGTATTCGCGTGTAAGACTCGTGTACCAAATAAATACTTAACTGAATAGTTACTGTGATCATAAAATGTTTATAAACTATAATGATTCTTACTAAAAACGTTTAAATACCTATATAATAAATACAGTATAATTTGAATCTTATTGTATCTGACATATTTATAATCATTTTCTGATAGACGCCGTACGAATTATTATTACTCTCATTCGTTATATAAAGACTTCGTTTACATTTTCAGACTTAAAGTTTTTTTGCCACACACGTGGCCTGCAGATAAGCGCAGACTTGTCACAAAGCCCCCTTGACACGTCGGCAATCTGGTGGCAGCGACGATATTAAAGGGGTCACATAGTAGTTTAATGCGCCATTATATAATGATCATTATATAATGATCGAAGGTATTCAGTGAATCGATCGGCGATAGCTACAGAATTACCCACAAATACAACGCAAAGTTGTACAAGTAATAAGATTTCATTAAAGCGTAACATCACTGTAGGCAATCCTTTGTTCGCTTGCTGGGTCTGCTATAACGTCACAAAGCGACATAATAACGTTAACTGAAAGTGCACCGGTCTGCATCACTGAATTTCAGAGCTCACTCGAGACTTGCATAATTCACACATGTATTGATCTGGTATACTGGTGGTTGAATTACTAAATTTCCCTCTGCCGTTAATTATGCGGTTGGGAATAAAAATTCATAAAATGGGTTAGGAGTTGGGTAGGAAATGATTTTTTTTTTGAGACCACGAGCTTATCGATTATAATTCTTTATTATGTAGAAAAGTAATCTTGCAAAAATTTAGACGCAAAATGTTAGTATAACTGTTTTGTATAATGTGCCTACCAATCAACCTAATTCAAGAAGTCTAAACAAAGGGTGGTTGGATATTTATGGACCTACGATGTGTCAAGATATATTTTAAGAAATTATATAGGTTATATATTTGTACAGGTTGTAACTGTTTTTACGCTGTAAATATAAGAGATATCAAATGAATCTATATCGAAACCATGTTGCCTACTGAGTAAAATGACGTCAACCACTTTTTTTAAAGAAACGCGTTAGGTATATATGAAACTTTGACTTTAAAGACTCCTAATCCTTTAATCATTTATTTTCATCGCAGGTGCTAAGGAAGAAATGTATTCAGAAATAAGCTCAACCTATTGTTTAATTTTATTTTCTTTGTGTTGGTTATTTGTATTTTAGTGTGAACAATAAATTGTTAAATAAATAAATTGGTTGGTTTAATTCAGCTGCCGACTTTTGAATTTGACATGGGACATTTGAAGGGAACAAACGGATCAATCGAATATTATTTATTAACCGGATTGGGTCATACACATTTGTTTTAGTACAGTTACACAGTAACTGTCCCTCCCTTTTTACATTTGGGGTAATTATTTTACAGGGGAAAGATTCAGATGAGATTTGACGGTGACAGTTCCAAGTTTAGATGGAAGAGGGAGGTCTAGAGGAGCTAAGAAATTTAGTTCATGACAAAAATAAGTTTGTAATTTTGTTTGTTTTACCAATTACCTTATTTTACGAATTTCTAAAGATTCGTAAAATCATTTCGTATCATAAATGCAATATCTATTAAATAAAACTGTAAAATTTCAGTTACTCTAAAGTTGTCTATAAGAGATATAAATGTGGGATAAGTCCGTCTTTGTACAACAATTATATTCCTGTTTGTTGTTTGTTTTGGCACAATAAAGCGGATATATACATACATACTTGTGTGTATATATACACAGTACACTGAAAAAAAAAATTTTTTTTTACTAAAGGTAAATTGGTAAAAGGTAAGTAATCGAATACATCTAGACCATTTTAAAATTTTTTGTCGGTTTGTGCACGCATCACGTAAAAACTACTGATCTTATAGTAATATGATTATTAAAAAATTATGCGAATTAAAGAATTAAAAAATTTAAGAAACGGACATAATATTACAAAAGTTGAAAGCGAAGGGAGAAGGGAGGCGGCTCAGGGCAAAAGAAGAGGGGAGGGTGCACAGAGGAAGAGAAAGGAAATTTAGGGCGGGGGAGGGGTATTAGTTATTGGGGGAGGGAGGTGGGGAGGCGCTTTATGAGGAGGCGGGGGAAGGGCACCAGTGGAAGAGGAAAGGAGAGACGGAGGTATTTACATCGTATTAGAAAATACACGAATTTAAACGCATATAATAACAATCAATACATTAGTATGTGACAAAGTATGGGGCTCGGCGGGATTGAGTTTGATTTGAGTGAGGACGCAGGGAGTTTGGGGGGGGGGGGGGGGGTAGCTGAAGAGGAATGGTAGTTAGAAGGTAGGTTAGGGGGAAAGTAAGAGGAGGGAGGGTGGCATTAGAAGAGTAGGCTGAAGGGCGAAGTTGTCGGGAGGGAGGTGAGAAAATAAGGCATTCACTTAAACATCTAATCATCATTACCATTTTATTATACTTTGTTGTTTTCGCTTTGTTTTTCGCACGTCAAAGCGAGTATATCTACCTACTTATAAAAACGGGATTGGTACGTATTTAAGTAGACTGTGCTTACAAAGTATGGCAAAGCTAGTGGTAACATATTTGCACTGGCTGCAGGGAAATCTATGGATTACAGTTTTATCATTCTGCAGAGTCAGTTATCTTTGCCAAGCTGTATAGTGAAGTGGTGGCAGGCAGCGGATCTGGGTCACGGGTCGACCGCCCGCCGTCAGCCATCCTACGTGCCTACGCACACATGGAGGAGCTCTATGGCACACGGCACCTACACCCACTGCTGCCGGCCTCGGACGAAAACTAGGCCAAAAAACTCGCGCATGCGCCATCTTCGCTCGCCACATTACCGCACTCTTTATAATACAGAATAGTATAACTTTCTGTTACACTTATCTACCTGAACATAACTTATATTTTCTATATTGTAACTTTTAAATCACCATGGAGGAATATAAATAAAATGCTATCTTTGCATTGTTAAAATTGCGAACAAAAATCTTCCATATTTTTTTGTATGGTCAACAAACAACATCATAAAAAGTAAACAGGTAACTAAACACTACCTCACATGAAATTATGCAAGTTGCGGTTATAGAAGTAGAAATAAGTATTGTCATTAAAATTATTATAAATACCCGACAAAAGATCGAACTCCAGAAGGCGATAATAAAATTAACCAATAAACATATTAAATATCTATCACACAAGCAAAACAGCATTACAGCAATCAGCGAATGCAAATTTATTGCTGATGTATAGTTTAGATGATATTGTCCCACCATTATAAAAGGAACTTCTTTAATCCTCGATTCTTTTATTACGGACGATTATTAGCTAGGAGTTCCATGAGTTATGCGGACCAAGTTACGTTGGTCTATTGTACGTTGGGCAACATTGTCAAAATTTGTACTGGTGTGCAGTGCTCTATCTGCTTAATTAAAACGCCTATGTGTTAGTGAATGGGGCCCTGTTTGGGAGTCCAAACGAGTTGCGATGGAAAGTTTGTTTCAATATTACAGGCATGAAAGCAAGCGTACTTTGCGTACCTACCTCCTCGGTAGACCAAGTGGATAGGTACTTATAAATTGTAAGAAAACAGGTTGTGGCTATTGAAACCGAATCGACCTTTGTCCTAGCACAGTAACGGTTTTGTTTAACTATTGTGGTTTTTTTAAATGTCTTACTGGACCACTATCCACTATAGAACACTTTTATTCTTTAAAAAATAAATCGATTTATTTCTACAAAAATACTCTTGCATAAAACCCTATATTTTTGATTCTTTTGTTCTCGATTTACTGAAAATGGCATCTATATGTATTTAGCTAGCAGACTGATTAAAATTTCTGATAGCATATAGGTACGATCCAGTGAATAAGAACAAATTCATTAGGATGGGTCGAGCGAGGCAGGTTCATGTGACCCAGAAACTTTTAAGGTGTGTTTTCCCTACACGAATGGATACCTACTTCTAACTAACATTGTTGCTTTAATATAAATGATAAATACTGACTAACCGTTTTTGAAGAAATTATATAAAATGTATTAATGAAATACTAATAAAATATAAATTACCTAAGAAGAAATTTGTAGGTTGGTGTCTGTTTTGGAATCTTCGCCCTTTAGGTATATATTCTCTGCATATATTCGAGCAAAAACTCGAATATGGCTCGACAGATTTGATTTTTTTGTTTGTTATTCGCCTCAATACTAGGTTGTTTTAGAAAAAAAATGAAAAACCCAAAGGTACAGCTGAAAAATCGAACGTCGTAATTTTTGGAAGTGGAGCGTGAGGGTGGGGAGCGCGGTGAGGGCAGAGAAAGGTGGGGAGAAGGGAGGGCAAAGAACAGGGGGTTACAAGGGGGGTTAGGGGAAGTAAGGAAACGAAAGGAGAAGAGACTGTGGGGGAGAGGGAGGTGGGGAAGAGATATCCACGTATGTCAGTGGTCTGCGCGTACGTTGTCGCGGGCACAGCTACTCGTTTATAAAGACTGCTAATACGTTCCGAACCGGTGGTAAAAAAAAACCAGATCTAGTTTTCAAGAAAAACGATAAAATAGTCTAAAAATAGCGTTATTAAATGTAAACGCAAAATACTGAAAGAAAAAAACGTACGGTAATGTGAAATAAAAAGTGTTTTGAAATGATGATAATACACAATTTGTACATAACATTTAATACCTAATTTGTTTAATTCACAGTGCACCGTGAAACCATGGCTTAGGTCGGGATGGTTGCTAGGTGTGGGGAGGCCGAGCGTCGTCGAGCGCTGTGATCCAATGACCTAATTCGTAGCGTCCTCGCCCCGTATAGGTACTTAATCCACAGAACAGAATTATCTCGAATTCAAAGCAAACTCTTAAGGGATAATAATCGATGAAAGATATATGTTTTTTAAATTTAAGTTAGGGCGCTGGGCAGTTAAGGTTAGTGTATCGGACTATTATTTATAATTTTCGGAATTTACAGTGCTTTCAGTTTTGATGACGTAGGTACTGGCATCAAATTGTGAAACAGGTCAAGCGGAAAACGTTTAAAAATTTACTATCACGCCTCTATCGCTCTCGGGAGCAATCATTAATCAGTAGGTAAAAACGGAGTGGCGCATGTTTTACAGAGTTTTTTTATGTATGACGTGTGAGGTCTTTTCATGTGGTTATAGCCTTAGACAAATGATTCCTATAGACAATGTAGACAATGTTTGGCATTGTCAAGTTTTGCGTTATTGTTATGATCAAAAGCTTCAAAAATGTTGTTGCCTTTGGACAAACTTCTAGAAACTTTGCAGTAACGCATTAGAGCGGAAAGCTAGTCACAGGTACACAATTAGTAAACAATCTCGATGTTTTGCATATTATGCGCACAACTTATTCTTATTTACTTATTCTGGTTGATAAATAACAATTTAACAGAAAGGTGGAAAGGGAAAAGAAAATAGTAATAAAAAAATTTCAAACTTTGTCTTAGGCATGTCTATGTCACTCTATAAGAGATTCTATTTCGTCAGTAGAAAGGTAAAAACGCTAAATCGCCAATTTAACAACTTTACAGGAGAGAGGTTTAAAGTTTTTTTTTCCGGAAAAAATAAATATCTCGTTTTCTATGAGGAGTATTTTTATGTAACTTGAAAAAAAATCCGATTGTATAATAACTGCTTAATTATGTAAAGCAAAGAATCATTACAGGTCTTTTATTTTACGAGATAGATGTCGCTTTAGCGAACATCTCCTGAAAATATAAAAAATTTTAGGTAAAAAACGCTGAACATATACATATATATAGACAGATCGACGCAGAAAAAAAAATACAGTCGAATGGTATATACTCGTATAACTCATTTTCGACCAATGTGTCGCTTTAGCGTTTTTACCTTTCAACTGACGATATTATAAATTATAATTCTATTAGATCGCAATCGATTATTATAATTTAATAAAAGTAAAAAACTTAACTATTTTTTAGATTATGGCTCATGGTTCCAAGACCTTTGTCTTATTTAGAGTATCCATCCAACCAAAGTTTAGGTTGTCCCAACTCTGTCCATTTTAAGATATCGTCGTTGTTATTGCAAAGGGTCGGATGTTAAAAATATTTTTTTACAGGAAAGAAAAATGACTTATGATAAACAGATCGACGCAGAAAAAAAAATACAGTAGAATGGTATATATAACCGAGGGCCGCAAATGTCATTATTGGTTGCGTCAATCAAGCTGTAGTTACTCAACGGTCCACTAGATTGCGCTACAGGTAACGAATTATCACAATTCGATAAGAATATTGAAAAATTAGACTTTTACGCCATCTATGGTCGAATAGTCGTATGACGTTATATGTTTCATAATGTTATAGCATTTACAAACCCCAATAGATGGCGTTTAGGTAAATAACAAGACATATGTATGTAATCAATGATGATAATACCTATATTACTTAGTACAAAGATAATATTATAAACTACGACGAGCAGTTAATGAACAGTAGCTCTCAATTTCATTAATATACATAACATAACAGCTTTGCTGTCAAACACATTTCGTTTCATGTTTGCTGTAATTCATTCGCTTACCCAAATAGCTCATATCTTTGAATGCATTGATGCATAAGAAGTGACATTTCTTTAGCTATTAACGGAATGGAACGTCGTTGGACGTTTGCATCGCGTGTTTGTTGTACGAATATAAGCTACAAATGAAAACTCAAAAATTATATCTCGAAATCTTAGCTTACGGAACGGAACGTCGTTTGACGTTTGCATCGCGTTTTTGTTGTACAAATCTGAGCTACAAATGAAAACTTTCAAAAATTATATTTCGAATTTGAGTTTGCAACTTTAACTTTAAATTATTATTATTATCACCTTATTATCACCTCTACCCATAGTAAAAATATAAATTGAGTACATAAGCAAAGCGAAACTAAAAATGGTATGGATCGAAAGTATCCAAAAATCGTCGATTTAATTATGTTAGGGGAAAATTCATATTAAAAGAATTTAAAACACTGGTTTAGTTTTATTTAAAAGGTTCAGATTATTAAGATTTTCAATAAAATAAAACATTAATTAAAATACTGCAATCGGCCATTTTGACTGAAACACCAATCACAGTGCATGACGTCACGCCTAGGTAAACAATACTGTCATTCTCTGTGTTTTGTTGTTGTTAGGGATACGCAAAAAAATAAAAGTAACGATACTGTATTCGATACCAGTATCGCATCAAAAGTATCGATGCCGACGATAGTATCGAATCAAAAGTATCGATACTACTCGTATCGAGTACTTTTTCATCACATTAGAAACCTCAAAATTAATAATAAAAATAGTATAAATAGAGACGGAATATTATTATTGGTATAATAATAATATTCCGTCTCTATTTATTTATTACAATAAACATTGACATAATGGTAGATGTAAATATGGTTCTTTTTAAACCCCTAGTCTTTATCACTGCAATCAGACCAAAATCAGACATAAAAAGTAATTTGTCTCCATGCAACGACATCATATTTTAATAAGATAGTGGTTTCCTCTAAATCTCGACCGAGAGGATCGTTATGCATCAGCAAAGCAAGAAAGAAGAGAACGGTAATGAGATGACACTCTATGAGTATACAATGCGGTTTGCCGCATTTACACACGGAGCGTACGGAGCTTGCGCTGGCGTATTCTCATCCCTGGCGCTGGGCGATACGCAAAACAAAGTAGGTCTGGTATCGGTACACCAAAAAGTATCGAGTATGTGACGAAGTATCGATACCTAGTAAAGTATCGTAACAAAAGTATCGAGTACGAAAATACTTGGTATCGTAACGAAAGTATCGATACTACTCAGGTATCGATACTTTTTGCAGACCCCTAGTTGTTGTGAATACTACTGATTACGCATTTGGATTGATTTTTTTTTCTTTTACGTGTGATTTATCGACTCCACTGTACTATAACAATGGAACCAAGCTTTGTTAAGGCAAATAGCTCAAATTTGCCCAGGATTGATGTATTAATGTTGGGCGATTTCCTCGCAACAAATAAAGAATTTTGCTCGCTGAGTTACGAGAAACGTGAAAACTTCCTTGTAAGTAAATTTTGTATTTATTTTTACCCTAGATACAACCAACCTAGATATAATCAAACTTTTTGAACTCGTGCGAGTTTATTTTACTTTCATAGGTTATTTGCACAATAAACTTGTCATTGTTTATTTTTGAGGTCACAGCTTGTATGTTGCTATTTTAGAGTTAATACCATGTTAATACCCGATAAAACTAGTACATTTCTGTAACTAAAAAACACCTACTAGTTTAGTATTTTTCCTCATAGTAAACACCTAAAATCGGATAAATCACCAAGTCAGTGTGTATGTATTTGTTCTAATTAATTTCAATTATTTTAGGTCTTCAAGACCATCATATGGGGATGATGCAATCAGTTATGTGCAACTAAAACGGGAAGGAAACATTTGTACAGTAAAGTGCAAAATTTGCCCAGAGCATAAAGTCCATGCAAAACTATATGCTGTTACATTGATGGTTGATGAAGATGAAGAAAAAGTAATATCAATCGAATGCCATGATTGTGTTGCTCCCCAGGGCGGATGTAAGCATGCCATAGCGCTGCTTATGTGGATCCATAGATGAAGCGAAGAACCTTCATGCACAGAAGTTCAATGTTACTGGCGGAAATCAAAGCTATCAAGATTTGGCACTACCTTGAAATTTATATCTGCAAAAGATCTATCTAAAGGTAGCCCTATATTGCCTTCTAACTCCACAGTTCTTGAAAAAATTTTAGAAGAAGAAGGGAAATAAGACTCACCAGCAATGAAACGGGAAATAATAAGCAAGAAACTAGGGAAAATCGTCGATTTAATTATGTTAGGGGAAAATTCATATTAAAAGAATTTAAAACACTGGTTTAGTTTTATTTAAAAGGTTCAGATTATTAAGATTTTCAATAAAATAAAACATTAATTAAAATACTGCAATCGGCCATTTTGACTGAAACACCAATCACAGTGCATGACGTCACGCCTAGGTAAACAATACTGTCATTCTCTGTGTTTTGTTGTTGTTAGGGATACGCAAAAAAATAAAAGTAACGATACTGTATTCGATACCAGTATCGCATCAAAAGTATCGATGCCGACGATAGTATCGAATCAAAAGTATCGATACTACTCGTATCGAGTACTTTTTCATCACATTAGAAACCTCAAAATTAATAATAAAAATAGTATAAATAGAGACGGAATATTATTATTGGTATAATAATAATATTCCGTCTCTATTTATTTATTACAATAAACATTGACATAATGGTAGATGTAAATATGGTTCTTTTTAAACCCCTAGTCTTTATCACTGCAATCAGACCAAAATCAGACATAAAAAGTAATTTGTCTCCATGCAACGACATCATATTTTAATAAGATAGTGGTTTCCTCTAAATCTCGACCGAGAGGATCGTTATGCATCAGCAAAGCAAGAAAGAAGAGAACGGTAATGAGATGACACTCTATGAGTATACAATGCGGTTTGCCGCATTTACACACGGAGCGTACGGAGCTTGCGCTGGCGTATTCTCATCCCTGGCGCTGGGCGATACGCAAAACAAAGTAGGTCTGGTATCGGTACACCAAAAAGTATCGAGTATGTGACGAAGTATCGATACCTAGTAAAGTATCGTAACAAAAGTATCGAGTACGAAAATACTTGGTATCGTAACGAAAGTATCGATACTACTCAGGTATCGATACTTTTTGCAGACCCCTAGTTGTTGTGAATACTACTGATTACGCATTTGGATTGATTTTTTTTTCTTTTACGTGTGATTTATCGACTCCACTGTACTATAACAATGGAACCAAGCTTTGTTAAGGCAAATAGCTCAAATTTGCCCAGGATTGATGTATTAATGTTGGGCGATTTCCTCGCAACAAATAAAGAATTTTGCTCGCTGAGTTACGAGAAACGTGAAAACTTCCTTGTAAGTAAATTTTGTATTTATTTTTACCCTAGATACAACCAACCTAGATATAATCAAACTTTTTGAACTCGTGCGAGTTTATTTTACTTTCATAGGTTATTTGCACAATAAACTTGTCATTGTTTATTTTTGAGGTCACAGCTTGTATGTTGCTATTTTAGAGTTAATACCATGTTAATACCCGATAAAACTAGTACATTTCTGTAACTAAAAAACACCTACTAGTTTAGTATTTTTCCTCATAGTAAACACCTAAAATCGGATAAATCACCAAGTCAGTGTGTATGTATTTGTTCTAATTAATTTCAATTATTTTAGGTCTTCAAGACCATCATATGGGGATGATGCAATCAGTTATGTGCAACTAAAACGGGAAGGAAACATTTGTACAGTAAAGTGCAAAATTTGCCCAGAGCATAAAGTCCATGCAAAACTATATGCTGTTACATTGATGGTTGATGAAGATGAAGAAAAAGTAATATCAATCGAATGCCATGATTGTGTTGCTCCCCAGGGCGGATGTAAGCATGCCATAGCGCTGCTTATGTGGATCCATAGATGAAGCGAAGAACCTTCATGCACAGAAGTTCAATGTTACTGGCGGAAATCAAAGCTATCAAGATTTGGCACTACCTTGAAATTTATATCTGCAAAAGATCTATCTAAAGGTAGCCCTATATTGCCTTCTAACTCCACAGTTCTTGAAAAAATTTTAGAAGAAGAAGGGAAATAAGACTCACCAGCAATGAAACGGGAAATAATAAGCAAGAAACTAGGGAAAAAAATCAAGAATACTGGACTGTTCATATCCCAAAAATATCCAATGATAGCAGGTTCCCCTGATGGAATATGTCAAGATAGCATTGTGGAGATAAAATGTCCCATAAGCAACAAAACGTATCTCAATTATATAAAAAATGGGGAACCCAGCAAGAAATGCTTTGCCCAGGTTCAAATGCAAATGTACCTAAGTGGTCTAAATAAGTGTTATTTCAGCATCGCAGACCCAAATTTTACTACTAATAAAAATATAGAAATTATATGTATAACTTTTGATGAGCAATATATGTCAGGCTTGAAAGTGTTATTAAATTTTGAAAAAACTTATGTGTATCCATTGTTATATAAAAGTATAGAATAGGAAATAAAAATGCAGTAATTTCATTTGTGTTTTATTTAATAAGAGAATCTTGTATATTAATCAAACCACAAGCTATAGATATCACATCATCAAGAACTTTAACCAAACTTAAGATAGGCATGTTACTATTAACACCTTGATGCTTGATTTTAAATGGTGATATAGAGACAGAATGTAGAAACGGCTTCAATGGTGATGTCATCTGATTTACTGAACTGACTATTGTTTGGTTAGCTTTAGTTCTGAATGTTTTCCATGTGTGTACTTGAATTGATTTATCCAACACTCTTGGTGTTACTTGGGGCACTTCTACATTCTGCTGAACTGTAAAACAAATATTTTATTATTTAAGTGCAATGTTATAATTATGAACACAAATAGGAGATTACTAGGTCACAGAAAAATCTATGTAGTTTTGTGTGTACCAACAATGTACCTATGTAATAACACTGAGAATAAAATTAACTTTTTCAATGCTATATTCTGATAAATAAGTTAATATTAAATACCTGAACTACCGGATGCAATTTCTTCAAAACTTGATTGTTTTGTAACTATACATTTTTCTTCGAATTCCTTTTTACACTCTTCAAGAATCATAATTCTTCATTTCTTAGCTATATAGGGTCGCTCTGTTGTGTCAGATGTTCGTGTTTTCCTGTCTGGTTGGCATATAAATTTATGGGGCATACATCCTGGTTTTATACGTACTTGTGATACTGACCCCATCACATGATACTCCATATAATTTTCCATATCATTTGGCAACTGGAAAAAGAAAAGTAAACGATTAAAATTGTTATTAGGAATGATGGCCAAGACCAAAACAAACATAACCTCAATAAATTAGTTATTCCATAGCCTCAATATTTCAACTATTTCATATCAAACAAACATTTTAAGTATAAGATCTATCAATATATGATAACATACTCACATCAAAGTGGTCTTCACAGAAATAAAGTGGCGAATTCGTGACTACGTTGTTTCGCCGTGCGAGCTTTAACCAAACCATTTATCTCTTGTTCATAACTTGTTTGGAACATGTACAAACACTTTGTTGGGTGTTTTTATTGATGTGTTTTTACACTGCAGTACTGCACACCACTTATAAACTTTGGAATTCATTTTTATCACACGAATTAATTGAATATTTTGTTGACTTTCTTCGTACGCATAGACACAATGACATGTTTACCTAACCGTGACGTCAGAGCCGAGCCGACGCCATGACAGTTTCCGTATATTCATAGTACTCTTTGATGACAGCTGCGAGCTGTTTGCGCGCAATATTGAAAAAATATTATCAAAATGGCTTTAAACTCCGTTAAACTTAAGTTTTATACCGAAATAAAGGTTTTCTCGTAAATAGTAAATGTGTACCTACATTACGGAAGAGGATTTCAAAATCTTTCGTCATGCCTATTTGGTACTTTCGGTTGATACGATAAATAACCATGTTCATTCTAATTTTTACTTTATCGCTATAATAATAAGGTGCTAGGGATGGTCACAATTCGGAATTTGACTGCACTACTAGTAGTAATCGCTACCAAACATAACATATTTCGCAACTGTGAAAAACAAATGGAACGAGAAAGAACAGCTGACCTCAGGTCAGTGACCTGTTTGAATATCTAGATATCTACCTCGGCTTGATTTACCAGAGCACTGTGCAATTGCGATTGTATTCCAATTTTAGTTACCTAGAAGATAAGAAAAACAAGTTTACAGGTCATAGTAAAGCAACGATCTCTATGTAGGTACTACTAGATGGAGCGTTCCAAACAATCGCTCTGTTCCACGCAAGTAGCCACAACTCTTTCACATTCACAATGAAACTTGTGCAGTTACTACGCAGACATTTAATTATTACTAAATATTGACGCTACGGTTAAATTATGTCAATAGGTATTTAGTAAATAATTAAATGTTCTGCGTAGCAACTGCACAAGTTTCATTGTGAATGTGAAAAAGTTGTGGCTACTTGCGTGGAACAGAGCGATTGTTTGGAACGTTCCATCTAGTAGTACATAGAGATCGTTGTAGTAAAGATAATATTTATGTACTAGAGTGAGTGAGTCAGGACTCGTGATTCTCACTGGGGGCAGGGAACTTTATATAATTTGTACAAGTTGGTTCGAGTCTGGATGTTATATTGAATTGTCCTTTCCTTAGGTACTTTGTTTCCATAACACAGAGATGTATATACCTACATGTAATATTAATGACTCATTAAAGGAATTTATGGATCGGATTTGAAAGAAATAGGATCAGAAAGTACTGAAAAAAATACATTTGGTTATTTGAGATAAAATCCCGCCAGCCCATTTCCTCCATTTCGATAAAATTTATATGGGATCACCTCTGAAGTATAACCTACCAAACAAAAAAAGAAACATCAAAATCCATTCAGAATTGGCGAAGTAATCGCGTAACATACTAAAAAAAACATACTGTCGAGCTGAGAACCTCCTCCTTTTTTGAAGTCGGTTAAAAAGAAACTCAAAGAACAACACTGCAATAAGAAACATGGCGGGCATGGCGGCTAGGGGTGTGAATGAGAAGTATCTATGTTAAAGCAAGACAGGTATATCTGCCATTAGTTCGTTTCCTATAACTGTTGTTACTATGAAAGTTGCGACAGATTGTAACTAGTTTCGTATTAGCGCCATCTGTTACGTAACACGTTTATGAACTCATTAGGTGATTACATGTAATGACATCTAGCGACGGGTAGTGTTACCACTCTTTACCTTTGCTACAACTAGAAACAGTGCACTAAAAACACCAGCGCCATGCGGATTTTAGATAATACTTTTAGAATTGGATAGCAAATGCGCCATCTAAGTTTATGCTACCAATTTTAGATTTACACTTTTTGTTCGGGGATTGCTTATCTTACTCTAGTATATATTATCTTTGATATAACTAAATTTCGACCAATGTGTCGTTTTAGCGTTTTTACCTTTCCACTGACGATTTGATTATTCCATCTATTTCTAATAGCAATTTTATGTAATTACTAGCTGTGCCCGCGGCTCCGCTCGCGTGGACTACAGGTTTGGCTCCCATTCCCACTTTCGCTCCCTAACCCACTTCCACTTCCACTCAGACTCAATCTCACTCTCAATCCCGCTCCCACTCCCCTTTTCCCATGTCCACTCCTACGCCCATTCCCAGTCCCACTCCCATTCCCACTACCAGCTCCAAATGTAGTCCAAACTCATCGCAATCTGAATAGTACGGAAATACCATTATTTGCAATATATTGCATACTAACCTTACCTACTAATTGTATTTGAAAACTAAAAATGTCCATAACTTTTGATTGAGTAAACCGATTGCGATGAAATAAAGACTAAATGTTAAGTTAGGTTAAGCCCCATGTTTCTGTGAAAAGTCGATCAACGTCTGATTAGTAGTTTTTAAGTGATGCGTGCACAAACTCACAGACAAACAGATAAACAGACAAACAGACGAAAAATTAAAAAATGATCGAAATGTGTTCTGTTGCTTATCCTTAGACCCCTCAATATTTTTTTTGCAAATATCTTCAATGTAAAGACACGCGAAGTTTACGATTTTATTTATTAAATAACAACTTTACAGCCAGAACTGAGAGGGGAAGACTAAAAAAATTTTACTATACTTGCCAAAAGACAATATTCACTGGTAAGAGTCCTCCACCACGGCACATTCTGTGCAAATTGATGGGACCTTTCCCTATCAACAGAATGTGTCCGGAGCGAAATCCTAACACTGTAACAATATCTTGGCAACTCAAGGAGCAGTTATCAATCCAGGGACACTTTATAGGTCCCGGTTGGATGGTTTTGTCCTTAGCTTTAGATCTATTCTATCAAAGTATTTCTTCTAGGACTTGAAACACATATGTTTTACATGGTATATAAGTACGATCCTGAAGGCACACATTTAAAATTTTAAATGTGTGCCTTCAAAATCGGACATCAATAATACGTCCACTGCTGAATATAACACTTATGTACTGTGTACACATACAATGAATTCATAGTAGAGCTGACCGCAAAATGGGCGCACACTAGGCGGATTGAAGAGGAAGCGAACGTCCACCCTGCAGCGTGGCATTTTTGCTCTTCAATCCGCCTAGTGTGCGCCGCGGCACAGCGGATGCTCGAGCATTTTGCAGTCAGCTCTGCGCTAACTCTAATGCAGTTATTTTCGAGCATGTTTAAGAAAAACATATTTCTACAATTCTACAGTCGCTTGCACTTGTAATATTACGTCATAGCTCACTTAGTCGCAGAGAGGTGACGTCAACAAACCAATTATAACTTAAGTGGTTGCATGCGACCAAATAACCAATTTCAGCTTTTGTTTATGTGACTGAAATAAAAAGTACCCTAAGCTGAATTGAAGTTTTTCTGAAAGACAGGATCCCAAAATTAGGTGATCCGCCAGATAATCAAATTTCAAAATCAAGTCAAAGTAGCAGTGGGCGGGTCATATCTGTCGAAGAACCGGTAACCGATGAGATAGACGAATCTGAGTGGCCACCACGAGTCGCATGATCGAGGTCGCATGACACAATTGAGACAAATTCTATATAAAACCTGCTTTGGTTTCTAAATAAACCCCCAAACAGAATTCATATTATATACTTAATTAATAATATGTAAAATCATGACAGATACGAGGGCGAGCAGGCTTTTATTGTCAAACCTCTTTAGAATTAACAAACGTCGAAACCTCAGAACAATAACTAAAGGCAGTGAAACATTTTTGTAGAATTCGGACTCGATTCTTCCAAAATCTGGTAGGCATACCAATCGTTACCCTCCACCAGAGGGTCAGGTTAGGGTTTGCTTCGCTTGTTATTCGCTATTTTCTGTCAATAATACTTTGTAGGCCACAGAAATGTGATAAGTTTGCATATAGTATATATCGACTATCTAAGTAATAGGGCACTGTGTTTGTAAGTTACGAGTATATAGTCTAAGGTACTGGTAGAAATGGGGATTACCGATTGCAATGTATAATACATGTGTATATATAAAAATACCCTGGCATATATGGGTAAACCGCGTGAAATGTTAATTTCCGTGACGCACTTGTAAATTTTCGGAAAACTGACTAACTTTCTAAGAAGAGGCATTAAATATCTATTCAAAAATAATATATAATTTTGAAAACTTAAAAATAAGGCGCTAGGTAAATTATGAACTTTCGGCGATTCATCCATAATTACTTGCTTGCTATTGGACTGCTGCCTAGGACTCCGATGGAATATCTAGTGTACCAGTAATCACACTGACCTTTCAAACTGGAACACCGCAATGCGCATTGCTGTTTGGAGGTAGTAATAGATAATGTATGAGGTACCTAGTACTGTGGCGGAATTTATATTGTCTACACTACGTGACCGCACACGTCATAATCAATGGGTCAATTTCCCTTGACACAGTAACTTGTGAGTTTAGGAAGTTTTATGCCGCTTTTATCGATCGTCCCTACGAGCCAGTATCACTAGACTGTAAAACATACGAGTAGATATTGTAAATCCGTTATTGGCAGTAAGAACTATAAAATAAATTAATATTGTTTTTAAGTGCTGTGGATTTTGTAAAAATAAATAACATCTTGCCAATATATTAAAATTTATGAAATATATATAATTGTTTAATAATCTTTTGCTTCATGATTACTTAACAGTAATTAAATTACAATTTTAATTAGGATGTGTAAGCACGTGGCACATCCTTGACAGAACACAAAAATGTCTGTCTTATAAGTTTCGACGTGTGGAGAAGCATTGTCATGATGCAAGACAATGCGATTTCTGAGTGGTTTCCCTCGAACTTCTTCGAGAACACGAGGCAGACAAATTGTCATGTACCCCATGCACTAACTGTTTTGTTCTTCTAGGGACACAGTACAGACATAACCTGTTTTAGAGAAAAGAAACACGCGATATTTCTTTTGTCAACGTTTCTGACTTGTTGCTATTTTATTTTTCTGCTGTCCCCTTAAAACACCAATTCACAGGGCAGTTGCTTTTTTCCAGATGGTAACAATGAGTCCATATCTCAACTCTTTTTTTGATGTCATAAACAGCATTTAAACGCATTAGCTAAACTTCAGCAACTCTTCTTTGACCACCCTTTTTGGTCTGATGTGGGTTCATGAGAAATCCAGCAGCAACAAAGTCTTCTTTGAAGACCTTTGAATTTTCGTGTAAAATCTTTTTTCTCAGTCACTGCAATTGACGGACGACCTACACCAATCTCATTATAGAGAGGTTGCGATCACAACAAAAAGCGTACCAACGCCTCAAATGGTTTATTCCAGTCTCAGATTCCAGTAATCCCCTGCTAAAATACCCCCTGCGAAGGTTTTTTGGACATTTTGTCCAGAAATCCCCTTACAGTGCTCAAAAGAAACGTAAGGGTATTTCTGAACAAGATTCCAAAAATCCCCTTATCTATTTACATTATCTTTATAAAACCAAATACAAACAACTAATTACGTAATCATAGTCTTTATTTTATATAGAATAATTCTCACCATTATGGATACAAAATCTCTCATATGTTTACAGTAATAAACAAAATCTTGCGTTGATTAAAATATCACAGAAAATCGTTGTTTGTAGAGATTTTGTGTCCCCACTACTGAAAATCATTCCATAAAAATAAAAGCTGTGATTACCTAATTAGTTGTTTATATTTAATTTTACTAGTTTAATTTTATAAACATAATGTAAATAAAAGATTTCTGGAACCTTGTTTGAGCACCGAAAGAGGATTTCTGGACAAAATCTCCAAAATCCCCTCCGCATGGTATTTCAGCAGGGGAACCTGGAATAAGCCACCTCAAAGTACTCAAAATGAGGTGCATCTATCCCAAAAGCATTTTGAAGGCGAGCACTGGCACTCATGTGGAGAAAAAGAAATGATGAAACGATATGTACAAAAAACAGTGTTCTACAACTCTGAGCTTTAAAGTTAAGAGTAAGTAGGTATTATAATTGTATAGCAAAATATGAATTTTAAATACCACATATTTTGAAGTTAGAAGTTAAAGAATGATAGTGAAATCTATTATTTATCAGGAAGACAAATTTCAAAGTTAGAAGTATTAAAATTAAAGTGCAAACTATTAATTTTATAACTAAGCTTTTTAAAGTGTTGTACGAGTATTGTTTAAAGTTCATTTATACTCGCGGTAGCAACATCAGTCAATTGTCTAATTTTTCTTACGGCTTAGGCGGTCGACCTTAGCTTGCCAGCGAATTGAATTTATGTGGGGTCCCTAATTCCCCATTTACGAGACGAATCTATAGTTTTACTCAGGAAAACTGTACTTTTAATAAATTCTAGTATGCTTGTACCTAATGTCAATTTTCTACTTTTCTCACATTTGGTAACAAGAATTTAATGGCCTTAATTTTCTTTGAATTTATTGTACGGTTATTTACGATAAACTAGTTAAAAACGTGTGAGATAGTATATACCTCGGGAAGTTCACAATCTCTTCTGCTATTTATGCTAAAAATCAAGAAGTAGTTTAAGATTGAATTACATAGTAATTGATTATGATCTTCGCGAAGATCTTGCTAATAAGCAATAACCGTTATGATTGAATTTACCACTAGACATGTGAGTTACCAGTGCATTATATGCTTTTACTTTTAAAACACTGAACAGTTTAGGTATTATTAATTAATCTAGTTATTATGATTTATTTTGCAAGTATTTCATGCTCAGGGACCAAAGGATACATTGAAAAATAGATGCGACCGCTCAATCGGTATGAGCAGACCCCGAAAATGAAAGGCCTTAGTTTCAAATCCTGCACCTTTCTGTTTATTTATCCAATGTGAATTAAATAAAACAACAAACTTTCTCTACACTGATTATTACGCAACAGGCTTACATAGTACAAGTAATGCAGATGCCTTAACTACGTCTCCGTTGGCCTTCATCAGTTCCCTGTGGCAGTCCTCGAGGCTGCCGTCGGCACCAACTGAGATTCTCACCCTCATCACCTTGATGGCGTGGTGAACGTCCCAGTTGCTCAACTCCAGCGATTCGAGGCACTCCTCTGGTGTTACCTGATGAAACGATGACATTTTATTTAAATAAAATCAGTATTACAAAACGACTACGTAGTTATCAAATCAGATAAAATTACTGGTTTATTAAGGTTTTACATAAATGCTGTTGGCTCTCATCAAATTTTAGAGTTTACAGGCAAGTCTTCTTTAGCTTCTTTATAGTTTCGTAGATAGAAAATGTCTGACCTGCTGTTTGAGCACTTTGCTCATAATTCTGACTTCGTCTGACTCCACTCCACGTTGCCGGCCGCACGGTTTCTGGTCGGCAAACTCCAGCAGGTCCTCTACCGACACGTGGTCAGTGCAGTCTGTTAACAAGTAAATCATCATCAACTGTCAACGTACAAGAGTTCTTGCAAATTGCAAGCACACAACGTATTCAAATCTAGACTGAGTTGGTAACGGACTTGCAGGTTAAATGCAGGATTAATGGGAGACAGTGTAACGTAGGCCTAATTTATGAGACCAGTTTGGCTCACGCAAAGAAAAGCAACAACTCTACAAACAAAAATTGATAATAAAGAGAACATTTCTCACTTATTATAAAAATCTTATCTTATTATAAAAAATCGATTGACTTTACCTTTCACCAATGATCCTTCTTCAAATTGGTCTTCCTCTGCAACTTTGTTCTGCCCTCCACCAGCGCCATCTACCGTATCCAAATAACTGTTGAACGGGTTCACAGAGCTCGGGCCTGCTGCGGCCATAAACGGGTTGGTGTCCACATTCGATGGCTCTGGGCCATCGAACACATCCACTCCATCACTCTCCAGGATATGCACATGAGTGCACTCCGGGCTATTTTTGTTTTCTCGTCTCTTCATTAAAGCGCATGTAATAGCGTTCTGGTATATAATTGGTCGGGTCTGTACGCTACAAGCACCATTTGGTTGTGCTTGGTTGGATGAACTATTTGGCAATTTCAGCGGATATTTTCTTATGTGTCTCGGTTTATCTATGAGCTTGGGTTTTGACGCCCTAGGCGGCAGTGGAAGATTGTTTTTCGACTGAAATAAATTATAATTTCTGGTCAAATTGTGATCATAGGATAAAAAAAATTTGTTATGGCGTAATAATACTGAAATTATATGCACATATTTTTAACTTACATCTTCTGAATGGTTTTGTTTATTATCGGCTTCGCTCGTGGAGGACGTTCTGAAAATATTTTAGTAACATTAAAATAAAACTAAAGAGTAGATTTTATTTTCCAAAATAGTACAAACACTAATAAAATAATAATCAAACTAAACCTAAATACATCATGAGGATTGAATCATCGTCATATATACCTATAATAAAATTGTAACTGGTCTATGTCTGAACATGGGAGATATTGTAGAATATGAATGAGGGGTCTTATAGAAGCCAAAATAATTGTTTATTAGAATTTTTGTCTGTCTGTCTGCTGTATGTATGTTTGTTACCTCATCACGCAAAACTATTCAATGAAATTTGATGCAGTTTTTACAGTGGTCTTGCTGTAGATCTAACTTAAAATCTAGTGCATGATTCATCTTGATACGCCACTTAGAACCTGAGATATTAATAAAGTACATTTTTCTAGAAGCCATTATTATCAGCAGTATAAACAAAGAAGTATAATTATTATGTTCGGTACAATTCATATTGCGATTGGTTTGGAGTGGGAGCGGGAGTGGGAGTGGGGATCGGGATCGGGAGTGGGAGTGGGGATCGGGAATGGGTTGGGACTGAGAGTCTGAGTGGGAGTGGGAAAGGGAGCGAGAGTGGGAACGGGAGCGGATTCTGCGGGCACAGCTAGTCTAATAAATAAAATCGTAAACTTCGCGTACATTGAACATATATAAAAAAGTTGGGAGTCCAAGGATAAGTATTAGAACACATTAACCCTTCAACTCAATCAATCAAAAGTTATGCGAATTTATAATTCAACCTGTAAGATCCCACAGCTGGACATATGCCTCTCCCAAGGCGCGCCACTGAATGATCTACGGTTCTTCTCATCCAATCTCTGTCAGCCGCCTTGTGAATTTATAGTTTTCAAAAACTCCGTTAGTATATATACACTATACAACAAAGTAGTGTAATGCTCGGGTTCAGATTGCGATGAGTTAGGGCTGAGCGAGGGTATGAGGTGGAGGTGGCAGTTGAAGCGGGGTATAATTGTGCAGTTAACGCGAGCGTAGCCGCGGGCACAGCTAGTATTTAGTAAGAATTTAAGTTTGACTTAGAAAAGTGTGCATTTTTACCTCGACTTATATGGAAGTTGTTTTTGCAAGGAATGAAACTGCGTCAGCAACTCGAAAGCCCGCGGGGCCGGCTTCGGAATCGTCGACGGCTTGTTCATCTCTGTCGCGTCCTTAGCGATCTGTGATATGAGCGAGGAGGACGGCGTCGGTTGCTCGATGAGACTCGTGTACGCCAGCTTGCTCTCTTCTGTTAGTGTAGACTGAAAATAATTTAAGGAGTTTTACTGACCGTTTGGTGAACTTAGTGGCTTACAACAGTATTCAAGAGCGCCAGGGGTCGTGGGTTCGACTACCATTGGGGACAGACACAGAGACTGTGTATTGTATAAGCAAGTCAGATCTGTTATAATGATTAACCTGTCCTTATCAACATCCCACTGTAATGGAAAAAAATCCTACTTTAAAACATATAATAATATATACACTATATCATCTGTCGACGCTCGAAACCAATGTCCAAGCCACTAAACAAACGAAACGGTCTACAGTGAGAGACTGAATAAAAGAAGAATTCTATTACATGGCACTGTAATTGGAAGTTTGGCGTTCTCTCCTACCTTACCGCACCGCACCCTAAGCCTTTTAACCGGTCTCCCAGTGTAAATGCTATGATTTTAAAAAAAAACTGAACATAATTGCCACGCTGGTCTTTAGCGTTTGTATATCAAGCTATGGGGAAAGCAGGGCGAAATACAAATTTTTCACCACCTTGCCCAAACTAAAATATTTACACTTAGCCAAGAAAAAGTTATATCTAAATGGCGCATTCACTAAAATTCTGTTAACTTTTGAAATGCTGTACATAGGCTACTTCATATACGAATGTTCCCACAGGAAACTGGACTATTATTTATTGTGTTACATGGCCTGTATTTACCTGTATATCAGGAACACTATTTGCTTCTTCACTAAAATTACGGCGTTCTTGTTTCCCTGAAAAATTGAGATTATACATGTTCATATTATCTAGTAACCAGCCACTGTAAGGGGATGAATCGCCAGCAAATGAACAGGACGCACACTACAGCGTTTTACACTACTCTGTTGCAAATTTAATAGACTTACCTTTTTGGCACGTAGTAGGAATTTGTACTTTCAAAGAACAGTAGGAGAAGTAAAGGAAGTAATAATTTTATTGTAATCTTGCAAAAAATGACATCGAGTTATTTTATCAAAATCGATTGCAGCTTTAAAAAAAACACGTACCAGCGGCATCCCGGTCCAGTTCATGGGGCGCATGATGAAGTGACACGAGTGGGAACTTGAAGTGAAACTTGGAGCGCTCGCTCGGCGAACTGGGCACTTTGCTCTCGTTGCTGCCTAGATCGTTCATAGACCTGTATGAAACAAGTCATTAGTGAACTAGACTACAGTTATGAAGTATACAAAAACGAACATTATATTACACTCCGGCGACGCACGCTTACTATAGAAATAGTATTGCACAAATTTATTTCAAATAACAAACTTATATCTATATCAATAGAAGGGTACTACGATTGAATAACCGTCTTGATCTATCTATCAACCCACAGCTAAAATTGTTAATTTAGAAATGACGTAGGTGTCTACCAACAATGGATTTATTGAAATCCTTAGAACAACACGGCGTCGCCGACTCGACCCAAAGACGCCACAGCGTTGACTTCCGATGCAAAACATGCTGTCATTTTTCGGTGGGGAATCCACGCATACATGCACACTTTGAGCTGTTACTACGGATTCCATACGAAAATTAAAAACGTAATCAAACAACAACAAAAACATAAACTCTACATCGATACAGCGCATGACCGGTGGTCTTGTACCTCTAGCAGGGAGGAAACACCTGAGTATGGCGACTCTCCTCCGTGTTGCTGAAGTCATAGGTAACAGCGAGTACACCTCGTTGGTTAATGATTTGGTAAATGGAGTCAAGGGCCAGAGGTCATAGTTTCGATTCTCATTGAGTACAGACAAATTGGTCCCGGTCCGGGTATTATATGTGAATATTCCAGTCCTTGTCTAATTCCTACAGCACGGGAGAAAATACTAGTTAAGGATTTCATAAGATTATATGTACGTTTTTTATTAAAGTAATACTAACTTGGTCGTGATCTCGTTGGCTAGAGCTACAGCTGTGTCCAACGTCTTCTCGTCATGCGCTGACATCGGCTTCATGGTCCCCGTATGAAAGCCTTTCTTCTTATCCACTTTGTTCAGCGTGTGAGACCTGCAAGTCACATTGTAATTTATAAACTGAATGTTTACATTTCTTACAAATGCGAATAGGTATGTAGAATGCACCCAAAAAAAACTGCTTATGTTGGATCACAGGCCTTCCCTCTCAACGAGGGATAACGGGCTATATAATAGGACACTAGTAAAGTTCGGGTTGGTAATCTTCACATATGCCTCAGAATTTCTTTTTTGGCGTATGCAGTTTTCCTTACTGTGTTTTCCTTGATCAAATCAAACTAATATTATAAATTCTTAAGTATTAATGTTAGTTACTCAATCATACAACAATACAACGGCTGAACAGATTTTGGTAGGGAACGTTTTTATTTCTTTTTGAAGACCAACATTTAAAATAATATAACAAAATTGATATACATAACAAGAGGACCAATTACAGGTCTCCAGCTCCACTGACAGAGGTAAGCCTATCCCAAAAACTTTGAATAGGCGTAAATTAGTTATTCTAAATGGTTAACTTTATGTATTGAAAGTATTTCATGTATAATCAAATTAAGGTAATATGCGAGTATCTAAATTAAAGTTGTGATTACCTTAAAACACTATCGATGTCATGTTTGCTAGATGTGCCCTGAAAAATGTACAAAAATTATAATACACGTTCTTTTTTGTCTAATTCACTACTAGCTTCTTAGAAACAAAATTACGAATGAAACCATATGAGTCAAGAACTTTTGAATTTTAGAAAACATTTGCAACATTAGCAAATGTTTACCGTAAGAGATTTCCAGTGAATGTGATGTAACCAGGCAGATATGATCATAACATTCATAACAATAAAAAATGACAATACTTTCTGTGACAGATCTAAACACTAAGCAATGATAGATGGAGTTTGAGGTAACAATGATTCATTTCTGCGCAATCGCCAAGAGTATAACTATTATCTTTTTCGTACAGCGTATAGATTTTCTCTTGTTACTTTTAATCAATATAGATATATATAGAATTATAATATAAAAATTTGTTTTGGGTAAAAAACCTCAAGACACGAAATATGTTTTCGTATAATGACCTTGTGTGTAAAATTACTTAAAAGATTTATGGTTAAATTAATTTCAATTTGATGTTCACATTCCACATTTTTTTTTTTATTATTATTGTTAACTTTTAATATATACCTACTTACAAATGGTAAGAGAAGAATTATTTTTATGTTTAATGACTTGTAATGAATATTATCAATAAATGATGTATACGTCCATTAAACCTTCAAACAGCAAATACTTATCACAAGTCTGACTTAAAAATAAATAAAATAAATAAATGCAAAATTTAATTCTGACAATACTCAAGAGTTGGCGCAGGACTTTTTTATGGATAAAATGGTACGGAATAATCCATATGCGAGCCCGTATCGCATTTGGCCCATTTTTACTCGTACTTAGGAACGTAGCGAGTAAGGTATTGTCAACGTGTATATTTATTATTTTACTACAAAATGTGTTCTATATCTCCAGTACATTGAAAAAAAAAACAAGTTACATAAAAACGTCCTTCCGTCCGTCGGTCTGTCGGTGCGTCTGTCCGTCCGTCACGCCTTACCAGGCTTCTAAGTTATTGGTTCACACCAAAAGTTAAACTTAAGATTAGTAGGCTATTTCATATGAGGATTCTTCGTGGTTTCCTGCTCTCGGTGTGTAATTCAATGTAACTCATCATCATATTATTGTTGTCTCCACTGCAGGAGCACAACCCTCTCTCATCTGCCGGCGACAGACGGAGGATTTGACCAACACTCCCCGCGCTGGCCAGACGGGTTGGGGAGGCCTGACTGATGTTTTATAATGTATTACAATGTAACTCAATTTAAGGTAATTGTTCATACAACAATAATACAAAATCGCATTTTGTCAATAACTACGCTAAGAATTTTAAATCAAACTGCATATTCTATAATCTCCTAGCATATCATTTTACGGCAGCAAAAGCCATCGGTGTGACAAAATTAATATAAGGAGTGTTCCAGTGCTACCAAAATGAAAAATTTGGATTTACTCGGGTAAAGTGAATTAGTTTTATTTAATATTCTACAATTTAAATTCCGAATTGGATTTTATATCTGACTGCATGCTCTTTATTGCATTTTAATGTTTACTTAATAATAATTACTAAAATAAATCACGAGATGCTAAGTTGAAATAACTTTTGTAATCATGGGAATTCATTGGTAATAATGACTGTACTATATGAGATAGGAAATTGAGAAAGGAACTGGATATACATATGAAAGGGTCTACATATCTATAATGTTTCGGATCGGACAATGATAGGATTACTCGTACAATAGTGATACCTAATTTGTATCTTACCAGTAATCCAATTTAGGCAAAGCACCTGAATAAAACGGAAAGTTTAAAACAAAAATATTTATTTTCCTATGAACTCAAATATACGCGTCACGTGAATAATATAAGTAACGATTTGTCGTCGTTTCACATGGATCCTGCAAAAGTGTTTAATTTAATTATTTGTTCTTTAAAATGTGTCAATATTCTATCTCGCTTATATGACGTTTGTCTTACGGTCTTTATTGACCGATTTCCATATGGTATGGCTAAATCTCAAAAACACCTTACGACACACAAAAGCTCCAATCCGATCGATTGGAGATGTGTGTAATCGATCAATTGCGACGCAAAGATTATGCGCTTCTCAAAGCGGCAAATTGTGGAAATTGAGAATGCAGAGATGATGCTTGATAATTGTTACGTTGTTCCGCTAATTTCCCCTTTTACATTTCTCTGCTACGAACTGTCAAATTGGTACAGAAATGTTTCGATTTTCGGCCGCTTGGAGCGCTGGGATGCATCTTTGCGTCGAAAATAGAATTTAGTGCGCTACGTTCTACGCTAATAACGCACCTAATTGTTGTGTTGTGTTTAATCTCATAGTACAGAAGAAATCCTAGTTTGGGATTAGACGAGTGTAAGTATACGTATATAATATGAAATATTTTTTTTTCCAAAAATTCTATTGGTGCTACTTTACGGTAAAGATAAATAATAGAACTCACCTGCTCCTCTCGATGCCTACTGTCCAAGCTGCGAAACATATACTCCATCTCATCCAGTAAGCTCTGGCTGAAGTCTGTGTAACTTTTCTGAAATACATAATTATAAACAAATAATTTACATATGACCTGTTTCTGGCATCGCATTGCGAAAAATGGCATTCAGATCAGCTATATAGCGGCGTACAGACTTTTGCTCTGAGTTTCAAACTTTTCTGCACAACGTATAGCGATTGAGAGTCGTTACTGTTTCGATCAGGTAACACCTTGGCCACGACCATCGGTCTCATATCACGATCGTGCTAAGTAGTAAACTAGACCTATGTTACGTTTAATTCCTATTTTATTATTGTTGTTGTGATTTTTGGTACAATAAAACGTTTACATACATACATATGTTTTGTATATTATAATAATTATGGTGCAATTTTTTGTGTGCTAAATAAGTATGTTTTCTATTCTAGTCGCGAACGCAAAGATTGGAATAATCGCATTCAAGGAGCGAGCGAGCGCTTATTCTTCAGGGATATCATTTTTTTAAAGTATTCTTGAAAATAACTCTAATTATATTTAAATACGTTGGCACTCTGACCCTACACCATTTATACTCCGGACAGCAGAATCAGATGTCACCCAAAACAATCCTAAGCGGAGGTCCAAGGGGTCAAAATGACCTGGAAGTACCATATTTTTGCCAGGGAGTATACATACAGTGTTAATGCCTCTAGGAAATGTTTTCTTACCTGAATCCCAGGACTTCCAGGGGGCACAAAATTATCTGTTCTTGCATTATCTGTCGCAGTGCTTTCCTGTAACGAAATGATATCTCTGTAAATTAATTATTTAATAATTAATACCTAACCTATACTCCTTACCCATACCCCCATCTCCTGTCTCCCTCGCCCTGATCCCTGTTCCGTCCCCCAATCGTAGGTTTACCGTGCCGATGGATGCGTGTCCAGGAGCTAGTCTGGTCGTAACCGTGCTGATATCCCGGAGCTAGGCGTACTCCAGGCAGTATTATTAGCCTTACCGAGTCATGCGGGACTCTGATGAGGTGGACAATAATTTCCCTAGCTAATCGTGGTACCACAATGTGTCTCAACAAGGAGGCGGCGATGTTATTCGCCACAATATCACTGTGTACCACACGAATCACACGATATATCAAGTGGTATCACGGGGTGAAAAGCGCTTTGCGACGTTTGTCAGGATCGCGCACAGTGGCGTTACATTATCTCTGCCATCCCTCTGGGACCAAAGCGTGAGCATTATGTTTGTATTTATTAATTTTAAGAAAACTTATACTTAATAATGCATTTGCACAGAACCCTGAAATAATACTGGAACGAAAGCCATGAGCAAATTCGTAGAGAAAGAAGATACCTTACATACAATGAGGTCTATGGTTTGTAATGGATTTGGAAATAATGGTGATACGTTTTATAATAGGTTATTTTCTTACCGTGTCAGTGTCTGAAATTTCGTGGTATTCGTGCACTTCGTCAACTTTAGTGCTGGCTCCAAGGTCATCTGCTTTGTGCGACCTACCCAGTGTGGCACATCTCACCTGAAAATACATTAGTTACTAAAATCACTAGTCATAAAAATATGTGGGGAAATCTCACTCTGACCCCAAACCAGGCAGAGCCTGTACTATGGGTATCGGACAGCTGATGTACTCGTTACATCCAGACAAGGCAAACAAATGCTCATCACACAAATGTTGGCCCTGGGCGGGCCCGCCTCGAACCCGCGACCACAAGCTTCGCAAGTAGGTTCACTACCGACTATTCTGCGAGGCTGTTATTTTATTAAAATTTTATGTTATTTTCATAGCAACGAAATAAATACAAATTTAATGAATGGTTCCTTCATAATAAGCATTAAAAATCACATTAACGTGATGGCAGCACAGTCAAATTTTACCATCATATGACCATCATGCCTCTTTTTTGTAAATATTTGCAATCTTTGGAATGTAAGAAAAAGGTCGACATGCCTTGTTGCAGGGCTCCTTGGGTATTTGAAAGTACTAACGTGTTTAAAAAAACTTATTCATCTCTCCAAAAAATACATATAACTCCAATAAACTATACAATACAGTTTGTTGGTCGAAACTGATCTCTTACTTTATACATACATATAGCAGAGAATACTAAATATCACTACTACTACGCAATGGTGAATAGCAAAGCAAATTAAAAAAATGTTTTTTGAGGTAAGCAAAAAATATGAAAGTTACGTCAATGAGTTTACTAGATATTTCTTATATTGTTGGAGCTATTTCACCAGCTTTTTCTGATTATTTCCTCATTTTTTATTTTCCATTCGCATCCGTAAAAAGACGCAACTAGAATATTTTCCAGTATTTTTTAATACGCTATGGGAATAAAAGCTTTCGGATAAAATGCAATGTAAGTTATAAGGACAACGATTTCGGAAAAAGTTCTAACAAATCCATATACATAGTTTACAAATTAATACATACATTTCTAAATACTAAATTACCTTATTCAATATACTTTTGCTCGTTGTCGGCTCCAAAGATGACTTGTGACTTGTTCTTTTCATATTTCTAGTTTTTGTTTCTCCGTCTGTAAATTAAGTATCTAAAAATATCGCAATGCAATAATTATATGAAGCCGATTGTTTTTCGAGATAGAGAAGTACTTACAACTCAAGTCGACTTCATCGCTACCAGTTTTATTTTCACTTGCGTTTGGACTTAGCAATGGGTACGGTGGGGTGCATGAAGCACCCGTCAGGTGCGACGGCGAGTTGGGGTTGATTAGCGGCATTTGTTCCAGGTCCTCTGAAGGTTTGTACGGAGTCACAACCTGCCGTGGAGGCTGTAACGTGATAAAACTTAATTATCTGCATGTACGTCATTGCGAACTAGGTACCTAGTTTTGATTTCGTTTATTACTATGCGTATTGGTCGTTTCATTTTGAGTTGAATTGGTTTTAATGCCAAAATTTTGGTATCATATGGATAGTACTGCCTGACACATATAGAACGATAATGAGACATATTATGGCGTGCAAAGTTTTATTCCTTCCCTTCGTTCCAAGAACAAAAGTTAACATTTTACATTTACATATGACAAAAGTCAAAATGACATTTAACGGTCTTTTTTGAGGCAGACAATATAATGTGCTGTTGTAGTTCTTGCAGCTTCCGTTAACAGCTGGCAACACTGCCGCTGCCCGCAGATAGCTGCTTCAAAGCAATACTCACACAGCCGGAGGGATCCAAGAACGATATGTCACCGAAATACGCTCCGTCTAACCCCACGTGGCCCGTATGCTTCACGTCGCCCTGAGGGCTGGAAATCATGGTGCGCTGTATCGCACGCTTGCCGGTGTAAGTGTGACGCTTCACGTCCGATCGCATGATGGATGAGCGGATGGAGCGGGAGGAGTGGCGGGTCGTGAGCGGAGCCAGCCCCGGCAGGTGCGAGACACACTTCTGGATGGAAGACAAGTGGCGGATGCGATGATAGAGAAACATGCTAAATGATGAAGACCAAAAATGTATGAACCAAAAACCCGAAACTGATTGAAATAACATACCAATTGGTTTTCTATAATACGTACTTTACGGGCACCGCTTAAAACCATGGGTATACGAGGTATATATTATTAGTTAAACACTCGTAATACTAAAATCATACAATGGAATTTGTATTTGACAGTTTTATCATTTCACTCTGATAAAAAGCGGTCAAAACTAGAACTAGATATTTTAAATGTTTTGTTGTTTACTTCAAATTACTTTATTTTATTAGAAATAACTATATATATATTTCTTTATCGACGTCAACTATAAACAGAGGTCAAGGTGAAACACCAAGTAAATTTACTTATTCTCTATCGCTTCCTCTCTCTTTCTCTCTCTCCTTTTCTCTTTACATGGTTTGAGTGCGATGAGTGAAAAATATGTTTGAATGAGTGAGTCACATAAACCGATTTAATTAAACCACACGGTACACTGAATAATTTACACATTGGGAATTCGTTACCCGGTGATTTATGGTGAAATAAACAATTACACAATTTTGTTGTATAAATATACCTTCATAAATCTCAATGAATTATTTAATCGGTGAAAGAATTAATAATATACTTTATGGCACACTAAAATTACAGAATGTTTGCAGCAACTGGAATAATAATAAGTTCAATTTTGGATATTGTAATAAATAGGAACAGACAAAAAGAGACTTGTAAAATGGCGACTTGAAATGAACTACTGTAGGAAAAAAAAGTTAATAACGATCGAGACACAGGCGCTAATAAATCACCTATAAGAATAAAAAGACTTTAAATGAAACTAAGAAAATTATTAGGAATAGAGCTAATCTAGCTGTAGTATTTATAATTAATGTTATCATGTGACACATAAGTATATCGATATTTCATTAACCTCAAATAATAAGCACGGTTCTGAAAGCACATATCTTATTAACTTAGCGGTCGCTTTTACAATATTGGGACGTAATTTTGATATTTATTTCATGTGTGTGCCTTTAGGATTCTTTATTAAAGAGCTATATTTCACGCTATTCTTAGGTAACTGAGCAGCTAAATAAGTTAATCATTACTATACTGCATATCACGCTGAATTCATAGTGGCGTTGTGTTAGTTGCGTAGCTTTGTATATAAGCCGGGTATTAGGACATCTATCTACCGAACCGATATATAGTGGCGACTTACAGTGGCATTTACTATCGAATACTGCCAGCCACAAACCATAAAGCATATATCAACAAAATGTACCGCTAAGCAGTGTTTATTTACCTCAGTCTTCATGTAAGGTTTCGTGTGACTTGGATCGAATATACCACAGGCGCCACCAGGGAGGACACCGTACCACATTGATGTTTTAGTCATATCCCTGAAAACAATTTAAGTGAAATTATCTTTCCGAAACAATGGGCCAATATTTAATCAGAATATGTACCAATTAATAAGAGGCAACGTGACCGACCACACAAACAATGGTGACGTGACTTGACGCCTGGCTTTAAGGACGAGTGGCCTAAAATGACGCAATAAAACAAGGAGTGTGGAAAAAATACGCGTAGAAGGGTCGTAATACTTACTCCTTGCCCAGCACTGTTATAGTTTGTCCCGATTTATATTCTAGGAAATTACTCCTCCTTCCCTCCTCAAGCTTTTGAAAATTACACGTCGTTTGAACCTGAACACAAAAACAACGGGAGTAAATAACTTTCGAATCAAACAAGTTACAATATATAGTGTTCGTTATATTAATTATATTATTAAGAACTTATAGTTTGCACCTACCAAAGTTTTCTGAATAACCTAAGGATCAATTGGCAGAAATTCCTCCAGCATTAAGTTACCATCTGAATATATTTGTGTGCATTCAAAAAATCTATTCCCTGAGTTGGTTTAATTATTTTTTTCACTCACTAAACAACTTCGTACAATTTAGTACCTTATATTAACATGAAAACATATTACACAATTAAACTCACTGCATATTTTAAACAATATACATATTTTACTTGTATTAATTCAACTATATGCAATGCTATCATTTCCCCGAATTTTCATTTTTTTTTATTTTTTTTTTACACAATTGTACATATTTATTAATATTATTATGGACACCCAATAACTGACAGCCCTCTAAGCATAATTTATTAACTGTATCTGTGAGGTCGTTTGACCTGGTGCTGACAGAATACCAGCGCCGCAGTTCGCGTAGCGTGCTGCAGCATTATGCTGAGTCAGCGCCAATTTGTTGCTGCGACACATAGCTAGGTTTTTTAAATTGTAGTTTATAAATCTGTTTTATATATTTATCATGCAGGTGTATGTCGTAGCTATGAATAAATGATCTATTCTATACTATTCATAAAGATGTCAAAATACTGCATTACTTGTTCTGGTCGGATTTCTCTCAATTTCATTATTAAGTCTCTGAACTTGGGTCGATCACTTGGGTCGTGTGACCAACACTCGAGCATTGTTGTATAATATGCTTCAGGGCAGCACTCAGGTCGCTCCAGCCTCTACAAAAATATTGTGATATTAGTATCAAAATGGGATTAGGCATATACGAGTAAGTAATTAAATGTAAATCAATAAAAATGGAGGCAAGAGTCATGCGTGACATATTTATTATTCATGTGACATATTTGACACATTTATTTATGTACTAGCTGTGCCCGCGGCTCCGCTCGCGTGAACTACAGAATCCGCCCCCGTTCCCACTTCTGCTCCCATTCTCTTCCCACTTCTACTTTCACACCCACTCAGACTCGAGACTCTCATCATCCCAATCCCAACCCCAACCCCAACCTCAACCCCATCCCTATCCCCAAAAACTAAATTTCACTCAATCCGTTCGCCGCGCCGCGGCCGTTGACCTCGCCCATATGATGAACATACTCGTACGTTCGAGAAATATAACATTTTTTTAATTAAAATTTTAGTAAAAAAGAGATGGTTTTTTCAGAATGATTTCTAAATGTGGTACTGAGTTACTGGAAGAAATATTAACAGTCGTTTTATTATCATCCGATATAATGGCTTCTAGAAAAAAATACTTTATTAATATCTCAGGTTCTAAGTGGCGTATCAAGATGAAACATGCACCAGATTTTAAGTTAGACCACCAGCAAGACAACTATGAAAACTGCATCAAATTTCATTCAGTAGTTTTGCGGTAACAAACATACATACAGACAGACAAAAATTCTAAATAAAAATTTTGTATCTTCTACTGGCCCATAAAGACCCCACATAATTTTTTTTAAAATATCTCTCATGTACAGACATAGACCAGTTACAGTTTTATTGTAAGTATAGATATGACATATTTATAAGTCTATGGTTAATTGTTAAAAATGTGGCTCAATACTGATATATGCTAGTTTTAATTATCAAATTTGCTATGGACATGATGCTAAATTGCAATTTTAGACTTAAAAGGTTTCGCCCAAACACCACAGATATATACAAGCTGGAACAGAATAGTGTCAACAGCAAACATGACTGCTAGGTGGCCTGCACGAAAAAAAATTTACAAAAAAGTTCTACAACAAAAGTTATAAATATATAACAAAATTATTCCTACACTTTAGTCTCCTTATACTGGCATTGTCTCACCGGTACTATTATTGATTATTATAATAATTATTGTAATAATATTTAGTATTTGTTTATTCAGATCAACGAACCTGGTATTTGGGAGCATCGATAGCCTCTAGTATCTGCTGGCCCGAGAAGGCGGCCCACGGTTGGAAACCGTACGTGAACATTTCCCATAGGCACACGCCGAACGCCCACACGTCGCTCGATGACGTGAACCGAAGGTACAGAATGCATTCCGGCGCACACCTTAACATATAGCGATTATTGATTGCTAGATAACTCAATTCAAATAACAAACATTTAACTAGATACATAAAAGTATATGTAAGACAAATCCTGTTTCGGTCGGACACTAATTATAAGTATTATAGGTATGTGTCATCATCGGCCAAAATACGTCCACTGCTGAACAAGCCTTCCCAATAGAATGCCACTTTTGGTGGACTGTCCACAGACGGATTTGACATAATCACCACGCTTGGCAGGCGGATTAGTGATCGCAGTAATGATCTAAATATACATAGGAGAATGCTGCTGCCCGTCGCTGGTGCAATCCCTTAGTCGCCTTGACGACATCCACGGGAAGATTTCGGGTGACAATATTCTAAGCCGGAAAACCGCAGGTATGTGTCGCGCCAATAAAATGTCGTGCGCTATGCTAACTGCAGCGCTGATACTCTGAGAACATGACCAGTAGAACGTAACCTTGACAAGTACATGAAGTTACTAGTTAAACCTCTAGACTCACTTGGACGACTTCAAAATCACTAATTTCGTGTTATTTCTATAGCAACAAGAATAACGTCCATTCTATATTTTAGGATTGATTTCTTAAAAATTTTGAAGGGATTGCCATTGGCAGTAGTTAGATGTCCATATAAAATTACCATGATGCTAACTCTGTAGTAACGGCGGAGACTAAATGTTTACATTCACGGTTCATGTTTACATTGAAGGCCCCGCAGAATAGTCGGTAGTGCACATACTTGCGAAGCTCGTGGACGCGGGTTCGAATCCCTGGGTGTAATCTATGTATGTACGAGTATAGCATTTGTCCGATACGTATAGAACTCTGCCTAGTTTGGGATCACATGGCTGTGTGTGATATGTCCCCACACATTATTATTATAATCATGCACCAATCAAACTATACTTTCGAGCTGAAACATTGAATCACACAGTCTTATTCGACTTTTTCATTTATCCGAAGTTATTTTGAGCGCATGGTACGAAAATTTACTAATCACCATTATTATACTTCATCTATCGGAGTGTTACAGTAACTCCATTTGTACCACAATTATTAGCTAAAATTTTGGGACATACCTCAAAACCAACCTTCCACGGTCCACTAATTACTTACCAAGCAACTGGCAACTTGAGATTCACATTGTAATTCGTTTGATAGTAATCCTTTCCAACACCTAAAGCACGCGATAATCCGAAATCCGAAATTTTTACTCTATCCTTGCTAAACACTAAGATATTTCTTGCCGCTAAGTCCCTGAAAAGAATGCAAAGGAAACCATATTAATTTGCCTTACAGACTGAAGTGACAAAAGCTTAAACTTGTCAACCATGCTTCTTTCTCTATCTCTAAACCAACTTAATTCTAATAAAGTATCTACGCTAAGTACATTTTAAAATTGCGTCTATTTCAAAATATGCATAAAATTTTGTTACCTATGAATCAGTCTTTTGTTTTCTAGATAAGTCATGCCATCACAGATCTGTTCGGCGAACTCGCATAGATTCGGCACAGGGAAGTAGGTCCTCAAGGAAACTTCGCGAAGGCACTCAAGTAGAGACCGCAAGGGCGCTAACTCTGTTACCTGGAATGATAAATACAATTCCATACAGAATACACAAGTACAAAGAGAGTGGTATTTAATGGAAAATATCACTCAAATTCCTTAATCAGTCTGCGAGTGAGTTCGCATCGGATTCATCATCTGTGATAAAATAAGAGCAAGAAACTTTTTATATGTATAATACCACAAGTTAGACCGCCTCGTTGTCGAGTGGATTGGTCATTGGATACGAATGCCAGAGGTCGTGGGCTCCATTCCCACTGGGGACAGACCACTTTGTACAATTAGTACAAAGAAGGCCCAGTCTGGATGTTATATTTGTGAAATGTCCTATCCTTATTTTCTATATTACAGGAGAAAAACCTAGTTTGGGATTAGATAAGTGATATATATATATATATTATTTATTTATTTACAATCAAGGCCTTTTTATTAAACATCACAATTCGACTTTGACATTCTTTAAAATTGTAGGATTGTGGCCATTATCTTGTTAATGAAGATTACGGATATTTACAGTAATACTTGTCAACTTTACTCCTGTGAATGTTATTTAATATTTTTTTACAATATCGCGAAACAATTGACAGGGTTACTAATATGTCATTATACACTACAAATTGAATTATAACCAGATATATATGAAATATAAACCAAACTTTTTGTATAGCTGCAACCTCTTACTTTCCCTAAACGTCCAAGTTACCAGAAAATCATTTCATCATGCATGGAACTTACCAACATTAAAGAATCCAAGTGTAGGACAACACCGTAAAGGCGCACAATGTTTGGATGTTCAATGCTGTGCATCACAGCCGCCTCCTTCAGAAACTCTGTTGAGTTAGATGTCATCCGTTCATGGCCCAAACATTTTATTGCTACTTGAAGCTGGAAAGACAGTTTTTATTTTATTGTATATTCAGGAATATGCAGCAGACTGTAGTGTATGAACCCTTTGATTTATTTTGCGAAACGAAATTTTAAACCTACAGACAACCCACCTCATATAGTAAGTTACCACTGTCGCCCATTAATCTGTAGCCTTTGGAGTCATGTGTATCAGCACAAAGGGCACAAGTGTTTGCCACTCTAAGGACTAGGTTGGTATGACTTGTGTGCCTGTAATTTCACTTTTATGCTTAAAACAGAACACAGTAAAGCATACACTGACCCTGCTGTAAGATGCTGGTACCCCCGGACGAACCCTGCTCTAGAGGCCTTCCCTACCCCCAGTAGTATTTAAAGTAACTATGTCTCAGTATCTAAACGTGACCTAGAATAAATAGTACATTACTTACCCTTTGATTTCCTGTTGTCCACGTACCTTGTTGGACAACACCAAATTGCCCCATACCCAACTCCTTGTTGATAGTGATATCCTCAATTGAGATTATGTGTTTAGTAGGAACTTTGACACTGTGATCCATAAAAGTTTGGAATTCAATAGGTAGAGAGCTATGCCCTTGCGAAAACTGAAAATTTATAAGATTGCACTTATTGCAGGATATGACATATTTGATTAAAGCAATGAGAAACATAATTGGAAACTGAACTGGCCATTGTCAGGCATAATCTGTTTCAGGACTGTAGGCCGCTCGATAAGAAAAGTATGAGTGGGGCCAGGCGTTAAGGTTCTGGTACATGGGGGATGGAGTCAAGGTTAGTCTTACGTCACAATTTTAGAATTGGCAAAAATAAATAACTTAATTAATCAATCAAATATTATTAATTGTGCACCAAAACATATAAATTTTACATAAAAAACATAGAAGGATGAACTTAATTTCCAAGCTCAACTATGTTGCATTCGCTGCCATATGATTACTTCTTCCCGTCAATAATCGAACAGCTGAATGACAGAACCTGCAATGTATGTGCCCTTTATTTCGCCTTTAATAAGTAGCTACACAGGAGTAAGATTCACTCGTAATCCACTCGTGTATAGCCCCCAAGAGGCGAGTTCTCACGCGGCATCCGGTACTGTACTAGTTAACACCTGACAAGGTGGCATAAGTAGCAAATGAAGTCGATTCAGATTTGCCTCTGATAGAATGCGTGAAAAAATGGAAAATCTGTTCAAAGACGATAAAACTACCCGAATAATCCTATGTCCTATGAAAAGTAAAAAAATGGGACATATTGCATTACGTAATTTGCGTACGCCCCTAACTGTGATGCTATTTTCAACGGACTTCAAAAAAGGTTGTCAATTCGACAGTATGTTTTTTTTCAGACATTATGCTTGCATAATAAAGGGAAGTTTTGATAAATTTACGTAATATAATAATAAATAATATTACAATATATATCATATATGTACATATTTTTTACGCAACAAACTTACCACATCATGTTTCCTGTTTGAGCTTAAAAGTTTCTTGATTTTGGACAGGTATGGATTTGGAAAATATTTCGTATAAATTTTTTTGTATCTCCTCTGTTCTGGCTTGGATAAACCTATTTGTGCTAAGTCCTCTACTGCTACAAATTTCAACTGAGAAACTTTTGAAACTTTCAAAATGTCTCTGAAATTATAAGATAAGGATAGTCGAGTACTTCCAGAATCTAATGGGTCAGCAATCAGCATTTCACTATTAGGCAAAAATATATTTTCGCTAAAGCCAAAATTATGGTAGGTAGTGCTTACATCACATTACACAGGTCAAGGGTTTAAACTTGGGTCCTTATTAAATAATAATAATAATTGAAAAATATCAACAGCTTGAAAACTCGATAAAATGCAATGTCTCATCGCATATCTATGATATTTCGTATGGTTTTGCCATGAGATTCAGCTCCCCTGCAGATTACCTACCATTCTACTTATTACTTATCTGTTTACATCAGTGGCAACAAATAGGAAACAATGCTTGAAGCTAGTTGTTGATGTCAAAAAGGTCTCAGCTCATCTTGTGCTGAGAACATAAACATCAGCAGCGCACCAGCTTAAGGTTAAGCAACCATGCTGTTGGGTCTGGTTTAATTTAACCTAGCACAAAGTAATGGAAAAAAACACTGATACCTGTTAATAAATAGAGAAACTTAAGAGATAAAATATTCAGATGAGCAGAAGGAATGGAGGAGGAGTAACTGATAAATAGAACCTGCCCCTAAACACTGTTAAGTATGGGACAGAGCTTTATTCTGCCAACCTGAAGTAGATGGGGTTGTTTGCGAGCTTTCCATTTAATTTAGTTGAAATCAATTTCGGTTCATGTCTATTAACAGCACCAAATAAAAGACTGGCCCTGTAAAGCTCTCTATGTTCTGACAACCTCAGTATTTTGGCAGTTTATCAAAGTATTACATGTGATTACTTAAAGCTAAAATGAGTTCCAGCTTTGTTTTGCAAAGTAATTTTTTTCAGCTGTATGGTGAAACTATTTATTTTATTTTTCATTCAAGCGAACTTAACAGCATGTCTAATTGAAAAAAAAAAATGCAATACAAGATAACACATATTAAGCCAATTATTCAGTTCGTCATTTTACATAACAAAATGGTTAAGTTTGACAATGAGAGAAGAAAGCTACTAACAAATATTATAAGACATGAAGTTTATAAGTGTTTCGAGATGTGGTGTTTGTGTAAAAGTGTAAGTGGGAGAGTAGATGTGTGTTTAAATGTGTTATGTGTGTAAGTTTATAGCGAAGCCACTAGTGTATCAGTTATCTGTTTGATAAACAGGGTCTACTGAGGTGGAAGATGTCGACCCCAGCAAATTGCTTCTCATACTTTGTGACTGCCCTGTGGACAAGCAAGTTACGCGCGTAGTTGGGGCGCGCACGCGCGGGCGGCGCGTGCGCCATATAGCCTGACTTCAGGATAGGTCAACATGAATTTATAGCTAGGTTTAAATTATCACTTGCATTGCGCATGAATATATGCTGATAACCCAAAAATAAGTCCCTTTTCATTTTTGGGAAATCTGTCAATCAAAAAAATAATATATAGTTGATTTCATACAAGGTTGGGCAGATTAACAGTCCTATTTTTATCTTCATCCATGAATATAAAACAACAGTTTCATACCTTTTGTATTTCTAAATTAAAATTGCTCCAAGGACTATGAACAATAATTCTGACAGTATGTGAGAATCATAATGCATTAATTTTATCAGTATCATTATAGGCATTTATTTGATTCCTATTTTTTAGTTTAGTGTGAAACCTGCATATGGCAAAATATAAATTCTAAGAGAAAAAATTTTTTATTCATGTGATTGTAATGTTTTTTGTAACTGATGTTTGGTGACCTAGAACTTGCAGGAATAAAGATCTTGAATGCACCTGGAAGGACATTAAGGGCTATGCATCTGGTGCTTGCTGGTATGCTCTTGACCACAACTACAGTTGACACTCACCCTGAGGCAGGTATCCTCATGTTATAAGACTGTCCTTAGTGATACATAAAGTGTGCCAACGAACACTGGCCCAGTTTGGTAGACTTTAGGGTAGGCATATGCCTAAACAGTAGGATGTATTAGATTGTTGATTTGATTTCTACATTTGCAGAGAACATTTATAATAAATAATAGGAGGGTCACGCATACACGGTAAATATTAACTATCAGTATAATTCTCATAAGCAGCTTAGATTCAATAAAACGATTAGCAAGACATGAAGTGTAAATAATAAACAAAGCCAAGAGGAAAAAATAGGCATATTAATTACTGGTAACTCAGAACACGGTACGCTGCTATTACTAATGCCAAGTGAATCACAGCCTCTTATAAACATCTACGGACATTTTTGTCAAACAAAATATCAATTATTTTGGTGTAGGCGTTATTTATAGAAACAACAAAACCACCTCCATACCACACCTGAGGATGTTTATGAGACAAAAGAATGCTGAAAAGCTCACCTAAATAGTTCAAAATACTGCTCAAGCTCTGCTTCATCGAGGAAATCTTTCAAATTGTCACGATCTTCGACTATACTTTCTGGAGAATGAAGCATCAATTCATGTAAAGTTTGCTAAATCATTACTTGATAATTCGCAAATAAAATAATTCACTCACCCATGGCATTAACCCAAATATTCTCTAATAACCTAAACAAAACTTAGTACACAAATACATTGCTTGGATTTAAGTAAATTAAATTAAAATTCCTAATACCCCGACGGATTTCCGGAATTCCATGAAAAACTTGCTTGAAAACATACTTCTTTTTTCCAAATCAAACAAAATATTATCGGGCCTTGGGTTGTTGGTCGTTTGAAACCCACAACAAGTTTATTGTCAGTGTGACTAGATTATTTTTATAATAAATACCATGGTCACATGTGATTTGACATTAAGAATTTATTAGAATTTATTAGAATTCTAGTAGCTTTTGCTCTATAAGCCGGGCTCCTGAGCGTTTGTTTTCGAAACATTACTCAGAAAACATTAGACAAAATAATTCGTTTTCATAAACAATTTCATAATTTTATATAGATGAGGGCTTTCGAAAAGCATTAAAAAATTACCCCTTATGGGGGAAAAAGGGCCACTTGTGTTATGGTACTGAATTATTATTTAAAAAAAAATTGTCACATCCTTTTTATCATCAGACCGCTTAGTAGCTATATCAGTTTGATTTTGTTCAGATATGTTCTTTAGTTAAGAAATTATCGGCTGGTTACACATTTCTGTTCCACCCTTTATACAACAAAGATAACAATTAATAAATCACTACGTCATTAATATTTTTTTCAATCTTGTGAATACCGCTATAGTTTTTTTTAAACGGTTTGTCCATACTATGACAGCATGTTGCAAGTACCAAAAATAAGCTTTACCTGCTCTTTATACACAAAGTACCGGTGTATATTAATAATTTCAAAGAGGTTAGCAAAATGTGAGGCGTGAGATAAATGCTAAAGGCCCCAGTATACAATGGGCCATGCTGGCCCATTACAGGCCATCGCCATTGTGTACAGGGGGCAATGGTGTATGATGGCGGAAAATTGCCAGTGGGCCATGCATCGTGGCGCGCCATTTGTCGGTTTTTCGGCCAAACTTCAAAGGAATCGTGGCGTATAGTGGCCGGTGGTGTTCACAAATTTCTGACTGAGTAGTAGGTACTGAGTAGTTGTATGCAGTATATAAATAAACTAGCAACCCACCCCGGCTTCGCACGGGTGGACATTTATTTTTTAAACATTTTGGGATAAATGTAGAGTAAATTAATGTTTATGCAGGACATAAGTTTTTTTTTATACTTTTCTTATACATTTTATATTTTTAGTAGGGATCCCTAACTTTTTAGTGTAATAAATATAGCCTATATTACTCAGGGATAGTGTAGCATCCTATTGGTAAAACAATATTTGAATCGGTCCAGTAGTTTTTGTGTTAATTCGTTACAAACATACAAATCTTTCCTCTGTATAACATTAGTATAGATATAGATATACATTGCCGCGGCCGTGACTACTTCGACGTACATCGTGCGTTCGTCGCCAGACATCAATTGGCCGTGCACCATTGTGTCAGTGAACACCTTTTCGCTGGCCTATCGTGGCGCATGGCCATTCATGGGCCACTGTGTGCTGGGGCCTATTACTAGTCACATATAGTAGAACGATACAATATTATGAATGTTTTACCACTACTTGTCATAGGTACATTATTTTATGACTGTAATTGTTTCTTGTTATCCAAAAATATTAAATGAATGTTATGGTAGTTATAGTAGATTTTCACTGACACTGACAATACTAAAAACTACTTTGGCAAATATGGCGTAGGTAGGATACTACGAAATGCAGTGGGAGATATATTGCTAAACTTGTCAATTTTGAAAATTTAGTAAAGACATGTACTTATTATAAGACTTTTTTGCATTATTTAGAGTGTTTACAGCACAGATAAAAGTGAAATGTGAATTTACGCAATGTAGGTTACGACCGTTCACTTTGCTAATTACTGTATCGTTTTATTTATAAAAATATTATGTATTCCTTTTGTCATTCGTTAGTAATTTGAACAATTCGTGTACAAATTATAATTCATTAGGATGGGAATAATTGTATAAAAATAGAATTTTTTTTTAAACACTTTTGTCAAGACAGGTTTTTGTTAGATAAAGCCAACAGGATCTTAATTCCTTGAAGGTAATAAATATTAATTAAGCACTTGGCAATACAGTTATTGTTTTGAAATTATCTTGTAGGTACTGTTTAATAATGCCCTTCGTGTCGTTTATGTAATATGAATAGTAATTAAATGTAATTAACCTCATAATAAATATCGCAGTAATAGTAACATAAGATTAATTTAGAAGTGTTATGGACCATAAGTGTATATACATAAGAAAATGGAACGAAGAATGAAAATGGGAATCCAGGTGAGTCGTTTATTGTTTTTTATGTTATATTCACAGATATCAAAGGTATGAATTTATTACACTCTCCATTCAATGGGTTTTTACATACCCTGGACTTTATCCATTTGTTATAACCATTTAGTGGTGGAATTAAAAAAAAAAGCTTATTGATGGTTGCCTATGTCATTAGAGGAGCCTCTATGCAAGATTTTAAGTTTCTACTAGGTATAGAGCTGTCTGTTCGAGCTGTGCATATAGATCAGTCAGTCGGGATATCTCCTGTTTTTCCCTACATAATATAAAATGCAATGTCTCTGTTTGTTAGTGTGCTTATAACTCGAGAACCACTTATCCAATTTACCTACATGTTTCTTTTAGTATTCATAGATACATTATCTAGACAGATTCAAGTATAATTTTTGTTACATTAGGTAACATAATTCTATAGTCCACCTGAGGCTCAGCACCTGAGCGGAGCCAGCCCACTAGCACATCTTGTGTTTTGTGACCCCTGCTCCTAGCCCTATGATCTAGGCTATAAGTTTTGAATTTTTTTTATAATTTTAATCACAGCATAGAGTGTTGAAGAAGAATCTAGTGTAGGTAATGAACTGTATTAAGGCTGCTGTCGTTGTAGGTACCATCTTATGGAACTTTTAATAATAATTAATTTTACATAGTTGTTTCATTCGAGTGCTTATTTATGCCCAGTTTCGATACCTTATAATTTTGAAATTTTCCTTACAAATCCGAGTACCAAAGTTAACAAGTATAATGGAAAACAGTAAACATGAGTTTAAGTTATGAAAAGGCTTAAGTTGTTGTGGAATAATTTTGTTTTTTGTCAATAAAACAAGATTGCTATTATTGTGATGTATTTTCCGGAATTATATGTATGCTGGTTGTCATTCATAAGTAAGTTTAGCCTCTTCCAATAGAGGAAAAGCAAAGATACTGTTGCATATACCAACACTATTAATAATCATGCATCTAAAAATCTCATGTCTTCAAGGCTCATTCTGAACACATACTGACAAAATATGTTGTACGTCTTCTAAGAGACTACACCTAGCACAGTCAGGAAAAGCTATTTTTTTTACTAGGAATGCAAATTTGTTTACTGGGATGTTCCGGATCATATTCTTAAGGCTCGCTTCCTCGAAACATGCACTGGCCTTTTGCTATAGAGTTATCATATCAAAAAACTCATGTGATTAGTGAAAGAACTAATTAAGAATCATATTACTTGAATTTGTTATACCTATTCTAATTAATAAGAAAAAAAATATGAACTGTCTCAAAAACTGCATATACTTCTGGCGTTCATATAACTTTGAGTATTATATGGAATTAAATATAAAAAGGGTGAAAGAGTCATAGAACACTGCGATCCTTTCAAAAATATAAACTAAATTATATATTTTGTGCAAAATTCAGTCAAACTTTCTGAAATTTGCCACACCTAAATTCCATACAAATTAGTATGAAGCTTTGGCATTAATATATAACTGAATCTCACGGCTTGTCAACCTCATACCGCCGTAGGCGTCCAGGCTACAGGCACAACTCTCTGCTTCAGCAAAAACAAATGCTCATGCCTTGTGTAAGACACAAGCAACTACCGCACAGTGGGTTTGTTGTCGATAGGTAAGTTACATGGATTTGTATGATTGGCAATATCTTATAGTAAGTATTAGTGTATATCTGTATATCACAGTTTTGTTTAGAGGTTCATTGTCAAATGTTTTTTTATCAATATTATGAACCTTTGTGTTACCAAATTTATATAAAAAAAAATATTTTGTCCATAAGAGTGAAGATTGTAAAATGCCTCATATAACAGCATTTTACTATAATTTTATTTAAAAAACGTATAATAACAAGTTGATAGTTTTTCAAGACTTAGCATACAATACCAGAAAATTTTACTACAGCAAGCCAGTATAGGGAATTAATTATTTATGTATAGTACACATACATTTTTTTCTTTCATAGTGCCCTCTTTTATACACACTGATTTTAACATGTTGGGACTTGAACATTTTGCTTTTTAGGGTCGCCATGCATTAGGTGGTTCTTAGTTTCGAGCCTGTGTTAAAAGTGTTATTGATTATTAATTAATTCGACTTCTAAAGACAATTTTATCATGTCACTCAATCATCAAGCAGTTTTGGTCAGACTTCAGAGTTTTGTATTAAAAGTCGATGGAATAGCAATATATTTATTTAGATGGTTCTGCATTGGGTGCTTTGCAACTGAACAAAATAAATTATTATGATTTTATTTGTATCAGTCAAAGCGATGGATCGAGTTTAGCATTTTTTTTTCTAACAGCCTGATTTTAAACGTTTTTTTCGGTTTCTTTCAGAGAAAATTCAACTTGATAGAAACAGTTTATTTAAAAAATAAATAGAATTTAGGTCGGTTTTTTTAAAATAATCTGTTTTTTTTTTCATGTTTTTTCCAAATGGCTTTTCTTTTGATTTCTGAATGACAAAAAACATTTCGGGCACTAAGATAGAAATGTTCTAGAATACTTAATTTAATTCCTTTCATCCCATTTGGTAACCAAATTTCGTAACTGGCTATGAAATGGGAAATGTAATTTCTCAGTTCAAAGCCGGGTACAGAACGGGACTCCTTCATCCCATTTAGTAATTAGCTGTCAAAATTAAAACGACCATATCCCAGAAACTTCTAACCCTAGACTAGTGGTATCTTTACCAAAAAGAAGGGTCTTGATGAGATCTTCATTTCGGATGACAGCTGTCAAAATTAAAACGACCATTTCTCAGAAACTACTAACCCTAGACTTCGAAAGTATTGAATTTTTTACCCGACGCCGTAGTTTACAATTCACTAATCACTAATCACTGATTAGTGAATTGGAAAACTATTGAAATCGAAAAATTGGTCGAGTGCGTTATTATTATAGTAGTAGTTAAAGGCCTTTGCCATTCTAACTTAAATAAAATGTTAAAGGTCTTGAATAATTACGGATGCTTCTGATTATTTGCTGGCTATCTCTTAGACCCGTCGTCCATTATGCTATGTAACAGCAACTGATGCAACGGATCGCCAATATGCTGTGCGAATCGTCGACGTGTCGCACGCGATTTCGTTCATAATAGATTGTATTTGCACGTATGTATATATAATCTTTTTTGTGTCAACAACCAAAGAAAATATTAACGTAGTTATGGTTTTTAAAAATCATTCCTGTGTCAAATTAATGTCATTAGGTAATGTCATTTAGATACCTAATCAAATTATTGATTGCAGTTGACTTATTATGACATTTATGAGTTATGACGGACGAACGATTAAATATTTTTGTACTTGAAATAGTCGTCATGTCATGTTGCATGCAAGGGCACACCATGTTATGACCTAGCCTAAATTAAGACATACTAAAACATATCGAAAACAACGCGTTTAAAACATGTTTGTTTCATTATAGTATATGTCAGATATATTTCTTTCCAAAATTTGATGAAAAAAAAAAGTTTTGAAACGTAATCGAAAAAAGTTTGGTTTGTTTCAAGTTTTTTTTAATGCACCGGTTTCTCGTACCTGAAACTTGGTACCTGAATCCTGCATTCCCTATATAAATAAGCACCCTTAGAAAACAGGGATCCAAAGTGTAAGCAAAATTATCTTCTGGGTAAGCGTGCTCCACCTTAGTCCTCATCGTCACTTACCATCCGGTGTGATGAGGTCAAGCGTCCATCTTAAAAATTACATTAAAAAGTCAATCATTGTTTCGTACTTTTTAATTGATAATTATGTCCAATTTTTTCCAAGAAGGAACCACTAGGCGTGTATACAATGTTTGCGTGAGCAAGCCGATCGTTGTGTGCGCGAGTCTGTTTCCTATTTAATTTTAGTCTAACCATGGGTAACGCTGGGGTCAACACTGGATGGTCATATACCATATCCCTTTCTCTAGTTACCGCCCATCAAAATATTTTCTCTATGAGGAATAGCACTGGTCTCTCACACACAACGCACAGTGGTCCAATTATAAAATAGTGGACTTAGGAACGAATATCATTTTTTAACTTAAAAAACGTCAAATCGGGAGGAAATATAAACTAGAACAACAAATGAAAATGACTACTTCACATGTAAAAATATAATTATATTTCTGAAACAACTGTATGGAGAAAAATATAAAAATAAAAACTGGGGGTAAAAAAAAACCCAGTGGCAATTAGGTCGTCGTATTTCTAGGCATGTATGTATATTGATAGAATTCACAGTTTGCAGCATTGTTGATCTTAAATATCTACCATACAATAATAATTTTGGTACAATGTTAGTACAAAAATACATTTTACTTCCGATCTAATGAATGTTGTCGTTTCGATATCCCCACTTTGAAAACCCACCTTCAGTCTCCGTAGATCGGTTGTACAAAATAATCGAACTAATGAGACTGAAAAGGTCTCTGTAGTTTGTCTAGAGGGGCCGTGTGACAAGACGATTCCCGTAATGGTAGGCCTGTTTCAGCGGTCACGGATGGAAATATGAAAAAAACTGAAGCAATTGATCCTCACAGAACAAGTAGTAACTGTTGACTTTTGAGATAGCTAGGGATGTTGTTATTAGCAAGGAAAAGGTTAATGGAATGGTTTCATGAACATTTATGGATGACTAATATGTGCGCGAGTTGGGTGCCAAGAATTTAGACGCCATTTGATAAGTGACGTGTCAGATGTTGTCAAGCGTTTTTGGACCTTGTCAAAGATAAAGAATATGAGACTGTCTCGCAAATAGTGACCTACGATGAGACCTGGATTCGCAAGTTGGATGCAGAATGCAAACAAGAATCGCTGCAGTGGGAATTTAAAGGGGAAGAGGTCTTTAAGTCGCTGGAACACTTTTACCGCATTGTTCCACTTGTTCCACGATTCTTGTCAAGTGTACTTGGGATAGGAACGACTTTGTAATTAATAATTACTACTGTCGTCCTGGCCACTTACGACAAACTGTTTTCCAATCTTGAGTTATTGAAAATGTCAACTCGTTTTGTTAAATACAACTGAATATTCAGTTGTATTTAACAAAACGAGTCCTGTCTTGATAAATGATTTGAACTAAATCTATGTTATTCAATTAACGTACCTAAATCTAACCTACATCGAACCTAAAGGAGACTTAACCTAAACTTAAAATACGTACATATTTATAAAGTTAATTGCCAGCTACGGATAGGATAAAGGAATAAAGAAGAGACAAACTTCGTAAAGGAATTTGCTTTTACATGACAATGGTTCTGCCCACAAAACTCATATTCACTGAGATCAATCACCCTATTATAGTCCAGATATGGCTCCCTAACAAAAACTTAAGAAAAAGCTTAAGGGGATGCAGATTTTCAACGGACGAAGAGATCAAGGCTGCTTTGAATGTCTATTTTGGTGACAAAACAAAAAGAATATTATTTTAACGGTCTAATAACTTATTGACAATTGTAATAAGTGCATTACAGTTGCAGGGGATTAAACAGAAAATAAATATAAATCCTTATGGCTTTTGTTTCATAGTCAGGTAGATTACTTATCAGCAATGTATTGTTTTCTTAGGTAGATAGCTGATACTCCGCTTCGCTAGAGAAACAAGAGGCATATAATAATGGTTCAATTTAAAAACGCTTATCTACCGCTCTGGATAGATATTCACGCCTTGAAGAGATAATCAAAGTGCATGTATCGTTACTTTTTTTATGATTTCTCTGAGAGGGAAGACCATTCGCTTTATACTGTTTCTATAGTAACATTTTGTCGAGCCAGCTTTGACGTTCGCAGTAATTTTCCAGTTTGATCCACATCATCATCCGATTTGGAGAGAGAGCTTATTTTCCTGTAGATGCGTGAAAGAGGATTATGTAAACAAACAGTAATAGTAACGATTAAGACTTCCGGTATTGATCGATCCACTTATGGTCATTGTAGAAAATAATGCAAACACGTCTTGAGCCGCCTTTAGAAGTCATGTTTTAGCTCCTTTGGTTCCGGCATGTATCTACTTCAATGTTCCTTTATGACCTGGTCCTGTGACCTGGGGCCTGAATTGACAAATACACGACTCGTTCACGTTATCTTATTTACAGTTTTTTATTCTGTTTGGTGCTATATATTTTATTAAACTGTACCTTAGTTGTAAACTTGCAGTCGGTAGGCAACCAATTTCATAGCAAGGAGAATACGAATTTGAGTGATGACTGATGTTGATGTTAGTTACTTTTGAAGTAAGAGTTAAGTTTTATCACATTATTATATTACTAGGAAACGAGTTTTGCTACTCCTGTACTTGACTTGGCGACTGAATCGCTGTGGATAGAGGTGGTCTAACTATAGCTCTAGCTGGCCTATAATATTTTTAGACATATTACTTTTATTATTGCCTTTAAACTAAAAGGTCGTATTTCACTGTTATTTGACGGTTATTTGAACTTGCTCGGAACGAAAACCTATTAGAACTAATTCCGAAATTATATATAGAATTTTTGACCCTTCAGACGCAAGAAACCTGAAAATCTATGGCGTCGTAAGAAGAATAAAAAGCCTTCTTACGAACCTGGTTACGTAATACGGGTTTCTTAGGTCCGAAGGAATCTATGAAACAAGGTATGCTTCGTCTTGTGCCTCGTCGAATTCCGTTAATCTATACATATAATAAAACAGCAGAAAAACTAAAGAAAAGCGATTCTGTACATAAAACAGTAGAAAAACATAAGAAAAGCGATTCTGTACATTGCAGTTAAAAAAAAATTTCACCTCCCGGAAATTACTTAAGACCAGTAAAGTCCAAAAATATAATAAAAAAATTTCGTGTCTGTCTGTATGTATGTACGGGCTAATCTTGGAAACTACTGAATAGAATTTGACGGCGTTTTCACTGTTTAATAGCTTTGAGTTCGGGACACAATCTGGTATAAATTATATCTCAATAAAATGTCAGGAGACTGATCTACAAATTGACCTCTCATTTCATATCATTTGTATGACAGTGTAGTTCAACATTACTGGTCCTGCAAAAACTTGACGGACAGAGACGTTTTAAATCTCATTTACAGTTTTATTTATTTATTTTACCTGTTGTATATCTGGGTATTTCCACAAGTATATCGATACTTGTGGAAATATCCTGGAACAAAGAAACTTCGTTAATCGATAATTAGTGGCCCTGTATTATTAGGTCATCATCGACAATGTCAATATCGAAGTTGTTCAGGAGTAGGTAGGTCTACCTAAGACAGACAATACAGTTGGGTAGGATCAATTTTGATAGGGAAGCTGACAGAAGAATCCAGTTAGGTTGGGCAGTATTCGGAAAACTGCGTCAAGTCTTCACGTCGCCCATTCCGCAATGTTTAAAGACAAGTCTTTAATCAGTGCGTCCTGCCTGTCATGATTACAGCGCGGAGACGTGGACACTGACGGTGGGCCTGATCCACAAGTTTCAAGTCCCTCAGCGAGCTGTGGAGTGGGCTATACTCGGGGGACTCTATGAGGGATATGATTCATAATGAGGAGATCCGACGAATAACGAAGGTGACCGAAATAATTAGTAAGATGAAGTGGCAGTGGGCGCGTCACATTTGTCGCAGTACCGGCAGATAAGTTCTAGAGTGGAGACCGCAGATCGCCACGCGCAGGGTGGGACACCCCGCCGTGACCCCAAATGGATCGACAACCTGGCCGGAAGCTGAATCCATAGGGAAGGGGACCGGGTGCGGTGGCGTTCATTGGGGAAGGCAAGTCCAGCAGTTTGATAGACATTTTGTTGTACAGTTAATTGGATATGCAAAATAGGTCTCAAGGATAAGGGAGGGGATTAGGAGGGGAAGGAAGTCGGATGGGAAAGAAGTGAAGGGGAGGGGCAAGTTGGTAGGAGGGATAGTGGGAAGGGGAGGTGGTAGGACAGAGGGAGGGGAGCAGTGGAAACCAGGGAACAGTAGGGGGAAAAGAAAAGGAAAGAAGGGGGAAGGTAAATGGCGGAGAAAGGGTAGTGGTAGAGAGCGGGAAGGGGTGGGGGAAGATGTTTTCAACGTAGTGGGAAGGGGTTGTGGAAGAAAAGAACGAATAGGGGGTGGAAAGATAGAATGGGAGGGGGAAAGCGAAATACAACCTGCGAATTTTGCATCATATTGATAATCTTTTATTTTAATTCATGATAAATATGAAGTAAATGTCGACTTTATTTAAAAATGAAAAACATTAATTCTATGGTCCAACGGGTGGAACCGCCGTCGTTACGCTAATTTTATGTATATCAATATTTTCAATTCATAACCAGATTAATAGATTTCTTTTAGGATTTAGTAATATATAACGATGAGTAATGTTAAGTTAGCCGAAGTCGCGGGCAACAGCTAGTCTGGATAATAGATTTTTATTTATTTATGGCTGTGAGGCTTCTAAGGGAATTAAATACAATTAAAAACATTTCTATCGATTTCAACTAGGATGATATTGAAATTGCGTCTCCTAAGAAATCTATCAGCCCTAAAATAGTTTGTGTACTGTCAATGGTTAATATATATTATTAGCTTCTCTCGAGTGAAATTTAGTTTGCAGTATGTAGCTAAGTAATGACTTCTTTAGTGAATTAAAAATGAGGATCCAAGAAAAAGTCCGGGGATACGGGCCAAGGATTAATGGCCGGCTATGTAAACACTGTAATTGATCACTTATTTCAACAACAGGGTCTAAATCAGAAGTTACTAATTGTAACCATTGCGAATATTTAGTTAAAGCCTTTCTGGTCATCAATAGACCCCTCAAGGTATGAAGTTACCATGAACTTAAACATCTAAGCCATAACCGGAAGTTCCTAGTTGTATCCATTGCTGATATTTAGATACTGCCTTCATGGAAATCTTCAGAGCCCAAGGATTGAAATGTAGACAGTGTCCAAGTCAAAAGTTCCTAGTATCCATTGCTGAGATCTAGTTACTGCTTGTGCCTTACTGGAACCATCGAACCTTGAATGTTCGAACTGTAGAGAAGGGTTTACATGAATATGAAAGTGCAGATTAATAATCTCACTAAACGACCTAACAAATTTTACCAGGAAAAATGAAAATCATCATAATTAAGGTTCGGAATTTTCATAGCGAATAGTAAAGAGATTGAATGTCTATCTTCTACTTTTGTAGGTATCAGTGTTTTTGATATTTTTTATAGGAAACAAAATAAACTTATATTAATACTGAGTTAAAATTTGAAGATTAAATTGTCAAAGCTACAATTTAAATTGTAAGTAAATTAGTTTATTCTGTTTTTGGTTTGTTGTTAAACTTAAATTGGGAAATATATTTTTTATATAGCCAAGCTTTTTTGTATACCAATATTAGATGTTAATTTGTATTAATATCTAATTTTATTGTCTTTTTAGGGTTCCGTAGCCAAATGGCAAAAAACGGAACCCTTATGGATTCGTCATGTCTGTCTGTCTGTCTGTCCGTCCGTCCGTATGTCACACTTTATTCCGAAACTATAAGAACTATATATACTATTGAAACTTGGTAAGTAGATGTATTTTGTGAACAGCATTAAGATTTTCACACAAAAATAGAAAAAAAAACAATACATTTTGGGGGTTCCCCATACTTAAAACTGAAACTCAAAAATTTTCAATCATCTAACCCATATCTATGGATAGGTCTTCAAAAATGATATTGAGGTTTCTAATATAATTTTTTTCTAAACTAAATAGTTGCGCGAGAGACACTTCCAAAGTGGTAAAATGTGTGTCCCCCCCCCCCCCCCCCCTCTGTAACTTCTAAAATAAGAGAATGATAAAACTAAAAAATATATATGATGTACATTGCCATGCAAACTTCCACCGAAAATTGGTTTGAACGAGATCTAGTAAGTAGTTTTTCTTTAATACGTCATAATTTGTGAACCACAATACTATTATTAAAACATCGATCAAAGTTACAACGAACTACATTAACTTTTGTATTATGTTACTTGCTGCTACTAATTATGGACTGTAATTTGATACTGTGGCGGTCAGTCTAAAATCACTGTAGGAAAAAATTATAAGTGGAAGGGACACTTGAAATAATGATGTTATTCGGTAGTAAACGGCTTTTAGATATAATTACATTGGATAACCAATAATGTTTTAGCTATAACTTTTTCCACAACGATTTGAGACTGACCGCCATAGTAACAAATGTCATTCATGAAAATAGCTTTTCACTGACATATGTTTGGTCGTTATAGGTCGGTGGGGACCAGTCACATTAATGTATGCCTATCCTTCTTTAACATTGTATTTTTAAAACAAATGTTATGCCATATTTTTAAATGAAGTCATAGAAGAATTTTTAAGTCGTTTTACATTGAATCATCGAATAAAATGACTGTTTGTCTCCTATCCCCTGGACGAAAATATTAATAAAATTAGCTGTGCCCGCGGCTCCGCTCGCGTGGACTACAGGATCCGCTCCCATTCCCACTTCCGCTCCCTTTCCCATTTCCACTTCAGACTTCACACTTCAGACTTCAAATCCAGGTCCAGGGTCCAGGTCCAGGGTCCAGGTCCAGGGTCCAGGTCCAGGGTCCAGGTCCAGGGTCCAGGTTCAGGGTCCAGGTCCAGGGTCCAGGGTCCAGGTCCAGGTCCAAATCCAGGTCCAGGTCAGGTCCAGATCCAGGTTCAGGTCGAGGTCGAGATCCAGTTCCAGGCCTAGGCCAGGTCCAGATCCTCAACCCTCCCTCTCAACAATCCCCTCAACCATTCCCTCAACCGTCCCCTCAAACCTCTTTCCCTCGCCTCTCCAAATGTAGTCCTCGTAAATAATCCATCGCAATCCAAATTCCAACCAACATTACTTTGTTGCATACGTATACCACAAATTCATCGTAATCGAGTAACTCAAACAAAAGTTATGCGAATTTTCAGACACTCACATTGCACTGGTACCATACCCGCTCCCGCTACCGCTCACGAATTCAGTCTAACATTTACACCCTACATTCTTCGCAGTGTCGCATACAGTTTGTTCGTTTTCGGAAACTATAAATTCTCATAACTTTTGATTGACTGCACCGATTGCAATGAAATATAGCCTATATGTTACACCAAATTAAGCCCCATGTTTCTGTGAAAAGTCCATCAAAATCCGATCAGTAGTTTTTAAGTGATGCATGCACAAACTCACAGACAAACAGACAAAAATTTCAAAAATTATCGAAATATGTTCTGTTGCTTATCCTTAGACCACCCATTTTTTTTTTGCAAATATCTTTATGTACAGACACGCGAAGTTTACGATTTTATTTATAAGATATGCTCTTCAATGCATAAATGTGTACTAACAAAGAATATAGTTTAGAAATATCGAGGCATGATTTTGTTCTATAGAACTATGTATACATTACCTACTTAATATTTTTATAGCCCATTACCTTGCAAACAGATAAGTCATTTTCTTTTATACATAACCGAAAGTTGGCGTAATTAAAATAATAGCGACATAAAAGTGTGTGCGGGTTGTAAAGTCGTTTATACGCAGTCTTTATTAGTCTTATTTTTATTTTACGACCATGCCTGGTTAGCACCTTCGCCACAGATTTTGTATCATCGCATAATATTGCCCCAAATTGTTTACTGATGGCTTAGAAGGCCAGGAGTCTACCGAAGTGAGCGGAAATGTGTGTAATCGACCAACAGGATTACGTTATTTTCCTAGCTCCGCCCTGCTCAGCTACAATTAAGAAATCCTATTGGTTGACACCAACAATTCCGCTCCGCTCAACATAGCTTTGGTGGTCTCAAGGCCTTATGGTCAGCGTGTTGCTAAGCCCTATTAGATCACAAACACTTCAGTGATGTGATGTGGTTTACCCAAATTAATAGAGCAAACCTTATCTATTGGGTGCGCGCACGACCACTAAGCACATATTGCACTGGTTAAACTTTAGATATTATATATACTCGTATGTAGTGTAATAATAGCTGTTGCTCGCGACTCGTTCCACGAGTAAATTCAACTACTTTGGGTGGAATATCAAACACATCTTTAGTGGTTGTCTAAGAATTAGATGATCTGGGTCAAAACGCCCAGATCCACTAATTCTTAGACAACCACTAAAGTCCTCATCCAGTCAGGGCATCCTTTTTTTAAAATATAAAACTTTATTTAGACAATTAACCCATTATACTTACACTATTTCATACAATACATTGCAATATTTAAGTAATGCCATTAAAATAAATTATGTATGTCCGTCCGTTCGTCGGTCCGTCCGTCACACTTTGCTTTTGGTAAACCATTGGTCTGGTTGACACCAAATGTTTATATTTGAGTTGAAGACTAGTTCACCCGAGGATTATAAGTGAGAGTAGTTGTTAAAAAAAACATGCTGTCAAATTGAGAAGCTCCTCCTTTTTTGAAGTCGGTTAATAAAATAAACAAAAATACCATTTTGTCAAAAACTAATCTAAAGATTTTGTTCAAACGTTGCATGTTCTAGAATCTCCTAGCGCATTATATTACAAAATTGATATAAGGTGTGTTCCAGTACCACTAAAATGTAAAAGGTAAAATTTCTCGAAATCGGTTAAAATGAATTAGTTTAAATTTTCTACGATTTGAATTCTGAAGTCGTCATATATCTGACAGCATTTCCAAGTTTTTCGAAATATGTTTTTTTCCCACGAATTTTTTCTAAATGTGATAGGGAGTTACTGGAAAAAATATTAACAGTCATTTTATTATCACCCAGTATATAGAGAGTCGATAAACCTTAGATGTTTTTTTTATTTTTGATCGGTTTACGCTTGACCTCAATCACACCTGATGATATGTGACGATGAGGTCTGAGGTCTTGGTTTCCTCATGCTACGAGTAAATAGCGTCAATATTTAGTAATAATTAAATGTTCTGCGTAGTAACTGCACAAGTTTCAAAGTGAATGTGACCGAGTTGTGGCTCCCGGAACCGCAGTTGCGTGGAACAGAGTGATTGTTTGAAACGCTCCATCTAGTAGTAGATAGAGATCGTTGCTTATAGGATACTTTTTATCTCGAAAAATTTAATGATTACTAACCTAAATATGTTTATTCAAAATGCTAAAGAGATGGCGCTGTTTAAACTTTATATTTTGCTATTGAAGGTAATTCATTGATGTCTATAGGTAATTTAATTTAATTTAATTTTAGCGAGTTATATAAACAAATACGGCGTTATATTATCACGTGAAGAACTAAAGCTAGTAAATTATAAAGAGAGGTAACCAAGGCAAGGTGAAATCATAGTTTTATTTGTAGTCTAATGATTGCGGGTTAGTGTGAAAACTGAAAAATTACACCAGTCCCACTTTCCAGCAGGCAATTAATTATTTTCTCGGTCAGTCGACGGTGGCGTGCCTATGGCGCATTTAACCTTTGTTGTAATTTCCGCGATAAAGGTATAACCCGTATACTCCATTTGGATGGAGCGAAGAGGGCCGTGTGCATTTACAAAAGAATAGTCTGGTAAAAAGTCGCCATAGTTTCAATGCAACCAAATTATGGACGAGTTTCCCCCAATCCAAACAGGGCATTAAGATAACTGTACGAGTACGTCGTTTAAGGAATAGCTGCAATAACTGAGTTTGCAATGGACAGAACAACATCAAGGTTAATATTCTTGTCTACTTGCACTGCATTGTCCATTAGCAACACCAACGTAGCTTGAGGTATTCCAAATGAATCGTTAGTACTCATTGACTCATACATTGTCTTAAATACACGTGTGCTTATTGCCGACAATGTTTGACGTGATTAGTTGATGTAAATTATTTTCAGGCTCGAGCGAGATCCCTATAAATAAATGTGAGTGTGATGTCATAAAATAAGTGTTACGTACTGTTCCACACGTGCCCTCGTATGACATCAGTTTGGCCGCCACTATCATCTGTTCGGTCGTTGAATTATTACCATCATTCCCACGATTCGCTTCCATCTACATTTTTCTAGTGCTCAATAAATGTTTTAATTCGTAATATGTTGCTGGTTAAGAGCTGTATAATCGTTGCTTTTTTAACGGCAGCAGTGTTTACGTTTCTACTACTTTATATAAAAGGGGCTCGACTTGCTAAATAATAAACAGTTCTTGGATGGTCACATCTGTGTTATGTTTTACTTTCTCTCATTGGAATATGATTCTTTTGGCATTATAATAAGTCACCTCTTTGAATGCCTAATATTTTTAGACGTTATTTATACTCATTTAATATTCACCAGTTTGACCTAAACTGATTACGCGATATTATTAGGGACTCAACATGACGTGCTAATAAATTAAATTCATAATTTATTCTACTGCGCCCACATAAAGCACAACGAAACGCACGTAGGTATTTATCATTTCTATAGATGGTGTTGTTTTCATTTCCCTGATTACGTCGTGCCGTGCGTCACACGGTACTCGTGTTCATTACCATTGTACTATAACGCGAGTGCAAATGATTTTGTTACAACAGTTTCGCATTACCACCGCCTTATATAACAACCTGTGACTGGACCACCACGGCTATATAGACGTGATTGAAATATACAGATACGCGCTGGGTTGGGCTGTGTCGACATATTATGTCGCTGGAATTGTTTTGGTAACCGCGAGATAATGGCAGTTGTCAATAGAATATATGGGTGCGCGTCTATCCTGGACCTGGGCCAGCTCACACTCAGACGCCGAGAGCCGCTGTGACTCGTTCATGACATGACGCCGCATATTTTTAACGTAACGAACATCGCAGACACACTCCGAGTGCCAAATGTAAAGTTCACTAACATAAATTTGGCAAGAGCTGGCTATTTACGCGAAGTGTCTAGGCTTCGAGCGATTTTATCACCGAAGACGCAATTATTCCTGGTAGTAAAAGGATCATAATAAACATTGAGCTCTCTACCTGCAATACTTTTAAAATATGTACTGCCAATACAAGTGACGACATGCCAGCAAGCGGCTGTCTAATCGATAGTGTGATAACTAGTCGTATACATACCACTAATACGAGTATAATAAAGTATTTGTAGTGGAGTTCTAATATCAATTGCGTAGGAGTTCGCGTCGTAGAACATGACCTTGCCCTAATTAGAAAATTTCTCTTTTTACGATTTCTGTCTTTGTACGCTTACTAAGTCTTGCCGTTCGTTATCTCCACAGCAGGGCTATGTATTGGCTTTGTAAGTTTGTTCTTTTTTTATCTCTCAACCTGTTCTGCAAACCCTAGCTCCTATGAGGAGATTCCCACAGTTTTCGGCTCTGTCTTCACTTTGCGGTGATCTTGGTGGTTCTGGGAGTTCTCAAATAACACTCAAGAAGAAGAATTAGAAGAAGCCATATAGGAGGCATTTTAGAATGGTGATCATCTGGGGGCCTACTCCGTTTAAATTTCAGATAATATACGTCGAACTAAAAAGCCGTTTTGTTTTCTCTACCGGGTCATGTGACATATTCTGGTAATCTTATATTGCTTTATCATAGCCTCTTGCGCGTGAGGATCTAATTTTCACACTTTATGGTAATTTATTAAATGTCATAAAAAAAAACTTCCATCTACATTCGAAAACGTACTTGGAAATTGGGCACGTACAGATTAAGATTTTTATTTTATTTATTGACGAGGATCCAATTGTCCTTGACCAAATACACTCATATCCTGTAATTTTTTAGAGTATTAACATGATTGCCAGTAAGTACTATGAAAGTTAAGAGAAGTATCAAGGAATGGTATATTTGTATTTATTGATTTAAAATGTAAAACATTATTGTTGTATTGGAATTATCTTGACGAGGATTACGCGGGCACGGAAGTGGCAAGTATTCAACCAATTGGCATTCCCCGCGATATTATATTGGCAATGTATACGTAGCGTGTCCACACTAAAGCTATGCATTCATAGCAGTACTCGTATATGTAGGCGTCAACGAAGTGTCTAGCTAGTCGCGTCACATAATAAATTTAAGTGGTCAATGCAAATTTTTTTTTCAGTGTTCCTTTTCTTCAATCTATATATCATATTATTTACATAGTGTAGCATAAATCTCTTCTAAGATAAGACTTACTGATTTCAAGATCGATCAGAATATAAAAATTGATCTCAGTAAAAACTTTACGGTTTTGAGAAATTTAGACTTTCTTAAACTTGACCTTTTTATGGGTTCTTTAACGGCAACAAATTGCCGTTTTTAATTATAAATGGTCTTTGTTGTTAAATAATAAAATATAGAAATACTGTTGAATAAGTATGAGTTGATGAATATGAATGTTTGTACCCAAGTCTTGGATGTTTATATATTTATTTAAGTATGTGTATCCGTTATCTAGCAACCATACCACAGGCTCTGCCTAGTTTTGGATTAGATAATTGGTGTGAATGTCTAAGATATTTATTATTATATTATATTAAGTATCCTTATTTATCGCATATAAAATATTTTGAGAAGTATTTAGAGGGACCCAAAAAAATATTGTTTTATTTCATTTACGTAAGCGTTGTCACTCAACTTTGACTTCTGTGGTAAAAGATAAATTTTCTGAGCTGCTTTTGTGCACTACTGTACAAAGTTGCTCATTTGAGAGAGTTAGAATTGGTGCAACACTAGGTACTGTATTTTTATTTCCATAAAGCGATATATTGCTATTTTTATTCAAAAGGGTTCCAATGTTAACATGCCCTGTTAACTGTACCGACTTATATACATCGACCTGTAGATGACACGGAGAACAAACAGTCAGCAAGATAATTTGTACGTTTTCCATGTCATCTACAGGTTGATGCATAAATGTCAGTTACAGATACTCCCCCTCATAAAACTCATGCTGTTATTTTTCCCTACACCAAACGGTCGGTCGGCAAAGGAAATTAAAACCTGTTTATTCAGTAGACTACGGCAGGCCTGTCTCAGTCCATCTCTGTCCGCACTTTAGTTTTAAAAATTACCTACGCGGCGCGGCCCTAACTTCGGGGCCAATCAATCAGGTGTCGCGAGCTTGCGCTCGCAATACAAGGAACTATACTTTGATTTTTACTAAAAAGAACTGCATAATGAAGCGAAAAGTGGACTTCGAAATAAAGTCGCTTTGCGGCGTTGGGTCGGGTAAAGTGACAATCCATCGGCTCTGCCTAACTTTCTGGGACCAGGGCATTATGTATGTATGTAGCACTGTATAGCATTATGATGTTCAAATAGTGACAGAAATCCTATTTAACATTCTTTACGCTTCCTCAGGATATCGAAAGGTAAAGATACTTTAATAGGTACTTAGTTACTGATTATACTTTTTTGACTATTTAATACTAGCTTTCCGAACGCACCTTCGCATTCGAGGATTTCCGATTTTAACTCGCACAAAATCTATCGTTTAACTTAATATCGTATAATTACTTTAAGTAGATCTCTCGGTACTTAGTGTCTACTAATGCAAGTAACCCAACTGAGGGAAATCCCGGGCCACCTCGTCGCGCCGCCCGGCCCCTATCCACTCCCTCTCCCACAATTCGAAAGCGTATCAGCCCTAGGCGAATCGCGTACGATTGTCAACGTGTGCGTAATTTAGCGGTTCAGCGTCACATTGACTTTCTTCCATGCGCATAGGATTCAATGTGGCATGGAAGAAAGTAAATGTAACTTTTTTTTATTAAGCTTAAGGTGCGCCTTCTGAACTTGTACTATTACTTGTTTATTCTGTGACGGCGGTAAGTGTGGCACGTAAAAATGTTCGTTTCAGCATAATGTATTAGTCGTATCTTTAAAAGTTTTTTTTAGTTCTTGCTACACAATGCTCAATCTACCGAATAGCTTAACATTGCCGACATGCCATATTTATTGCTACATATTCATCTTTAAATGACCATATTTACCAGAACACTCACACAAATGCATACAAGGAACTCCTTGTCTTAATGGTGACTATTGTCAAGCAAACAAAAACTAAAATAGGTACGTAAACGAAAGATAGGTACTGCTGAAGCTATGTATGTGACTCACATACATAGCTTTAGCAGTACCTATCTTCCGTTTGATGCAATTGTTTTAACATTACTTTTGATGCTATTTTGGAATCCCCTTTGTTGTCGCTTGCATGCCGTCCCTGGTATCATGATCCGTAAACAAAAAACACGCCAAGTGCCATTAGCATTCAGCAGCAACCAAAAAGGCTGTAAAGTGATTCTGTCTGTGAACAGATAGTTAGACATTGTTGCCTCGTATAAAATTCAGTAATGTATGCCTATGAATGTATTTGAATTAATAAAAGCAATTCAATTTTTAGGGATAATTTAAAACGGACTGTCTGTTCGGCGAATAACTCTAAAACTACTGGACCGATTGAGCTGGAGTTTAAAATACCCACTATTATACCCGGCAATACTGGGAAAAATTCCATAATTTTCCCATTATTGCAATGGAAACTAAAACTATTCTTCTGCCCACTTAAATAAATTAATTCAATAACTATTGAAAAGATTAAACTGAAATTATAAAAATGTCAGTTCATTTTCAAACCTCTTCTGATTGGGCTTGTAATGCCATTCAAACGCGTGGAACAACGGCTACCCTAGACAACTCCGGCGTAATGGTTTGTGTTGTGTGCCTATAATTACACTCATTATTACAGTCTTTCCTCTTACTCTATTAAAGAAACCGGAACACTGCAATACAGGCATTGTAATTTGGCGTCTGAAAAAGGGGAAATAGGGTAGTACAAGATACGAGTATACTCGTATCTACTGAATTATCTCTTGTCAGTCACCCTAAAATCGCTCAAATACAATTCGTTACCAATCCAAAGGTTTTCAGATATGTATTGGTCAACTTAAACGTATAGAATAGAATATCCGGCAATTAAAATTCATAATTAAAACTGTGAACAAAATTATTTAGGAGTGATCATAATTACTTGTAATTTGTCTATCCAACTATCGTTTAGTATTTGTTGTTAAAGCTTAAGATCACAATACGTTTTGTCTGTTGAACAGAATTCTTTCCATTCACCAAAAATCCATCTAAGTATTGGACCGCCTTGTTGGCTTAATGGCTTGGGCGATGGACTCGAGCGCCAGAGGTGGACTCATTTCGGACTGTGGACAGAAGTTGGACTTGGTCTGGGTGGTATTATTGTGAATTGTCCTGTCTGGTTCCCATAACACAGGCAAGTGCATGTACATGTATTGTATAATGTATTTAAATACTCATCGTGAGGTAAGAGCATTTCCCAACGAGTCATCTAAGACTTTAGTACATAAACTGTTTTTAAGGGATCCGTCAAAACGGTTACATTTATGAGAATAGCCAAAAAAATTTCCGTCTCTCAGCCTATCTGACCGATAAATAGAAAACTACTGGATCGATTGAGCTGTGGAACATACTCGTACATTTAAAATTGACTCAAGAAATAAATAAAAGCTTTGGTTTAATTTTTACAGCTACTTAAGAAACTTTGCTCGGCGTTACTGTAACTTTTGTTTTTATTTATATTTATATCAGTCAATACTAGTACCGGCTTCGTTTGCTTAATGTAAACGTAATGTAAAAATATTATGAGCATTTTTCCTCAGTTTTTGTAACAAAATTACGGAATAAAATGCACTTGCATATAGGCCATTTAACTTGCCTTTGGATTGCTAAGTGCAACAGTCCAAAGCCACCATGATAACTAGGTATACCTAGTGTACCTGTAATTACACTGGGTCTTTACCCCGCTAACTGGCACACAGCAATCTATACATTGCTGTTTAGCTACCAAAATCTTTAAGCGGCTTGTACCCACCCAGACGCACACTAATAGAGACCTACCATTATAAGACGTGACATGTCTTTCCTCTAAAATCCAGATAAACAGTCGTAGCGGAATTAAATATCACAATGTTATGTGGAGTAGCCCGCGGTTATTGTTGCCAATAAAATGTATAATTAGTACTCGTTTGACATTTGCAAATATAAAAATGGTACAGGGAACACCCATACAGAGACGATACTAGTCCTGTTGCATAATCTAATATCTAAATTGGTAACATCATATTCTCACCACTGGTTATTTATTAGCTCAGTTCTTTGTAAAACATCTCCCTAATCAATTTATTAAAATCTTAAAATTGAACTATGCTACGGAGCTATTGGTGTGGCAGGATTCATCCTGCAGTGGCAATAAGCTAAAAATTTAACGTATTATCTACGTGATATGGTGGAAGTAAGGGGGAAAATTACCATCAACTCCTAACCTGGTGTTATGTTGGTGTCTACATAGGTAGCGTGGCCATATGGCCATTACCCTCGCTTAAGTGAAGGCATAATCCCAGCAGTGAACTTTAGGGCTTCTTTCTGATGATATATTTTGAAATTCAACATTTTATTTAACTATAAATTTGTATGTTGTTCTCTATATTTTACAGGCAGATTTAAGTACGGTTAATTAAAATTGATTCATCAGTTAATTTTGTAGTACGAGTCTTAACACATGCTTTTCATTATCTGAACGATAAGCAAGCTTGAATTTTAAAGACATAAAGCTGACATAGCCTCTGGGAACTGTTGTAAAATTATTATGCATGTTATGCAGTTCTGAGGTCCACATTATACCTCCGATATTTCACCGACTTTTAATCAGATTGGCTAACGCCACTGATTTTCATCCAAAAATGTTTAGTCTACAATGTGCTTACGATTTGTGGCATATTTAGTGAGGAATTAAGTTAGTTTCTAATAGTTGCATATTATTTTGTCGGTAGTCGCCAGCAGGTTGTTATGGGACACTTCTTAAAACCGACAAGTGCACCCAGCTATGTAATGTGACCGACCAATAAGGTAAGAATTCAATCAAGCTATAGCTAGGATAAAGAGCAGCTGTGTCACCCAAATCGATGCCCGGTACTGCGATGACCCAATAAGGACGCACACTATAGTTATTATGGGAATTACTGTCGAGGTTGAGAGTTAATGATGGGATGATGGTAATTGTTGCCGGTCGCCTTGACAGATATCGAACCCGTTTCGTGTGCAATCACTATTGAAGTTCCTACATATGTCCACAACGACCACACTTTTGGGCATCTAAATTTGATTGATGGAGCCCAAATGTTGCTTCAATTTGTTTAAGTTAGAGACTGCACTGCGAACGATACATAAAGATAAGCTGGAAGTCTGCTATATTATATCGTAATCGTATAGTGGTATCTATCACTTACGCCTCGAGAACAAACCTTTGTGGGTATCTTTTACTTATTTATGTTGCCAACTGGCTATGCATGCATTTCTAGTCTTCCGGTTTTGGGGGTACAGTACAGTAACACACGAGGTACTTTAACTGAGCACTTAGGGAGTAAACTCACTCGTAGCCTTTGGAATATTTTACGCAGTGATCCAAACTGGCAGGTGTTAGGGGCGAAAGTTGCCGCTTAGGTGGACTTTTCTGTCCGTTTGTCGCTTTAGACAGTAAAAACCTAAGTCTTAAATTCCTTCTGGGTGTAGTCCTATATCAGCTTAAAACCGTCCGTTCCGTTTTGTTAGACTGTTAGTTCGATTAGTCGAACAATCCGGAATAAACCGTAACCTTATGAAAATATAATCTAGGTTTTAATGTGATGCCCGCACAAACTGCCGAAAATGCACTAAGCCGGTTATTATTTTCTGTTATAATTTAATAGTCGCTGTGAGGACACGTCGAGGACACAATTTTCGAAAATATTTTTATTGTGTGTAGACTAAGTATGTTAACTTCATTATATATTATATTTACTTATTTATACTTAGAAGATTTCCTTTGATCCCAGTAGGTATAGACAGTAATAATATAGGACGCGGCATAGCAGAGTTATATAATGTTCATTGCATTTTTATTGATCTGAAAACATTTAGTTATATTTAATCTTGTTTCATGGTTATTTTATTACCTCTGATTCTAACATAGCGAGGAAAATCTGTGATAGAAAATTTGAAACTAAACTAGGTCGTCATTGGATTAAAGTTTAAATCAAGTTTCACGATAAAGTGCTTAAGTGCAGCCTATATCTGGTAAATTGCATCCCCCATCTCAAGGTTGTCTGGCAAGATCGGTTTTAGCGACCGGCTAGATTTGACGAATATCGAGCTTCTAACTTTGTGTAGTATATATAAAAAGGAAATCTTTTTAAGTACATATTCCAATAAATAGTAACAAAATACTTGTAGTAACCTGTAACAGGGGCACTCATTATCTGAAACTGAAGAACTTTCTTTCTAAATAATCTACTGATGGTGTTATGTTTTTGGTATTTTATACCGAATGCTCAGTAACGGATCACTTCAGGCGTTATGTTACAGCCTACATGTATCTCAAGTCTAAACAATGGGACACAAAAGGCGGAGGCCTAGTCTCTTCAGATGGAACCCCGATATATAGTCGCTTACCTAATAAATTCTACTTGGGGGTTAGTTACCGTTTATTTTAATGCGCGAAATGTCTCGGTCGTGTGACAAACATTCGTACCTACACTCCCGGAAGCAACCGTTACCATCTTATCTATCCGCTGATAGAATGTAGGTATGTTGTACGCTGTACTAAATACTTTTCCAATGTTAATAATAGGCTGATTGATGTATGTGGATACAGCACAGTACTGACGTATCAAACGCTTACTTTATTCGTAGTGATACACCTACACGGACACTATTCTGTGATGAATATGGTTTCCGCCTAGAAATCCACCCCGCCTGCAGCGCTGTACCGGGAGGGTGCGATTTCTCTTTGTTGAGCAATAGTTTCGCAGTTACGCCATCTATTGGCACGGTACCAAACGATGTTATATTGCTTCTGCACTCTGCTACAGTTGCTATCGGCTAGATGTCGTTAATAGAGTAATATTTTATAATCCACGCGGCTGAAGTAGATAATTTTCATTTGCAAGGGTATCAAAAGATAACTTAAAATCAATCTATAGTAGAACCGCAGTATGCTCGTATATTAATGCAATTATTTACTTAGAATCCGTACAATCTTCAAGGTATATAAATACTAAACTTATTTTAGACTCCCAATAAACTTTCTAGAAATATAAACAATATTTAATTGTTATATGGTGATATAATACTCGTAATAGGCGAGCAGCAATTTGGTAGTCTGTTTCTGACGGCTGTTGTATTTTATTTGTTTTAAATAGGAAGGCAGCTTATCGTTGTTTGCTAATGCTTCTGTTACGGCAGTGAACTTGCTTAATTTCTTGTAAAAATTTATCTAGTCTGTTTTTAAACATGTGTATTGACGTACTATCAGATACAACTGATTCCGACAAATTCCTTTGATCTTCTTGTTAGTTCTTTGAATTGTGTGTGGACACTTCACAGAACACGGATTAAAGTTAAAATCAGGTCTGTTATTAGAACTTTCTACGAAGCGGCGGGGGACGTCGATAACGTCCTAAGTTAGCTCCTGACGTTATCTATTTACATTGCATACTTGGATGGACGCACGGCGCTAAAAAGGCGGAAACCTGTTCAATGTTCATTCTAGGAAACGTTTGGAGCGCTTTTTCATTAACCCTTCTACGTACCATTTGAGCGCATGACGTCACATTCACAAAATATCACGCCATTTCAATTTGACATATGCGCAAACGTCACGTCACGTCACAGTATATCCTGATTTCTGTTTTAATTTTTCGCACTATTTACTTTACTGATTATATTTAATCTTATCGTGTTCATATTATTTTATCTTTGATGACATATCAACAAACTTAGTTCAAGGAGTTTTGACCAGGAGGAGTTAAGTCTCGGCGGGGTTAAGCCCAGGCGGAATTCCAAGTTATGGACACGTATTACACGTATCAGAAGGTTTTTATTAAGTTACCTATTTGAAAATATAAATAAAATTATGATTGAGTAAGACGTCGAGAAAGTGTCGAGTTGAAATGCAGAGAAAATAGACCGTCATACGTGCGCCGCGCCGGCTGAATAAGTGAATTAACGAATCTACGGGAGTTGCCCGGCGATTGGCCAATATTAGATTATTGGACACGTGACGTCGCAAGATTCCGTATATAAAACGATTCACAATTTTGGTCTGTAACTGAAAGTTTTATGTATATCTTACTAATGTTAAATATTAAGATTATTTAGATATTTAAGTGTTTTAAGACCGAATTAAGATTTGTATTAGCTATAATTATGTATATATATTTGACGATGTGAATTAATGTACTTCATTGTACACCTCCCCCATGTATTATTCTGTTAGAGAAAGTCTCGACAAATGATGCTTTGGTAACTTGCTTTGTGTATTGTTTTCTAATACATATTGCTTGTTATATATGTCGTAATTAACATATTGTATTCAAGAAGTGTATAAGTTTACTTTTACATTTTACTTGTATTTGTGCCTGAAACAATTTTATCTCCGTCTAGCGAAGACGGGCGCCTTTCCTAAGTAGCAAACAAGATTTAGCACCTTTTCAACAAAGGATAGACAGTATCCGCGCGCATTATAATATTTATAATAATATATGATACCATATGGTACACTGCACACCTTTTATAATGTCAAATTTTAGCATGAAATCTCATGTTTCAAACAACTTATAGAATACGGTAAAGAACGGATTTCATGTTCGCTTGGAATACCTATAAATACCTACTGCAACATATTTTGTACAAATTCTACTTTATAAATCAGTTTTGTAATGCTATGCTGTATTTGAATTGCGGTTTTATTGGAGGAGTATTTATTTATGTTTTTTAGAGTATTTGTTCAATTCAACATACTTATTGGGTATGGGGATTTTAATGCCCGCAATAAAACGGATTATTACAGTCGATATTACGCGTAAATCGTTAGCTTGCACGAAATTCGCGGAGCATTAAACATAAATAAATAACCTAAAAGGAGGCGGAGTACTGGGTGTGGTTGTGCGAATTGGGGACGGCTATGTATGTTTCAGCAGTGGACGTCAACAGGCTAGTAATCATGAATACAAAGAACACACACTACACCCCTGTTTCCGACCCTTAGGGAATTCCCATAGCACAAGAGAAAATCCTTATTTGGGACTAGACAAGTGTCCGTATATGTACCTATATAATTATGTAATGTTAAAAAAAACTTTAAAAACTTAACATTAAACATATAAGTACATTTAAATATATAGTAAAAAAAACTAAGAGCATTTATTTTTTGTTAATCTTAATCGCACTTCTGGCTCCATGGCTACGTAGCGTTGGCTTTTATCGTACCTCAGACGAGCGCCGCAGACGTTTAATATTTTATTTTACTTTGAAAATAGTGAAATGGATACTTATTGTTAATGTTTTTGTAATCTACATTAAATGAGCTTTCAGATAGTATATTTTTTATATGAAATTATATATATATATATATCTGAAAACATAATGGTTTATTTGAATTTTTGACAACTGAACATTTATTATTTTAGGTATTTCGTAATATTTTACTCCGGAACCCAAAGAAACGGGTATTACGAATGAACTGGCCATCATCGATTTACCTAAAATCGACAGGCTTATTGAGCTCAGCTTTACGTATATGACACCCATACCAAGTGGCATTGCTCTACTCAAAATTGTAAACCATTCCCATTAGGAAACGGACTACGAGACTATTTTTTAACTGAAACTTTGACATGACGACGAAGTCATTTATCGTAGCGAGATAACATCGCGAGATATGATTGCCAATCAATCAATGGGAAGTCAATTTCATGAGCATGATTGGCCGAATCCCCAGATAGTCCGCAATGAAACTGTAGACCCTATATTCCTAACTCCGTTCCGTTAGGTCCGTTCAGCTTATACATTCAAATCCTGCACACATAAGATTTTATACGACACCCACACCAAGTGGCATTGCTCTATTCAAAATTGTCATACTTTTGCCCAATAGAAAACGGACTATCACAAAAATCGTACAGAAACCAACGACTTTCTCAAGAATAGTGACCAAATTGCGTTTTTTGTATCTTGCTTTGTTATTTCTGTAGAAGCTGAAAACAAAAGAAAATAAGAATTCTATTTAAACCTTAGGTTAGGATAATGTTTATTTTGCGTATTGTTCTTTGAAGATGTCGAGGGGTGTTCTTGTTTCGGCAAATAATGTGATTGTTTTTTTGTATTAGATCAGCTTCTACAGTGCGATGCTGCATCGGTTATTTAAATATATCCCCGAAACTGTTTATCAGCGAACTGGAGGGGACGGGGCATAAGCATAAATGGCGAGCACATCACACATCTTCAATTTGCTGACGATATAGTTGTGATGACAGAGTCGCATCAGGATCTGGAGGAAATGCTGACCAGCCTCAACTGCTCTTCCAGACGAGTAGGTCTTAGGATGAACGTAGACAAGACGAAAGTGATGTCCAACTCACACGTCGCCCTCAGACCGGTGATCGTCGATAATGTCAATATCGAATTTGTTTAGGAGTACGTCTACCTAGGTCAGACAATACAGTAGGGTAGGAACAATTTACAGAAGAATCCAGTTGGGCTGGGCAGGATTTAGAAAACTGCGTTAAGTCATCGCCTATTCCAGAATGTTTAAAGACAAAAGTCTAATCAGTGCGTCCTGCCTGTTATGATGTACGGCGCAAAAACGTGGACACATACGGTGGGCCTGATCCACAAGTTTTAAGTCGCTCAGCGAGCTACGGAGAGGGCTATGATCGGGGTTTCTTTGAATATGATTCGAGGGCAAAGATCACCGACATAGCCGAAAGGATTAGGAAGCTGAAATGGCAGTGAGCGTGCCACATATGCCGCAGGCTGTTGGGGAAAACGAGTTCTGGAGTGAAAACCGCGGATCGGCAAGCGTAGGATGGGACGATCCGCCGCCAGTGGACCAATGACCTGAAGAAGGTGGCTGGAAGCGGCTGGATGCGGAGGGCGGAGGACCGGTGTGGTGGCGTTCATTAGGGAAGGCCTATGTCCAGTAGTGATCGTCTAGGGGCTGACATGATGATATAACAAGATACACCTGCGACTTCATCAGGGTGCAGCAGCATCTATATATTTTGTGTTAATGGGGGTCGTGAGCACTAGTGACTATCAGTTCGGCTTAGTGACTAAACTGGACGTTTATTGTTCAAAGATACACACAGTGCCTTCTGTAAGCCTTTACGAATTCCTAGGAATATACAGTCAATGTTATGTCAGGTCGATTTTTAATCCAAAAAGGAGTAGCGTATGCCAACAGGGTTTATATTGGTGAGTTACCTACATAACTGAACCTAACATGCCCCGATACTTATATGTTACGTTTATTCTTATTGATTTGTGATGGATTGGTTAAATTCCTAAATACCGGTAATTCTACTTGGTTTTGTCTGTCTGTCGGTTAACCCAAATAGAAAGCGACGTAAAACTATCAGATATTTCCAATTTGCAAGGAAAATAGGTTTACCAAAATTATTTTATTTTGTACGCCTTACAGTTGGGTATCAAAATATGCGTCTCAACGAGCTAATTTCTAATAAGTATTTCAGGCAGACACTAAAAAATATTGAATACCACGAAGCATTATGCAAGAAGTCTGCACGCCCTTCACGTCTCAAGTTCTACTTTTCGATCAGTTTTCTGATCCACCAATTTTTTTAAGAATTGAACAGGAAGAGTCAGTTTCAAAGTGGAGATTTAAGGATTTGAAGTGAGCTCTACGTTAATAAATTGAAAACTCAAAAGTTAGGAAGCCACTCCAGTCACCCATTTCGATGGTTTTATGAAGGTTAACGCATAATTTTTTATATATATATATAAGCTAATTACATAAAAGTTCTTGTGTTTCCATTTGTATTATCAATACCCAATAAAGCACTTATAAACACTTCAAAAAATTTCATAATCTTCATATACACACACAAATTAAAATTGTAATGCAATGTTATTAGATAAAATCTTTGTAAAACGCAAATGCTCTTGAGTGAAGAGTCTCTTCATGGAACCGGCTTAGAATTTTGTTTTGGTTATTATTTAACATTATTTTGCAGTGCAATTATTTTGTTCTTGTAGCAGTGAACGCAACGCAAACAGCTTGTCCCCATTAATTTATGCTTGTATCTCAATGCATACATGATTTTCCCATATAAATGCAAAACATTTCTGCAGTGTTTACTTGAATATAGGTTCAGTTAGCCATATTAATTGTCTTCGGGGCGCGGGTCAAGGTTTGTTTCCAAGTGTGGTTGCATTGTGTGCCAATTCTACGCCTGAGCGGTCAACTATCATGGAAATGAGTTAAAATTATAGGGAGTTTTTGAGTTGTGCTATTGTTGGCGTTAAAATTTAAATATTGTTGTTTGCACTTTCTATTTGAAACGTCTTTTAATTCTGACATTGGTAGTATGTTAAAAACTTAAACGGGATCTTGGAAGTCTAGAATGACCGACACCGGAGATAGCTAACTCGATGAGATCCAGATCTATGAAGTAAATCTCGCGTCTCTTTTAACTTGCTCCCTTGTGGTTTTCATTAATACTTAATAGTCGGTATTTCTTTTTACAAATTGCAATAAAGGGAGAGACTGTCAGCTAAGTGTATATAAACCAATTGGTAATTCAAATTGTAGAACAATAAAATTAATTCATTCAACCGATTTTGAGAAAATCTAAGTTTACATTTTAGTAGTTTTAGAACAACACCTTTATGTAAATTTTGCCAGACCAATGAATACTGCCGTAAGGTAGTAAATACACTAGGAGCTTCTGTTTGATCAAAAAAAGTTAGAGCAGTTTATGACAAAATGGTTTATTTTTGTTATATGACAGCGAACCCCAACGGGAGCTCACTACAAATCCTGAAATGAATTAGCCTACAATTATTAAGTCAAAAATTTTGTGTCAAGGAATATAAAAATAAACTTTCGAACCGCCCTATGATGCTGTGTAGGCCTTTTCCCTGAAAATGAAATTTTTAATGGAAGCAAAGATTATTAAAAAAATTCTCTGTCACCTTCGACTGCAGCGCTGAACAGTAACTTATTCCAACGAATAACACCTTTTTATTAACTTGAATCATTGATAATATTATATATAATTTATCAACCAAAGGATAATAAGGTTCTCGCAACAACTATAAGGCTATTAGATTGTAAAATGTTCAAAACTTGAAACGATCCAGCAACACCGCAAAAGAAACGAATAAAAAATGCAATTTCCGTCGTCCCATGGAAAGGAAGCTTTCCGAAAGATCATTTTAAGTTGGGGAAATATTTCCACGGGTTCATTATATTTTGTCCCTCTCCATCCGGGAATAACTACATAACTATCGGAATTTTGCATAATGTGACGAGAGAAACAAAATTCCTTTTAATAATGAAATTTATGGAACCTTGCAGCACCTTGCGTAAATTTTGTAGCCAATAAAATTAACAGCTCAGCCGTTTTACCTATAATAGTAGGTAATCTAGTTAGGCACCATGTGCCGCACCACTACGTTCGCTGTCTGATGCGATGCGGCGCCGCACACCGTAGGTTAATTATACCACGTTATTATATTACAAATTGTAACTTGACATGTTACCGAGTCGCAATAGCGTTTGTTTTCGTATGACTATTAATTTTGAATGACTGGAGTTACACATAAATATATGGCGATCTAAAATTCCGCAAGGGATAACATGATGGTATACCTATATGTATATGAGTAAAAATGAGTTATCATATGAGTTAACCATTTGTAATAGGTATATAGTGGTAATTTATTCCTATAGACGTTCGATATTAATATGCCGTATGGTTCACAAACTCAGTTATTAACGTGGCCACACAATCACATACATATTTTTTTATGTTTTTTACCAATAGCTACGAGTTTCATATTCATATATTCATATCATTTATTGTAGACATAAACGCCATCTATAACGTAATGAAATCTCCGTAGATAAAACTTCACACGGCTATTCGACGATAGATGGACTAAATTGTTAATCTTCTTATCGATTTGTGATAATTCGTAGCTCAATATAGTGGAGAAGTAGACTGATATAAGTTGACTTACGAAAAATATGTCTGACTTTGCGGGCCTCCTCGGGCCTAAGGCGACTAAAGGATAAGATGGGCAGAACCAAAGATGAAGTATAACCATGGATTCATCCTATTAAGCTGAAAGTAAAAAGTTTAATCGACTCCTTCACACATTAAATAATGGTCATTGTACAAAAGAGATACGTATATTGAATCTGTATTGTTTAAATAGTAAAATGTCTCCACTTTTCCACGATTCCACGTTAGACATATATCATCAATTAGTGATGTGATATATGCCACTTTCCCAGTGTAGTTTTTATCGGTATTTATAATTTTAACCGGAAAGCAAGCATGTACGCAGACCAACGTTTTTTTATCGGTTGCACAGGATATGTCGGGGGCCAGAAGCACACCTCTTGCACGTATTTGAAAATATGCATAATAATTAATTATATTATAGCTACTAAGCTAGGTTAGGCTAGCTTAGGTCATTGTTATTTTACTTTTCTGAGTGGGTACAGTTAAGAGCACGTGAAGCTTGATACATTTGACTTTGTATCAGCCCGCTGCGCGAAGTACCTATGCGCGCCCAAAGTTCAGTTCAGTTTATACCGATAGTGATAACCGTGATGTGCTCTGACTGTGTAGGACTTATGTAGGTACCTACTTCGGAAAAAGCAAAAAAAATAATTAAAGAAAATAAATATTTTTTAAATGTATATGTATTGCCTATTTAGAACCAATGTTTTGTTCACCAACACATGCCCACACTGTCATTACAGATTGCAGTCAGGTTACTGCAGGATGAGCTTTTCCTTTCGTAGGAGATTTCTGAAAAGAAAAATGTTTTATGATTTTAAGGTATGAAGGAACCAAGTGGAAATAATACTTTTACCTCAACATAAAATTATACACAAACTAGTAAAATACAATGGTCTATGTGTAAATACACTGATCTCTACCTGGCTGCCTCTATATAAACATGACTTACCGCAACAGAATGTGCCGGTTGATTAGGAAATATTGTTGGCACTGCATAAGAATGCAAAAAAATTCTGTCTATCCCATGACGATAGCAGGACAAGACTCGTCAAAGTGTAATGAACATAGCTTTTAAAAAGTTGTGGGGCTCCAATTGTCACCTCTATTTAAGCATTTATATATATATTTTTTTAATTCAACTCTTTCGGAAACCTTCAATCAAAAATCATTAATTAGCCCATTAAAATAATCTATTTTAATATAAAAGCAGAACACGTTATATCGATAAATAAAGAATGTATAGTACAACACTACTGTGGTATGTAAAACGGTTATGGGTTTCAAAAAATTAATATATTAGCAAGGTAGAGAACAATACAGCGAATTGACCATTGTATGATAAACAGACGCCGTCAGGCTTCATTTTCAGTGCATTAAATAACTTTCTAGTATTTACTGGCGCAAATTATGTACATATTTGTTTAAATCAACTTACCGATGAAAAGATAATTTGTAATTGTTTTCCGTTAAGACACCCATTCTGTTTCGACAGCCCACATCAGCACATGCCACAGTTATTATAAAACCAGGTTTCTCAATACAGAATACAATAAATAACGAATTAACCACGAAATTTACGAAAAACTAACGTGACCAAATGGTATTTAGCTGTATACCAAAATTTTTCAGACGTTAATACTGGTGGCCCGCCGGCTTTCAAGATGACGCGCGTGCCAATTGTTATCTCTTTTTTTCTCAGTAAATGACAAGTATGGAGTATTTATTTCATTTTTCAACTTATAATGAGTAATCCATGGTAGGTAATGCTAAATCCATGGGCAGAACAGTATCATTCGTAGATTCAATTTCTAATACTGCGATAGCGCTGCAGACGTGGTGATTAGAGAATGAACCTCCCACTATTTTGGGTGAGGCCTTGTCCAGCAGTTTATAGGCTGTTAATTGTTGCAAGTAGCTAAAATGGCTCTGTCTATTCAATAACTGCTGATAAGTGATAATGCTAATGATCGACAAATGTTTTCCATTTATGGTAGCCTAGTATTATGCCATAATATTATGTAAAGGTAATATATATTCCAATGCGTTCTGTAGGTAGGTAAGTAGGTATAATGGTATTGAAAGTCAGTTTGGAATTCATCGCTGTAAGCTGTAAGTACTTGACTAGAATGGCTAGCGAATTTTGACGATGGTAACGTAACGAATGATGATTAAGAATTACTTACGACGAGTGGTTACGATACCTTTGTTGTGGTATAGAATTTTGATTACAATTTTTTTTTAAAGAGTTTAGAAGATATAATTGGACTTAAATATAGTCTTTTCGCTATGGCTTAATGGAAGATAAAAAAAAATTTCGGTGTCAAACGTTCTACGCTAGTTGAATAAAGTTTGCCCCAATAACTTTTTTTAGTTTCGAACGTAGGAGTGAAGAGAGTGTGGTAATCGTGCGAAAATTCGAGTTTACGTTTTGATGAAAACGATTGTATCAAACTAGACTAGAATTAAAATAAATATGTTTGTGTCCGTCCGTCACCGAGTATATCGCCCAAACCAGTGAAGCGACTTGAATGAAATGTTGTATCATACATGTACTTAAAAGACTTAAAGAATGTTAGTGTACCACCGGTAAAAAAAACTTCCCGTGGTACTACTGGATCGCTTGGTAGGTCTACGGGTTGTTTTTTTTACCGGTTACCCTGGTACTACTGGTAGTACCACGGGTAACAAACGGTATTTTTGAGTATTTTGTAATGTCTCCAAGCAATAATTTTTTTTTTTTTTCCTACTTTGAAATTAATGGTACTATCAACTGTATCGCTCAAAAGTAGCTGTACAAAAAGTAACTTTTGGAAGTGTTCGGACTTATGATGACCGGACTTATAAAATTTTCATAATTTCCAGGTTCAAAATAAACAAAAAAATATATATTATCAGAATAATGTCACGCCACGCATGTCAGTGTCAACGCTATGGAACAAAATGTAGAGCACAACGCTGAAATCGATATTTCAAAAAGATTGTGTTTGATGAAAGACATTTATTCTAAAACTAGCTGTGCCCGCGACTCCGCTCGCGTTGACTACAGAAATATTTTCTGTTGGCTGTCTGAAGTCAACTCCGGCAAATTTGAAACATTTTCATAGTTATAGCATAATACACGCAGATAGAAAACTGAAGACGCTTAAATTGTAAATGTAAATCAGTTAGCTATTCTGAGTAATAATTAAGACTTTACTCTGCAACAGAAACCTGAAGGATTGCGGGAATTCAAGTTTATCTCCTCCCTTAACCCTTCCCCTCAACACTCCCTTTCCCCTTATTCCCTTCTCCCCCCCGCTCCCGCCACACCGCCACTGACATCGACACCGACACCGCCACTGCCACACCAACACCACACTACTCTTTCCCTCTTATCCTAGCTCGTTCCATATGTAGTCCTAAGTCATCGTAATCTGAATTCCGCCGAGCATATTATACTTTATTGTTATGTGTATGTGTACCTACTAATTTAATCCCGGCCCTCAACCGTAACTTCTTATGAACGTGCCTTAACGATAAGAGATACTATATGATTGAGTTTTAGAGAAAAGTTGTAGAACTTGATAATACCTACAAAAAAGTCAGCGACAGCATATGTCTCTCTTTTATATTTAAGTTACAAAAAATAGTTTTTTTTATTAAAAAAAATATTTAAATCGTTTTGTCATGTTTATTGGTCATATTATCAAAAATTATGATAATATCAAAATAAGTAAATTTATCGACTCGAGTGTCTAACACAAAAGACTTTTCCCTCTTACTGCATGTAATTTAGACGAGTGGTTAAAGAGATAATACGACATAGGTATGGAACCGCGACCGTGTCGTAATCTATTGAGTGATTATTATACTATTAGACGGCAACACGTAAATTTACAGCACCGTAGGCCACATCCACACATTGCGGCAGGTTATACAGAAGACCGAAGAGTATAACCAGCCCTTGTGTCTTGCATTTATGGACTACGAGAAAGCCTTCGACTGCATCGAAACATGGGCTGTTTTGGAATCCCTGCAGCGATGCCAAGTCGATTGGCGATATATCGAGGTGTTGAGATGCCTATACAGGGTTACAGGAAAAGTCGTGCTAGATCCCTTAAGGGTGTGGAGCACCCATCATTTCTGACTTATTTCACTATGAAACACCCTACCCTAAACTTAACCCTTTTCGAGATATTCGACTTTTAATTTTTTTATTGAAAATTGCTGATTTTTAGGCTACTACATTTATTTTTGTTTATTTTGTGTATCTTATTATTATTATTATTGCATTTTTACATGTGTAGTAAGATGCTTTAGGACGTCAATCATTAAAATAGTGCACAAGTTATTTGAATAGACCGTAGTAGACAAGTGAAAGAAAAGAAATAAAAAACATATTAGAAAGTTTATTTTTCTCTAAGGGATATCTAAAAAAAATATTATGGTAATTGTTCGGCAGATGTTTTTTAAAATATCTACGGTTCATCAGCTATCTAACGAGGTATAATAATGTAGGGTTTTATTCAAATGCATTCAAAAAAATTTAGTTTCATAGGCGACAGTGGAGAAGAAAATGTATACTTAGCCCTAAAAAGTAAAATAAAACAATAGGTAAGCATGAAATGCCATTTATTAAAGGTTTTCTCACAACTTTTTCTTTTTCTACAGTTCATGTTCAACATGGCCGCCTCTATTTCTAATACATTGTCGCATCCTTCTACGGAGACCGGTCTTCACTACGCCAGTGGTCAATGTGGTCCTCATTTTATTTGCTGCATCCACAATCCTTTCTCTTAAGTCTTCCACAGACGAAACTGGATTCGGCTCGCTGTACACGAGACTTTTCATGCAGCCCCACACATGAAAATCCATGGGGGTTAGGTCCGGACTTCTTGCTGGCCATGGCAATGGCCCACCTCGTCCAATCCATTTGTTTGGATAATTTGTGTCCAGCCAGTCTCTGACACTTCTCCTGAAATGGGCAGGGCAGCCATCGTGTTGGAACCACATGTCCCTGATCAGGTTGAGTGGCAGATCATCCAGCAAATCACTCAAGTCTGCTCTCAGGAAATTTTCGTAGCTTTCCCCGTTTAGATTATCCGGGAGAAAGTAAGGTCCAATCAAATGATTGGAGATAATGCCCATCAACACATTCACGCTGAATCTTCGTTGGGACCCCTTCACTCTTTTCTTATTGGGATTCCTTAGTTCTTTTAGGGCCCAGTAATGGGCGTTGTGATAGTTAGACATCTTTATCAAATTTGGACTCATCCGTCCACAAGATATTTCTTAAAAAATCTGGGTCTTCTACATCAGCATTTAGCATAAATCTGCAAAAGTCCAATCTTCTCGCGGGGTCCCCTTCTTCAATAACGTGTACTGGCGTGTAATGGTACGGGTATAGGCCAGCAGTATGCACTGTAAACCACACTCTCCATTGCGAAAGCCCCAGATCACGGGCAACAATATTAGTGGAAGTAGTCGGATCCGCTCGAAAGCGTTGTACTATCTCATTGTCCTGTTCTTCGTCGTCAATTCGTGGTCTTCCCATGTCTGTACTTCGTCTCAAAACAGAGCCAGTTTCTCGAAGTCTTCGATAAACTCTGTCAAAAACGGCCACATCCGGCACTCGACGACCGGGGTAGCGAGTTATGTATTACTTTTTTTCCACGAAATGTAATACAAACCCTAGATTGTTACACCTCGTTAGGTAGCTGATGAAACGTAAATATTTTAAAAAACATCTGCCGAACAATTACCATAACATTTTTTTTAGATATCCCTTAGAGAAAAATAAACTTTCTAATATGTTTTTTATTTCTTTTCTTTCACTTGTCTACTACAGTCTATTCAATTAACTTGTGCACTATTTTAATGATTGTCGTCCTAAAGCATCTTACTACACATGTAAAAATGCAATAATAATAATAATAAGATACACAAAATAAACAAAAATAAATGTAGTAGCCTAAAAATCAGCAATTTTCAATAAAAAAATTAAAAGTCGAATATCTCGAAAAGGGTTAAGTTTAGGGTAGTGTGTTTCATAGTGAAATAAGTCAGAAATGATGGGTGCTCCACACCCTTAAGGGATCTAGCACGACTTTTCCTGTAACCCTGTATAACGCTGCCACAAAGACCGTTCAACTGCAGACAAATCCAATCCAGTTGCAGAGGGAGGTTAGACAGGTGGATGTTATATCTCCGAAACTGTTTACCAGCGCACTGGAGGATGTCTTTAAAACACTGAACTGGAGGGAACGGGGCATAAGTATAAACGGCGAGCACATCTCACACCTTCGATTTGCAGACGACATAGTTGTGATGGCAGAGTCGCTGCAGGATTCGAGGAAATGCCGACCAGCCTCAAATGCTCTTCCAGACGAGTAGGTCTTAGGATGAACGTAGACAAGACGAAAGTCATGTCCAACTCACACGTCGACCTAAGCCTGGTGATCGTCGATAATGTCAATATCGAAGTTGTTCAGGAGTACGTCTACCTAGGACAGACAATACAGTTGGGTGGAAACAATTTTAATAGGGAAGCTGACAGAATCCAGTTGGGCTGTCCAGCATTGGGAAAATTGCGTCAAGTCTTCACTTCGCCGTCGAAAAGTCTTTAATCAGTGCGTCCTGCCTGTTATGAACGTGAACACTGGCGGTGGGCCTGATCCACAAGTTTCAAGTCGTTCAGCGAGCTAACGAATAACTAAGGTGATGGACATAGCCGAAATAATTAGTAAGCTGAAGTGGCAGTGAGTGGGCCACATCTGTCGCAGTACCGTTTGGGCGGCCGTTGGGGCAGACGAGTTCTAGAGTGGAGACCGCAGATCGCTACGATGTCCAGCAGTTTGACAGACATTTTGTTGTACAGTTAATTGGATATGCAAAATAGGTGATAATAAGGGAGGGGTATAGGAGGGGAAGGAAGTCGGATGGGAAAGAAAAGAAGGAAGGGGAGGGGCAAGTTGGGAGGAGGAGTGATAGTAGGCGTTAGGGGAGAAGAAGAGGATAGATGAGGTCGAGGCTAGCGGGAATGGGAGGTGGAAGGACAGAGGGAGGGGGCAGTGGAAAATAAAGGGTGGAGGAAGGGTAGGGGTAGGGAGCGGGAAGGGGTTGGGAAAGAGGTTTTCAACGTGGTGGGAAGGGAATGAGGAATGAAAGAACGAAGGGGATATGAAAAGTGGGAATGAGAAAGGGGAAAGGGAATATCACTTGCGATATATTTTTTAATAAAATAAATCTCATTACTTCTTGCACAATATTAAAACATAAAACATATAAATAATTATATGATAATCTTTTAATTCATGATAAACATGAAGAATGTCAACTTTTTTTAAAAACATTAATGCTGTGGTCCAACGGCCGGGAACGCCGCTGTCACGCTAATTTTATATATATATAAATATTTTCAATGCATAACCAGATTAATAGATTTCTTTTAGGATTTAGTAATACATAATAATGTGTAATGTTAAGTTGTCCACGCGAACAAAGTCGCGGGCAACAGCTAGTATACAATTTATAAAAGACGGCGGAACGGGGTTGCTCTCGGACTGCCACGCCGGAGGTTGCGGGTTCGAATCCCGCTAGGGGCAAATGTTCGTATGATGAATATGAATGTTTGTACCCAAGTCTTGGATGTTTATATACGAGTATTTATTTAAGTATGTGTATCCGTTATCTAGTAACCATAGCACAGGCTCTGCCTAGTATGGGACTAGACAATTTCTGTGATAATCTGAAATATTTATTTATATACCTACATACCATTACATTTCATAACTTAATATATACTTACTACATAGTTTATTAACTATAATATAAATATTAAACACATTTGCTAGACTTGCGTTGAAACTAAACACGGTTCAGAGGACTAGTTATGACGACTTTATATCGGTCGGGCTGCAATTGTCGACTCTCTGCTAGACAGATAAAATATTATTTGTAAGTACCAATTTCTTTCCAACTACCCATAAGGGGAGATTCCCTCTTAATGCAATTTGGTTTTCCGCTTCATTAACCGCCTGCTCGATAGCTCAGCGCTGTGGAAGAGCTAACACCGCTCTGATAATATCTTTAACTTTGAATATGCAGGTAGGGATATGCTTTTTGTTTATTAGATATATGCTTTTGTTTGAATATGCTTTTTTAAGTATTGTAATGCTAGGTGGGCGGGTAAACCTAGGATTTCTCGGGTACACCTAGGTTAATCTAAATACGGCCGGTTGGGTAAATTCCAAAATGGGTTTTATATTTTTTACTAGCTATAAGCTACAAGCCCGCGGCTTCGCTTGCATGGACTACAGAATTAAATAATGTTGAAAATAAGATATAAGTGTTAATTACTTTCCCATTCCGCCGCCCCTTCCTCCTCCCCTCCGTCTCCCGCTTCCGGTCCAGGTTCAGGTCCCGCTCCTGCATCTACTCCCCATAACCCTGACCTCCACATTCCCTTCAATCCTTCCATCAAACCTCCGTTAAAACGTTTCTCCGGAAAAACGTTTCTCCGAGCTGAAGCTCCACGCTTCTTACAACTTGTTGAAACTTCTCTTTGCCTAACTGTGAGTCTTGGAAAGTTATAAACTTGTCACTCCCTATTGCTGATATTTGCTGTACTGTAATCGATTTCCGCAGCGTACTTGTGGTTTATACTTAGTAAAGATAAGCTAGTTCAGTGGCGCGCCTTGGGAGATGCCTATGTCAAACGGTGAACTCTTTCAGGCTGATAATGATGAAAGACAACACCTTCGAGCATAGTAAGGCAGCGGTTTAGTACCCTCTCATCAGATACGTCCACGTCTAGTTCACCGTTCCTCATACAGCACGCCAGGACATCTTCCGCGAGACGCGAACGATACTTCTCCCAAAGTTGCACTGGGTTCGAGAGCCTACAAAGCCCACAAAACACAGCGAACTATTGGCTCAGACCTCTTGGGTACTGATAGTTACGACTGCATCGGTGATGCAGTTTCGTCCCAATTTCGGTCGTCATCCCTGACGTGCCTTTCGCTGCAGGCCGCTTGGAACGTAGGGTGGTAACATCATTTACCTTTTTGAGGAACGCACATGAGGAAGCGTCGCGAATAGTGTTCAGTAACAATCATCTTGTCATAAGACTTGTTCTGCAGAGAGTTTTCAATACGTTCCCTGAAGAAATACTTTTCCTCGGAATAATCTCTTTACAGAATTCTCAATTATAATTTTCTATTTATTTCAGTTTTAAAAAAGGGACTGCATCAAAGATTAAATCAGCTGATTTTAGTAGACCTCTGAAATATACCATCTTTGTACGGCACTGAAGTTTTTTGTTGCTGGTTTACTATTTCTTAGATAATTTTGGAGATTTTTTTATATATTATGTTATTCCGGGATATACACTGCCACTGTACAAAGTTTCGTCAAAATCCGTTCAGTAGTTTATGCGTGATGCCCGTACAAACAGAAAAACAAATAAACAAGAATTTTAAAAAAAGTTCTGTCACGTTCAGAGTCTTATATTAAGTCGCCCTGGTAGGTTTTTTCCGAATATATTCAATGTACTTTTTTGCATTTACGATTTTATTATATATATAGATTTATCCTTATCATATAATTATCTCATACTGGCTGGACTAAGTTCATACATACTATATTTTCCCCGTATAAATTAAAAAGTATCTGAGCATTTATATCTCGAGCACCTATCCTATAACCGAGCGTATATTTCTCCCAGTGATAATATCCGGATTAGATTTCCAGTCATCTGTGGATGGCGTATCAGGCGACTAAAGGATTAATCCCGATGATGGGCGTGAACTTAGTCTATGTTATCCATCACCAACGTTTGACCGACGCTGATAGGTTACAACATAAACTTTCTATAATTTTAGTACAGGCTGAGTCCAGCAGTGGAAACTTTAATTAATAATTATTATAAAAATATATTTGCGTTAGCTAAGCATTCATCATTAGCCTATATACGTCCACTGCTGAATTAAGACTCCCCAATAGAATGCCTCTTTTATACCATTATACCGACATTAAGCCAGACATAACAAAAGAAATATTAAACAAAATTAAGGTATGCCAGCGGGGAATAGAGAGAAGCATTCTGGGAATAAGATTAAAAGACAAAGTAAGAGCAAGTACCATTAGACAAAGAACTGAAATAATAGATGCAGTGAAACACATATTAAAGATGAAATGGCTTTGGGCTGGTCATGTAGCCAGGATCCATACAAAGAGATGGTCTTACAGGTTAACTGTATGGCACCCAAAACTTGGAAAAAGAAATATAGGAAGACCAAAGACTAGATGTGAAGATGATATAAATAAGTCAATAGGAAAAGAATGGATGCAAAGAGCAAAGGATAAAAAAGAGTGGAAGGAGGATATGGAATGTTATTTGAAAGAGTGGCAAGAAGTAGTTGAAGGAGGCCAGGGCCAAAAGGCTCTCCAAGACAATTATTTAAAATTAGAATCTATTTATTGATATTTTTAGTTATGATATGATTAATGAATTATCTTTTTTTTTATATTTTTCTCAACTGTAAATTAATAATATGTTTTCATTTTCTATCAAATTGCTTGGGAATAAAGGCTGTTTTTATTTTATTTATTTAAACCATTATACCATCACATATATATCTATTCGGATAGTCAAGCAGCTCTCATGGCACTAGCTTCAGGGACAATAAGCTCTAAGTTGGTGCAGAACTGCGTATCATTATTGAACTCCCTGGGTGAAAATAACAGGGTGGTTCTGCGCTGGGTTCCCGGGACATGCAGGGATCGAGGGCAATGAAAATGCCGATGAACTTGCAAAGGCGGGAGCCAGAGGAACGCTATGCGGTTCAGAGTCATGCTGTGGCGCTCCTATAAGCTTGGCATGTCTAATGCTCAGAAACCTCTGCCTAGAGGAATCCATCAATCACTGGAATTACACGCCAGGATTGAACCACTCCAAAGCACTAATCAAGGCTTACAACCGTAAGTCTGCTCAAGCAGCTTTAGCGCTTAGCAGGAATAATTTACGCATAGTAGTGTGAGCCCTCACAGGACACTGTGGTCTGAACAAGCGCATATTCAACCTCAAGCTCCGAACCACAAGAGTGTGTAGGCTCTGTGAGGAAGCGGAGGAAACCCCCATGCACCTCCTGTGCGAGTGCGGCCCACTGATGCGTAAAAGAAATTCACTTGCTACGCCCTGACGAAGTAAAATAACTCAGTGCTAAAAGCATTGTGCAGTTTCTAACTGCCACAAAGCTTAGCACCGAACTGTAGTATGGTGGCGATCACAATAGACCAGAAATAGTCGCAGTGTTACAAGGTCTAGACTGAGACCTTCAAATAGCCCCAACTCGAATAATAATAATAATGCCTCTTTTGGTGGGCTTTCCATTAGGAGACTTGCCATAATCACCACGCTTGGCAGACGGATTGGTGATCGCAGTAATGATCTTAATATACACAGGAGAATACTGCTGCCCATCCCTTAGTCGCCTTGACGACACCCACGGGAAGATTTGGGACGGCCCTATTCTAAGCCAGGAACCACACGGCTTTATAGCTAAGCATAGGGCTCGATTCTGAAGGCACAACGTTAAAATTTGACAGCACTAAAACTGTTGCTATCCTTGTCACACAGTACCTTGTCACAGATAAAGACGAAACCAATTTTAGAGCTGTCAAATTTTAAATGTGTGTCTTCAGAATCAGGCCCATTGTCGTCGTAAAAATAATAATTTTATTTTACTAAAAATGTGTACTATATCACCTCATACCACAAGTTTCCCAAATACGTCCGTCGGTCCGCCGTCACGTTTTGCCTAGCGGGTAAACCATTGATCTCGTTAACACCAAATGTTATAGTTAAGAGTTGAAGGCTAAATTCATCCGAGGATTCTTAGTAGTTTCTCGCTGGCTCTCAATTTGAGGATAGCTGTCATACAACAAAAATAATAAAATTCAATTTTGTCCCAAACTGCTGTTTGATTTGATCAAACTGTTAATGTTCTAGAATCGCATAGCGCATTGTCTTACGGCGGTATCCACTGGTCTGGCAAAACTCAAGTAAGGGGGTTTCAAGTTTTAAAAAAATGTAATACCAAAATGTTAACTTCGATTTTCTATATAGTTAAGTAAATTTGTTTTAATGTTCTACAGTTTGAATTTGGTAATATATCTTGCAGAATATATATTTTTTGCATATTTAATATATTTTTTACTATTAAGTATTGATAAAAACCACGAGAGGTCAAGTTGGAATAAGTTATAATAATGAGTTGATAAACCTTAGAAGTATAGATTTCCTCGCGATGCTTTCCTTCACCGTTTGAGAGCAGTCAGTAAATACACTTATATTCTGAAAAACCCATTGGTAATGGCGTGACCGGGGATCGAACTCGGACCACTCTACGTACGTTACGTTTTCGCGAGAAAGTATGTGGAGCGCTCCTGTACAATTTCTTATTTCATGTCCATGAATCCTATGCTTCTTCCTGGCAGTCATAACAAAGAATACCAAACAAACAAAAATCTCATCTGTGTATCTTTATGCGCTTATCTTTTACGCTATCTCTAGGCGCTTATATTAATTACCTATATTGTTCTAAAGGAAAAAGTATATTCCTATTAACTTACGTCTTAATTACTGTTCAAACCTCAGCGAACGAATTTTCTCTCCCCAAGAATAAATATGATTTTATAAATTATTCAGATAATTCAGTAGGTATTCGTCGTTGTACAGTAAAATACAGAATACAACTTTGTAGTTTTTAGAATAATCGAGATCATCGCTATATGTAATTTCTTTCAGATAACTGACAGTTATTTAATTTATTTCTTACAAAATCGCAGGGCACACAATGTTGAATTATAAATTTATGTATGTACGAGTATATAGTCACAACAGAACATTAACATATAATTGGACTGTTTGTTTTTTATTGTGGCATTTTTAAAATATCATTCATCATCAGGTTATTTTTGTCTACACTGCAGGAGCACAACCCTCTCTCATCTGCCGGAGACTGACGGAGGATTTGGCCTACAGTCCCTGCGCTGGCCAGACGGGTTGGGGTGGCCTGATTGATGTTTTATGATGTATTCCCTTAGTCGCCTTGTACGACATCCACGGGAAGAGTTGGAGTGGTCCTATTCTACTCTACCGGAAACCACACGGCACCATTTTTAAAATATAGTCCCTGGAAAACTTACATTTTCAATTGTTGTTTTATATCAAGCAGAACTAAATATATAAATCATAAAATTGAATTAAATTTTCATTATTATTTGTGTGAAGGTGATCATTGATCAGCCTAACCAGCAACGCAGTTGGCTATGTCATATTTTGCAAAATTAACGTTACTTTTAACGTAAATTCTTCTGTGAGAATTATAAAATCATGATCAGGTCATGATGAATAACCTAATTTTCGAAAGCTTATAAAATACTCAAATCGCAATTTATGCTTTTACGCATTGCAAGCCAAGTGCATAAGTCATTACTTTTTTTCGAGCTACACTATCCATTCCGATTCGATTCCATTCGAGAATTGTGTAGAAATCAAAAAGGCCTACACTGGTTTTCTAATTTATTCTTTATACGATTTCTGAAGGAATCTTTTAATCTGTACTTACTGGAAGTAGGGAGTAAGGTTTCGTGACGGGATTAGATAGGACATTCTCGGAACACGTCGTCGGCTGTACCGTTGTGAAAGCATATTTTAATCCCGCTAGCACGAGATATGAATTATGGTGTGGTATTTTAATAAGGTTTCCATTTATGAAATTCTGAATCGTGAACTCTGTGAGATTGTTTTTAAATACAGAGGTAAAGTAGAATTATTGTCCTTTTTATTGTGCAGGCGCGCTATTCGAGAGGAATAAGAATAAAACATTAGATCATGTACACAGTGAGTAACATCAAAACAGGACCGCACATTGATTCCAACTACGACTTATGACAGTTTGTTGTTCGTGTTCTGTTAAGAACACAATTTTATAAGAAGGTTTAGTATTTTTAAACAGTCAGATGTCTAACGACCTCTGGATATGATTTTAATAAATAACTCAATCCGTTTATCTAATGTATTAGTTTTCAAAGCAATGGTTTATCATGGAACAACCGCTTTGAAACGCTTTCTTTTTTCGTGTAATATAAGTGTTGTCATGCTTTGTTAATATAATGCGTATTGAACTGATTATTTTATTTTGACTTCAGTAATTAGCATGTAATACTGGAAGGCAATTCGTTCATAAATGAGGTAGTTGAGTAGTGGAGGTTATTGTAGTGGAGGTCGCGGGCGGTGCTTTGCTTGCTGATGATCGATGGTATTGCGTGCGTCTAGGCGCGTGGTAAGGTTGTGCGTATGGGATGGCGCGGCGGCGGCGGCGGCCCTCGTCGGCACCGGTAGGGCGGCGTGACGTGGTTTCGCTTTGTCCCGTGCGCGTCGCCTGACGCCATCTCTACCTCCGCCTCCGCGTCGCCGCGCCTACCTACCCACGCGCATGCTCCGCTCGCCTCCCATTCGTCCCGTTTGAACCTGATACGCTTTGTAAAGTAGCGTCCATTGGGTTGTTTCATCGTTAGACACTCGATATTGGTCGGGAGCGTCGTGATATATTGCGCCCCTGCAGTTTGAGACGCAATTGTCGTCCTTTGCAGCCCTGGTGAGGCAAGCACTCGAAAGGTAGCGCGCGGCAGCACGGGTATCGATCTGAGCGTTTCGTGTGGCCGCTCGTGCACGACGTTCTCTCGGGATATTCGCCTAGCGGTCGCCGTCGGCGCCGGCCTTGCTGCACTGTTTACGCGCCGTACCTATTTCATCCGCGCGAGCATGTTCATCGAAGCTTATTGACAACGCGGTGCACGCATTTTTATAAAGAGCTTCTAAAATTCGTGGCAGGTTTATTTCCCTCTTTTAATCGATCTCGAGCACCGAAAGCCAAGGTAAGTGCTTAATTATAAGAAATTTTTGAGATTCACTACTTTAATTTTGGTTTTAATTTACTATCCTTGTTTATTAACAGTTAATTTTTCAAGAGCTTTAAGCGAATTTAAATGTTTAATATTTATTTTATTGATCCGCATATATACATATTTAATTTTAATTGTCCTTGTTACCTGCTAGATTATTATAATACCCTAATATTTCTGATGTATGTTGGTAAAGTGTATTAAAACATATCTATTGAGTGTTAGCTAGCCATCTGGTTTATATTTCTAAAGTTAGATTGTAAAATCGTAAACCAGAAGGAATCATCGGTATAAGTATTTGTGGAGCGGTGGGTGCGTGCAACATATCCATGCGTAGAAGCAGACACAAACCATAATTCCAGCACTCGTTCACAATGGAATGTTTTATCCACATTTCCATGGCTCCTCCAGTTTTCATCACGGGTGTTAAAATTAAAGAAAGGCATTTTCGGCACGTGATAAATATATTCTTACTGCGCATGTCTTAAGTTTTGATTAATGTACCGTGTACCTCCGTCTTTACGAAACCTGTAGCTGTTGAATCCTACCGATATTTATAAACGGGTGAAATGTTTGTATCGTCACTGATTAGCCAACTTTTGCTTCTCATCACTTTTCGCTCTGTCTAATCTTATGTAAGTACATGGTTTTCATTTCGCATATTTCATGAATTGCAGAAAAATTCTTCCTATTATAAAACTAGCTTTTGCCAGCGTCTTCGTGTGCGTGGAATTTTATGTACTTAGTAAAAATCCTATATCCCTTTTAGTGGGTGCTTACGTTATTTGAGGATACTCAAATTTCAATTTTCTAGGTTCAAATTTGGGCTGTAGGTTCAGTTTAATCAGTCAGACAGATTTTCTTGTGTCCTGGTTGCCATTATTCGTCCCTCTTAAGTAATATGTTTTGTTCATCCATTTATAAAAACCGGAGAAAATAGCGATCAACTTTTTCCACAAAGCTGGCACTTTATAGTTTTCTTGCACCACAGTGGGCAACTTTTATACGATCAGAATAAATCTCATACGGTTTGATCCTTTATTACTTATATTTTACTTTTCTTTTATTGTTCTACTTTTATTATACTACAGTTGGAAATTTTTCCGAGCAACACTAATTCATTCGGACACGTTACATAGGACTTGCTAGTCCTGCTACTAAACCTACCATTTGAAAACATTTGATAGGTTAAAATTAACTGTGACTATTTACTATACCTATACAGTGACTATGCAAATAAAGAACTTTATTGTACACCAACCCTTATATATGCATATCAGCAATCCATTGTTCGCCTATTATTTTTTATCTAACCCATATGGACTTAGGTGTAAACTTGTCACTATTGGTTGCTTTTCTTATTATCATCACCTGCCTGTCGCCGATCGCTGCTAGACATAGTTCTTGCTCATTGCGCGCCACAAGTCCTTCATAACAATTTGTTCGAACGTTCGTTTTACATTAGCTTTTAATGATTATTCTGTCAGACTACTATTGCTTACAACTTTGTTCGCGTGATAGTCGAAACAGCTTTAGCCTTCTCTCAGTTCCCTTGAGTAATAATGTGCTCATAATTATGTACGAAAGATGATAGACGAGATCCTGAACTACTTAACAGTAAAAACTTTATCAGTATTCGTCAATTATTTTTAGTACTTGCACTGCAATCAGACAAACATACAAAATGCATTTAATTTTTTGTACTTTCCACTTATATTTGGTTTTAACAAATATATATACAGGGTGGAATTTTGTACCACTTTGTAACATTTTGCCACCTGAAGGGAAAGTACTCTTAATACTGTAGATAGAAAATTTTACTCAAAGAAAACATTCCTTTATTTTTGAAAAGAAAGAAAACTGCGTTCAAAGATTTTCGCAAATTCGCTTGCCACACCCGGGTATCGAACCGACTAAAATGTGGAAAAATTACACCTTGTACTTTTACTGCATCGATCGTTAGTGTCAATTATAAGGATGAAATCTCTCTAACAAACTTGACAAATCAAATGAGAGAAAAACCATTAAATCTGGACTTATAAATTCAATGGGTCAAGTTAAAGCACTTTTACTCAAAAATCCATCTGTTTACTTATGTTAGTATTTTTTTTTATTATACGAGTTGAGAGTTGAAGTTTAGAATACGATTTATAATATTCACCACAACACGTTATTAAAGGTTACTAGAAATGAATTCGTTACAAGAATTTTGTGTATCCAAGAAAATGGAGCCCATTTCGAGCAGCTAATTAGGTTACCATTTTTTCTAAATAATTAAAATAATTTAAGATTTCATGGTTTTCCTTTCATTTGATTTATTAAGTTTGTTAAAGAGATTCCATCATTATAATTGACCCTAACGATCGATGCAATAAAGGTACAGGGTGTAATTTTTACAGATTTTAGTCGGTTCGATACCCGGGTGTGGCAAGCGAGTTTTCGAAAATCTTTGAATGCAGTTTTCTTTCTTTTCTATATACCTTATGTGCGATATATTAATGTGTGTGTGTAAGCAGTATAGATTAGATGGTTAATTTTGACGATGTAGATAAAATGTGTTTCCTGTTGATGTTTAAGGGTAAGCCTAAAATCAGCGATTATTTAACTCGGCAGGTCGAATTAAGCACCTATATTTTAGGGAGCTCTTTTAAATCAGACTAACTGTGCCCGCGGCTCCGCTCGCGTGAACTACAGAATCCGCCCCAGTTCCCACTTCCTCTCCCGTTCTTTTCCCACTTCTACTTCCACTCCCACCCAGACTCGAGACTCTCAATATCCCAATCGCAATCCCAACCTCAACCCCATCCCTATCCCCAAAAACTAAATTTCACTCAATTCAACGCGCCGCCGCAGCCGTTGACGTCGCCCATATGATGAACATACGCGTACGTTCGAGAAATATTGCATTTTTTTATCAAAATTATCGTAAAAAAGAGATGTTTTTTTCATGAATGATATCTAAATGTGATACAGGAAGAAAACTGGAAGAAATATTAACAGTCGTTTTATTATCACCGATATAATGGCTTCTAGAATAAAATACTTTATTAATATCTCAGGTTCTAAGTGGCGTATCAAGATGAAAGATGCACTAGATTTTCAGTTAGACCACCAGCAAGACAACTGTTAAAACTGCATCAAATTTCATTCTGTAGTTTTTGTGTGTTTTTGTAGAAAGACAGATAGACAAAAATTCTAAAAAAAAATTGTTTTAGCATCTATTGGCCCTATAAAGACCCCTCATAAAATTTTTTTTAAATATCTCTCATGTACAGACATAGACCAGTTACAGTTTTATTATAAGTATAGATAATAAACACGACCTATACCTTGTTTATTTTAAGACAGTACGGTAACTGTAACTACACACCCCTTTCTACAAACACTCCTCAATTCAAAATGTTGTTAGTTTAAAGATTTTAAGAGTCATAATAATAAGTTTGAGATACATATTCTTGTATACGCTTAGTTTTTGATATTACAGTTAGTTAGAAAGTCAGTCATAAGGTTTCGTGAAGTGACAGAACTATAATATCACCAGCATTGACTACACAATGTTTGAAAAGTAAAAATCTGCCATATCTGATAAAAATAAAATCATCTCCTAGAGATTTACACTCTAAAAGGTTGAGGTTAGTTCTAGAAACCCTATAGCTATTTTATGTACCAATGTTTCTGAAACCCTGCAGTCTAGAATACATTGGTCTAAAACATCTATTGTATCTTAATCCGGCTAATTTAGTTATAATAATTACAGGCAAACATTAAATATTTTATTGGTCAGATGAACGCAGATTCGACAATCTATATACAAATTAACAGTTTTTGAACGGCATTGGAAATACTTTACAGTCATTGTTTGTCTATAAGCTACCACTGAATCAGAAGATACCATAATTTGTGGGAATCAGCAGCGGCAAGAACTCCTTAATAATTAAAACTAAACCCTGTGGGAACTCTCCGTGTGGTACCCTGTATTGAATGTCACCATTCCCAGTCTTTCTGTGCATAAATCCAGGTGGATGGGCCGCAGCATCATTACAAATAGTGCGATCGCACTCCCAGTGTGATAAACCTTTCATTATTTTGGGAGAGACCTGGTTCAACGGAGGACTTATTAATATTATATACCTACTTATTATAGGTTAAGACTTACTATATATAGGAGATAAGTAGTTACAACCATATTTAACATACAAATTATCTGAGATTGCTCATATATTATCAGTTCTTATACTGTCGTACATATATCAATATAATTATGTATTGGTAAAGAACTTTCGTGGCCATATCGTGACTAGCCAATAACACTCAATCAATATTGTGTTGCATAACATTTACAAAATGATTCGCGTTATCTTTTGGGATTACATGATAATACCTTTTTTTTCGATCTACGTACAGTCAGGTATATAGGGGGAAGTTTGCTCTTATATACCAAAATGCAACTGATTAATAAATATAATATTTCATATATACATGTACTAGAATTGTTACTGTACTATAAAAATTAGATATGGAGAGGACAATTTACAAATATAGGTATATAGCACGACCAAATTGTACCAATTTCTCTGTCCCCAGTGAGACTCGACATGGGTGGGACGCTCAAGTCCAATACCTAAGCCACTAAGCCAAAAAAGCGGCCAACTTGCCGCCTCATTGTGTAAACGTTTACAACAACACCAACAGCTACTACTACTCACGAAGAACTTTACAGGTTTTATAAAGTTTTCTTTTGAAGTACACGTTTGTTTCTGTTTTTTATTATCTCTCTAAAAGACCAGTACCTTTTCCACGCGTTAGATATATATACTTCCATTCTATGTACATTAAGTCAGTTGGTGAAATTATTTGGTCTAGATATGTATACTCATCTCATCGATATTTCTGTTGTTTATGTTTACTCGTTCTTGTGTGTCATTTGTCATAATTTTAGTGTTTTCAATGTTCATGGTTAGTAATTATTCTATTTTATGTGTTTGTATTTGTCCAATATGTTTTTTTAAATATTATTATTATTGGAGTTCTTCTTTAGTTGGTACGAAAATTACAAGATGACCAGAGTTTCTCTCCATTTATATTAAGTCAGAGGTTGTCCCTCGTAGCCGTGCTCGTTTTGTATATATTTCGAATTAATTTGATCTTTTTGTTATGCTCACCTTGATTCTTCAGTGCTAACCATATTGGATCGTGTTCCAGCGGGTCGAAAGCTTTAGTCTGCGTAGCAACAGTAAAAGTGGATGTTATATTCTTTACTATTTTCGAAGATTTGTTTAACAACAAATATGTAGTCTATAGTCGAAAAGTTGCTTCTGAACCCCGCTTGCTCTTTAACTCGGTTTTTGTTATGCATTTAAGAATCACCTTCACGGAGACTTCATTATTCATCACTTCATCGTCATTAAACTAATTGGTCTGTAGTGGTTTATCTCGTTCTTGTCTCCTTTCTTGTGTATTGGAATGATTGTTGCAGAAGGTAATTGCTTGGGTATAAACTTGTTGTTTAGGACTTAATTGTATATGTCAGTGAGAAAGAGTGTAATGAAAGTCTTCCCGGCTATAACAAGTTCTTGACTTACTTTATTTGGTCCTGGTGATTTTTCTCTTTTTTGGGTTTCGATAGCTTTTTCCACTTCATGGATCATGATTTCAGGTACATTGGTATAGCAGTTTCTTTGGTGATTGTTTGCCTTGAATGCAGATATGTAAATATGGAAATTAAATCGAGTCTTTTCGTCTTGGGGTTTCCTTTCCTATCTTTGAGGTTAGGTTAGATATCCACTCTTTCGTGTGTAAAAGCTGCTTTATTGCCTTTTTTATTCCACCAGTCTTCGTTACGTCTTCCTCGAATGTCATAAGCCTTAGCTTCTGTCGATCTTTTCTCATACTAGTTTTAATTTGCTTGCTTACTTTCGTTATATCTGTCCTTATTTCTTTTGTTTTGATGTTGGTTTTTATTAGTTCAGCTCTCCTTCCTAAAAGTTATATGACGTCATTTTCTCATTTGTATGCTTTTACTTTGTTCTTAATTTTTAGTATTCAGATCTTTCGTCTAAGTTATAAACTCTTCTAGTTTTGCTTAACAAAACCCACATCACTAAAAACAACACAAACCATACAAATAAATAATCTAGAAAAGTATAACTAAGACGAAAGATCTGAATACTCAAGAAAACTTGATAAACTAAAACTTTATAAGGTCTATTTTTCTTTGTTGTTTCAAATTTACATTTTTATTTTGACCATTTTGTGATAGCTATTGAAGTATTTTATACAACACGGTCCTCATATAGTAATAGCTAATATGATGGAGGAGAATTTGTAACCAAGACGTTACCTTTTGGCTCGTGAGTGCTTGTTTAAATAAAGAAAAAAGTGTCAACTGTCTGTTTTAGAGATTTAGAATACCTTTTTGGGTTGTAGTCAAAACTAAAACCATTTCGCTTTTTGTCTATTTGTCTGCGTTGCCGTCGTATTATTAAATGAACTCTATGTATTTTAATTTTTTCTTTCCCGACAAGGATAAGTAATTAAGATTTCGTTATTTTCCGAAATATGAGAGGAACATGGAGCCACCATTTTGTTTTCGGTTTACATCGATGAGACATAAAAGTGTTCGCATCCACTCGCTTATCCGCGACCTACATGGCAGCGAACTAGTGAACGATCTTTTCAATTATGGTAAATTTATGAAACATCTGCAATTAACATTAATTTCTGTGATTTTTGTTAATCGGAACCCACATAAATTTGGACGTGTACTTCACAGACTTTAAAGATAGCGCTAAGTATATTAGATTACAGACAGCTCTTCGACATAATCAACTTCAACTACACTATATAAAGCTCGATCGAAATTAGTCTTATTACATTTTCCATTCCATTAGATAAATGACCAGATCCTTTTGAAATAGGATTTATTTTCTATTGAGAGTATTGCGATTTGTGGTATATCTTGCAGAATATAAGGCTGGTTTAAAAAGACGTAGGTATATTCGGTACTGTTGAATCATGTATATTGGATTTGTCCGTGTTCTATTGGATCTTAGCGCTATAATACTTGTATATTTTTTTTTGTTTCTGGGTATTTCGACTTTAGAAAATCTAAAAATAAACCGCAAATGTCAATATGCATAAAGGATAGTAAGTATTTATAAAATCCTTTACTGGGATCTGCAACAAATATATGTGACATATTTAAATATATTTTGAACATTAAAATCGATAATGGACTCTGAAAGAACTGGTACCAATATTTTCAAATCAATACATTTTTGGTGGCCAGGAATGACGAAAAGAAAATATTTTGATTTGAATTGGTATAAATAACACTTGTGGAGCAAAAACAAAGAACATAGTCTCACGATGACGGCTTTCTTGTGACTAAAGTTAATATTGTAATGTTCAAAAATCGGGCATTTTTAACATAATGACATAATTAGAACTACTTATGTTTGCAATGACTTCAAAATCAACTTTTAAGGTGGTTCTAAAAAATACGCTCTATGATGCCCTGTAGTTAAATCCTTTATAATAAGTATTTAGGTATGTTTAATCTAATAAATAAAATCGTAAACATCGCGTGTCTGTACATTGAAGATATTTGCAAAATTGAGGGGTCTAAGGATAAGTAATAGAACACATTTCAATCATTTTTGGAATTTTTGTCTGTTTGTCTGTTTGTCTGTGAGTTTGTGCAATCATCACTTAAAAACTACTGAACGGATTTTGATGGACTTTTCACAAAAACATGGGGCTTAATTTAACTTAACATTTAGTCTTTATTTCATCGCAATCGGCTAACTCAATCAAAAGTTATAGACATTTTTAGTTTTCAAATACATTAGTAGGTAAGGTTAGTATGCAATATATTGCACATAATAGTATTTCCGTACTATTCAGATTGCGATGAGTTTGGATTACATTTGGAGCTGCGAGTGGGAATTGGAGTGGGAGTGGGCGTGGAGCGAGCGAAGCCGCGGGCACAGCTAGTTACTTTAATAATTTTATTAGTATAAATCAATGGGTGAACGGTTATACCGCCCTTGTCGGTCGCCAGGGCCTCGTTGATCAATCAGAAGGGTGCACCGCGTGCAGGTGAGGTTGGCATTAAGAGCAGCGGATGTCTTTGCGCTCCCTTAAACGGGTATTACTATGCAACCATTCACTATGCCATAAATACCACAGACCGGTAGCGGGCTGTAACGTCACCAGTGCGAGATCTAGTACTGCAACACGTCTGCCCAGTGTGACCATAATGGGCAAAACTTCATGAGTAGCATACGGTATTCTGTTATGAAAATCGCCGTACTCTTTGGTGGTGCCTAGTGCTTCTGCTTTCAAAACTAACAAGTGTCCTCTTAAATTATATCCACTTACACGCCGCTGGCGGGCGCGCAATGAAAAATTTAAATAAAACCAGCTTGTTTAAGCAGATAAGGGAATCCTTGGTTTTTTTATAAGCTGACCTATCAACGCGTATCTGGGAGTTTAATTTTCAGAACTATAACGCATACTATAAACTTGCTGTTATCCGCGGCTGCGCTTACGTGGATCGGGTTTCTCACGCGGGGACGAAATTTCCATTTGTAAAAACTAGCATATGTTTACATGGAGTTAAACATGCTTGTTACCCAAGCTATAATTTATGCAATATTTGAATGGTAAGATTGAACAGTCGACTCGTTAAAACGTAACATCAAAATTACATTAACATTAATAATGGGCTCAATTCTGAAGGCACAACGTTAAAATTTGACAGCACTAAAACTGTTGCTATCCTTGTCGCACAGTATTATGAAGATAATGACGAAACCAATTTTAGCGCTGTCAAATTTTAAATGTGTGTCTTCAGAATCGGGCCCAATGTGTACATATTACAGTAGGAAAACAAAAGAAAGGCGATTCTGTACATTGAAGTTAAAACAAAATCGCTTCCCGGACATTACTTAAGACGAGTCCAAAAATATAATAAAAAAAATTCGTGTCTGTATGTATGTTTGTTTCTACGGGATAATCTTGGAAACTACTGAACATAATTTGACAGCGTTTTCAGTGTTTAATAGCTTTTAGTTTGGGACACAATCTGGTATAAATTATATCTCAATAAAATGTCAGGAGGCTGATCTTCAAGTTGACTCTCATTTCATATAATTTTTATGACAGTGTACTTCAACATTACTGGTCATGGCAAAAACTGAAACTGACAGAAATGTTTTATGGGTTATTTATAGTTTATTTATACAACCTGACAAGCAAAAAGGGGGGGGGGGGACAGGAAGGGGAAGCTAGGTAAAGGATTTGGAGGAGGGAGATGGGAGGGATAGGGGAGGGGGTAGGGGTTTACAACGTGATGGGTAACTTTGGGGTACGGGATTGGGAAAGTGTGGGAGAATGGGAAAAGGAGGAGGGGGGAATTGGGAGAAGGGGAGAAGCGGGAGGTGAGGAGGAGAAAAGGGAGGAGCTTAATAAAGGATATTTTTGAAATTTCCATATTCATTTCCAAACTTGCAACTTAGTGCCTGATGTCTAATTGCTATTATAGCAATAAGCGGTTTCTTTAAGAAAACCTTATTTTATTTAGAGATTAGATTAGGTTATTGTTGATAGGATGGTTTCCATTAAGCCCAGCGATTTCGACGTGATATGCGTAAAGTTGCACTACCACTACGTAATGTTTATAACTCAACTGCATTGTTAATAATACAGCGCGGACGAAGTCGCAGGCAACAGCTAGTATTCGTATAAAACAAGACAGAAAATTAATATTTCATTTATATATCTTTCGTAATCGGCTCTTAATTAATAATAAAAACCCTTTTTTTTTCGGAAATAGACGTTAAAAGAGCGCATTGCCTAGAGCCGTGTGTGTGCTCGTGTGTCGTTTCAGAGGAGAGGCTCTAACTCAGCAAGTGTCACCGCTGGGCTACAAGGCTGGTAATTCTATCAGTCTTGTCGCCACGAACGCGCACAACCCCGCATAGTGCAGTGTGTGGAAATACTTACACGTAATAAACACTTATATACAATTTCATATAAATAATTATATAACAATGCATATATTATTTGTGGTTGTACATATATACGTTGATTAGTATTTTATACATAGTTTAAGTTTATACAAATTTTGTACCGTTACATTATCCAATATGGACGCAGATTTGGTTTTTGTCATTTCACTCGAGAGTTTACTGTCATTAGACTTGCCTTCTGCGAAACAAATAATGGATACGCATAAAGTTGTAAATAACACAACACATGCGATGACCGTATTGTGGAGTAAATGCATAATACTGATCGGTTTACACATAAATTCCTTAAATATATATTAATTAAAGCAATATTTCCTCTAAAGGAAAATGCCACCTTCATAGGGCTCACAAAATTTACTTACTGTCTATGTCTAATGGAAGCTAAAAACATCTTGTACAATGCCTTCGCTTCCATGATGTGGGAGAAGCCAAGGCAGAATTACAGATACCAATATCCATACTCCGGCCAGGGCCAGTCATCATCATAAACTGTTGCCTCTCTGTTTCGTTACGGACACACTCCATCAGCACATGGTAAACATCTTCAAATAATGTTGCATTAATCACTCAAAAACGCTTGAACTACTGGACGGATCGTGATGAAACTTGGCACACATATATGTTAGGTCCTGGAATAAGACATAGGATAGTTTTTATCCCGAAAAAACATCCCATTCCTACGGGAAATACATAATAATTTGTGATGTTAAGTTGTCCACGCGGGCGAAGTCGCGGGCAACAGCTAGTATGTAATAAAATCTCTTTGGTAGTATCGATAAAATGTAATAAAATCATGATGTGCTGTTGTTATCGTCAGGCAAGGGTCGTGGACCATGCAGACTAGTTATATATATTTTTTAAATTCATCAAAACATGGAATGCAATGCATCTAAATGAGTTGCATTATTTTATATTCAAAATATGGTAAAAAAGAACCTATGTCAACGAAAAATACTCGAGGAAATCTTGGTTTATTACTCCTTCATTGGAATTTTCAAATAAATCATATTAATTGGAGCGTGTGTCTAACTATGTCATAAACTAGGCAAAAAATCCCCCGCACCTCGCACCAGCCGAAGGGGAAATTTTTGGTATTAGTTTATGCATATTTTCGAAATTTTTAAAATTATTCACTTCTGTCGCCGCTCAAACTTAAAAAGTAAACTGTCCAAGTACTGTCAATCTAATTTTTTAGTTCATCTACAATGCAGCGATAGAAGTGTGAGAGGTTCATAATCGCCCGAATATCCTGACTATTTTGAGCTCAACGTGCCGAAAATCCGTATACAAGATGCTCTTAAAAATAAAAGAAAGTGCATTTTTGTTCTTCCTAGCAATTTTAGTTTCTAATTTAACAAGCTGCACATCCTATCAAACGCAAAAGCAAAACGACACGTTTCAACTTCACCTGCAAGTAAAAGTTCATAAAGCCTTTGTCGCAGCGCTGCATTCGAGTTGTTTTACGTGTTCGTTAGCCGAGTTCGTTCCAGCAACGCTTTTCCCAACCAGGTCGCTTTAAGGTGTGCTGAGCACTAATTTACTTTTAACGCGATGTGACTTAACGTTTGACCTGAACTGTCAGTGACACGTTTTTAAGGTTCGTTAGGATTTTTTTACTGTATTAATGAGGGTCTGTTAGGAGTGCGCTCGCTTTACGCTCGAAGTCGAGGCTTGTATTTTTTTTAATGAGTAACATACGTTTTTCGGCGAAGAAATCGTTAGTGAAGTATCGATCAGTACTGCGCTCTCGTAGGTGCGCGCTTGTCGTCGTCTTCGTGATAATTTATAAAACAAATTGAACCCAGGGCGTTGAGCAGTTCGTAGCCATTCGTAGTATTTCTAAAACCGCTCGCCTCTTGAATCAAAACAGACAAAACTTTTATTTAAATATGGACGAAAATATCGTCCCATGGTCTACCATACCTATGTTTCTGTTGTCATCGATCGCTTCCATATTTGTTCCGGGTGACCTTGTCTTTCTTGTGTGTTTCTATTTTAGTCTTTATTTTAGTCCATTTTTAGTTGTAATGCACTTAGTTTGGTTATTATGAGTACTACAAAGTAAGAGCTGTATTTTCAGTACGATTCACAATTTATTTTATCCTTCTCACGATCATAGGAGTTTTATATGGAGTATCAATTAACTACAAAAAAAAATACGACAATCAAATTAACTCCATCGAATATGTCGAAATCAATCTACGTTCGAATACATGGTAGCACAGACAGTAAATTCGATGTCGTTTTTCGATCGATATTTAGAATCCGTCAAGTCATTTTAGTATGTGATGGATGACTGATGATGGAAATGACAACTACGATTTATATTGCACTAGCGGTTCGCCCCGGTTCCACACGGAAGCCATTAAGGAATAGAGATATATCCAAACCTTGCTCGGGAAGTGGCCAAATTAATGATGAGTACCTGCTGTAGTTTGCGATATTATCCCAAACAAACAGACAGAAGTGGCCGGCGAAATTTGTTTTATTCTTAATATTGATATCTACATAGATGCTATAGAAAGGTGTGTCAGAAAAAGACACACCTATCAGTTTTGGCGACGTAAGGATAATAACTCCGTTGAGGAGTGCCCAATCTCGTTAGAATGTTATGGGTGAATAGACGATAAAGGAACTCTTTTGGTTCGATTGACACAAAGCTGTGTGCATATCGACCATGTAATAGTAGTGAATATAAACAATACCGAGTAGCTACTATTGAAAACCCTATAGAATTGTATTGAGCAGATCTTTTTTCGTTTATTCTATATTTTGAATGAATCATATTTTAAATGCATGTCCAAATATCACGTCGCTAATATATGTATACAATGGGCGCGATTCTGAAGGCACACTTTTAAAATTTGACAGCGCTAAAATTGGTTTCATCCTTATCTTTATAATACTGTATGACAAGGATAGCAACAGTTTTAGTGCTGTCAAATTTTAACGTTGTGCCTTCAGAATCGAGCCCAATGTTTAGCTTGTAATATAATAATATAGATGAGACACAATGTATGCGAATTACAAACATAATGTACCAAATCGCTCAATATCGGAATACATGTATTGCCGGTAGCATATAATACTCGACGGTAGAATAGGTTGCAATTTAAATTGCTTCCGATCTGAAGTGATTGCGTCACAGTTAAACGTCGATATCGGAGCGCAGAAATGTGATCCTGTATTATAAATTAGTTTGCTCTTGCATGTTAATAACGTACTTGCTTTTATCCGCGGCTTAGTTTGCGTGGAAATTAAAAGCTTTATCCGTTATAGGTGAAAGGTACCAGTAGCTATGTGTATATGCATTACTTAACGAACATTCAAGCGAGATGTAGTTTAGACAGTACCTTATCGTAATCATCTAAAATTTCCTAAGGGAAAATGTAATTGAGTACCTATCAGTTACGCTTTCCCTTAGGAAATATTAATGTTTCTGAATAAAAACTATCGGTCCTATGTTTTATTCCAGGATATAACAACTATTATAATTATAAGCTTTCACCTTATGATTTTATAACACTACATTCGGCTGAACAGCGTGACAGAGATACAGCCTGAGATGAAAGACAAATTCTCGCATTTATTATATAAGTTTGTATGTAGGTATCTTAATAGCGTACTAAATATGGCAATTTATAATTTAAACAAAAACGCCATAATGTCATTCATTACACAGGTGTTTTGCTGTCTGCCAGCCGTGCTCTATTTTGCGGCGACGTTAATCTGGCGGGGTGAAGTGAGTGTGGCTTCTTTACGTAGTCATATTTAGTATTCGCTGGCAATACTGCTTGGCTCGCTAATAATAGGTACTGGCTAATTAATTTCTCAAATAAACTCAAACCTGATGTACAAGTATGCATTGTTTTTTATTTATATTGGGATACATTTTCTGTCATAGGAAGGAAAAGAGGCACTTTTCCCCGCTACATAGATAAACAATAAAAAAATGCCAGCAGGGGAAGTGAAATAGCTATTTGTTCAACTAGTAAGCAAAGTTATTTTTTGTTGGGAGTGCTGACTTTAAATCACGAACTAGCGAAGTAGTCTAGAATTGAATCACGGGCGTAGTTAGTTAGATTTTGCTGCAAGTTTTTAAGCACCATAAGCGCCCCTTTCGAGCTGGAGAGGTGAAAAATATATTTAGCTTTACTTTAGAGTTATTAAAATAAATAGAGATCATTGCAAACATTACAACTAAAACAGTTTGGGTTCATTATTGCATTGATTTTAAAAAATGATCTTATATAAAGTGGTATTTATTTCGGGCCAGTTTAACCCATAGAAAACAACATTGTATTTATGAAAAAAAAAATAATAATAATATCATTTAAAATTCATATTTACAGAATCATCAAATTATTCATTCATTTCAACATGTATTTTATTTCTTTGTCAATTAAGATAATCATCGCTATATTTTCATCAAAATCTGTTCATCCGTTATTGCGCGACTGAGCATAAAACAGCCACACTTTCATAATAATTTTGATGTGCATTATTCAAACAAAAGGATTGTTATTATTAAACATATTGTTATCACTATCTACTTGTATTTTCTGTAGTCTTGGACAAAAAATTACGTCCAGTTATTTTGCTTTATTAATTTATTAACTAGCTGGTTGCCCGCGACTTCGCCCGCGTGGACTACATAACACTACAAATCATTAGCTATTAAGTAAATCCTAAAAGAATTTTATTAATCTGGTTATGCATTTATCATATCAGTCTTTAGACGTCCACTGCTGGACATAGGCCTTCTCACCCGGTCCTCTGCTCTCCGCATCCAGTTGCTTCCGGCAGCCTTCTTCAGGTTGTCGGTCCACCTGGCGGCGGGGCGTTCCACCCTGCGCGTGCCGATCCGTGGTCTCCACTCCAGAACTCATCTACCCCAATGGCCATCGGTTCTGCGATATATGTGACCCGCTCACTGCCACTTCAACATACTAAATCTTTCGGCTATGTCGGTCATTTTCGTTGTTCGGATTTCTTCATTACGAATCATATCATTCAACAAAACCATTACGCATTGAAAAGATTTATTTACATAAATTAGCTTGGGACTAAATTAACTTGGGACTTTACTTCATAGTTATTTAAATTTTTTATCTGCAAGAAGTTACGTATTTCTTATCTAATCTTAAAACAATTTTTTTATCGCAAGGGATATACCTTCTCCGTCACGCTCCCATTCTCCCCCTGCCCATCCCATACCACACCCTTCCTTCTCCCCCACCCTCCTCCCACCACGTTGAAAACTCCTTCACCCACCCCAATTTTAAATTATATTTTTGGATTCTACTGGTCTTAAGTAATGTCTGGACATAGACATTTTTTTAACTTCAATGTACATAATCGCCATTCTATTTGTTTTTTACTATTTTATTATATGTACATATAGCTCCGTACACTAGGGTAACTTACACAATTTAGGGTAGCTAGGACTAGCTTAAATGGCCTCTATGATTTTACACATGGGTTACACATTTTACAATTTCTCATGATATCGTTGAGCGGTTAACCACGTGCTCGTGGTAACCCAGTTCTAGGTCTTAAACCCCGGCCTCTACTGATGATATTTTCAGAACCTAAGTTACGATTATTGTTATAATCAATATTAGCCTCTACATTGGTATGTGTAACCCTATGTCCAGCAGTGAATTGTCATTGCTGGAGATAGGTTTCTCCCAAGACGCGCGACTGAACCCGATTTTCGGTTCCACGCATTCAGTCACTACCTTCAGCCGCCTTACGTATCTCGCCGAAGGCGGCCCACACTATTTCTAAAACTACAGAGATCACTTTGAAGATAAAGAACGTGACGTGAGAAATCTGCATGCGCTTTAAAACAAATTCTAAATCATAAGTGAAATCCACCAATCTGCACTGGGTCCAACAGTAACGCTTATTAGTGTAAGAGGCTCGTATGTAGGTTATCGATATCACCGATAAAAAGCAATCAAATGCAGTGGATGTGCACTGTGCCTTACACAGTCTGAACGGACGAGTTGCCGTGAACAATTGAATGCAGGCCGGAACAGCTTGAGAACGCGACTGGAGATCTTTTGTTTGCCTTCTATCTGAGCTCATTCGCTTCTATAGTTATTTGTTGGTTACAGTCTATTATTCGTTTGTCTGCATAGCCCAATCCAAAGAACTATACTGTTACCTATTCTATAAGTATGTGAAATAGTACGGTATTGGTAAAGTCAAAGTAAAAATCATTTATTGCATGTGAGTACATTTGGTACATTTTTACTATACGTAATTTTTTTATCGACTACCGCTTCCTTTGTGTTAGCGCTGTGAAGAAGAAACGGCGCAACGCCTAGGAAGCGGTAGTCTAAAAAAAATGACGTATACGACTATATATGAACCAATTGTACTCATATGCAATACAAGATTTTGACTTTGCCTTCGACTATGGTAGAATAATACAAAAATTTTGTTTTATGAAAAATTATACTAAGTAGATTTTTTTCTCCTTAAAATGAAATACATTTAATTTGCTACCTCAGTGATGGACCCATACTGCTGCTTAGCTCATACAACAATGGACAAACATAATATTTTGCTGCGGTAAAATATTTACTATACTGGTTCTGCCTGTTCAATAAAATAAACTAAAAAACTTTATAATTATTTTAAAATAACAGACACGCACGGGATGCAAGGTCATTCAACCAACTGTTCCGAACTTCGGTTTTGCATTCGGCCGAACTTCGGTAAAAGTCACGTTCAGCCCATCTCTAATTAAAAACAAAAAAGTTATTCAAAGTAAATAAAGCAGTTTTAGCTCTCCAGAAAAGTGGTCTTCCTCTTACGCTAATTGATATTTCCGTTATCGAATTGTTCTCAAATGGTTATGATACCAGACGTGGTGGGGGACTTCATCCTTATTTAGTAGAAGCTCTCGCACGAAGCGTTTTGTTTCCTCGTCCATAATGAGAACTGCTAAGGAATGGAACTCATTGCCAGCTTGGGTATTTCCGGACAAGTACAATTTGGTTCTTTTTAAAGGAAGAGTGAATAGGCATCTTCTGGGTAAGCGCGCTTCACCTTAGGCCTCATCACTTACTATCAGGTGTGATTGAGGTCAAGCGCAAACCCATCAATAATATAAAAAAATATATAATAAAATCTTAATGTGTAATAGGTAACGAATCCATATCCGTACCGTCTTATTTGTTAAATGACAATTTAATCTACCTACTTAGTTCTTATGCTTATATTGAATTAGGAATAAGCTCTGCCTTTGATCTCAACATCTGAAACCATATCGCTACGTTGTCCACTAACAACATGCGAAACTGCGGTGATTTGATTTCCTCTAACAAATTCACAGATAAACATATCTGTTGTGAAAATGTGTGTTACAAAATGCAAATGCAAATTGCATGCCATTTCTCTTAAACTAAATTTCAATATTGCGAAATGTAACAGGATTTATTGCATAAAGGAAGTGAGTTAAAAAGCCTTACATTTATTTAGATCTTTTCCATAAAGCGAGCACAAAACGTGCATTCAATTCTCTATCGGATTTTCTGCGTTGTATAAAGCCCACGCTTCTCAGACTCTTTAAGCGCTCGGCGCGTCCGACATTGCACAAAAGCGGAAAGTTCTTTCAACTCTTTTCATCGGTACAGTAAAGTTATCTGATTGATAGTAAATGCTGTAAAAACTGAACTGTGGCAAATAGGGTGATGGCACTTCATTATGCTTTGTTGACTAACATAAATCAGCCAGACATTTTCATCGTGATATTTAAAGAAATATTTTTGTTTTCGAATTTAAGACGGTTAGTTCGTGTACGTTTGTTTGTGCTTCGGTTATATTCCAGCTTATCCGGAAAACTATCCAAGTAACAAAAACTATCCAATAACGTAAAATGAATTCGTTGTTTGATTTGTTTTTTTAGTATATTTTGTCTAACTTCAATATAGTTTATTTAGTTTGCAGCTGCGACAAAATGGCTCTAGGCTAAATTTCTGCTTGAATTTTAAAATGTTTCCTAAAAACTTCGACAACACTATGTAAGCGAAGGCGCATTACTTTGCAAAAAGGGATTTGGTATTCGTTATGAATTGGTTTTGGAATAAGTACGTTCTATTAACTATTCTGAAGGCGGAGCGCGACAATCGTAGTTTAGCCGTAAACAATACTAAATACGTCGATCAATGACGCAACAATGTGACCGACTTCCATGAACGACGACGTCAATGAGAACGATCCTGGTTACGGAGTTTTATATGCAACCTAGTTATATGCAACGCTAGTTCTATTAATTTTCGTAGTTAAAGTTCTTAGTTCCAAAAACTGTTTGAATGTTTAATCGCAATAATCGGGTATTTGTTAATTAAGTTTCGGAATGTTAGTTTTGTTAATTCCAGATAATTGATTTTTGCTGGTACCATCAATCGTTATTACTCGTATAAACTAAAAGTTGTTTTCTGTTCAGTCCGGCATACCTACTTTATTTGCTAACTTTGTATATCTTGAGCATTATACGCCTATATTTTCGGAATGATACGCCTATAATCTACAGAATAATGAAATTTCTATCAAATTTCGGTGACTCGTGTTTATCTTTCGGTTATAAACAGACAAAACTCAGACAAACGTTCCTTAACTGTTGTTTTGACTGGTTCCCAGTGTCATACACCTAATTGAAATGAAATGAAAGTTTTTAATTCTGAAAACAATGATGCATAAATTGTTAGTTAGCACATAAGAAAAATGAAATAAAGTAAAATAAAATATAATTGCCTGCGGCTTCGCCTGCGTAGAAAATTTTGGATCAGTTTTTCCTATGGTAAAAATAGCCTATGTTTATTTCTAGATACATGCTATATGTATGCAAAATTTTATGGAGGTCAGTTGAATAGCTCAGCCATTAAATCAATCAATTATGAGGTTTTTCGGACTGTAATTGTTAAATATTTGTAATTGTTTTGTGTTGAATTGAAAATCGCATTGTCATCGCAATTAGTCTCGGCTACGGCGGCGTACCGTTCAGTCATAAGCTAAACAAACAAAGAAAATTGCCTCGTTTTCTTTGCACCGATGTTGGTTTTCACACGCGTCCGCCCATACTATTATACTATTGTGAAAGCCTAACATTTCCGAGTTGTAGACGGTTTGACATCTATTGTAATAATAGTGGATATAACTCTTCATCGCCCTTCACTGACTGTTTCTGTTCGAACAACTTAACTTGAGCGTGACATGCCTGTCATGCGATCTACTCTATGCATGAACGATCTCGCACGTGCCATGGGTCGAATTTAATAATTAAAAACTACTGTCTGTTTTTGGAAATCGCCTTAGTACGTTTTATATAATTCTTATGCAGGTTGTGCGTATTCACGCAGCGATATATATGCATACCTCAATGTTATACAGGTTTAATCCAAGTGAAGGCTATTACTTCGCACGAAGGGCTAAACACTACCACTTGATGAAATGAAACTTATTTCCTTCCATAAATTATTCATAATATTGAAAGGGTTTTTCTGTCCGATTTATTAATGTGAATAAAATTCAGTCTATGTCGAGAGAACCAGACTTACGCTGCACTGCACTGTGCGGTGAGAGTAAATCAATGAAGCATGGAGTGAGTGTAGGTAGCCTTCAAAGCATTTGCTTCCGCTCATTAATATTTCATAAAGGAAAGCCATTAAATGGCTTTATAATTATTAAAATACTTTCATTTCATTTTCTACACATTATAATTTTTCATCTGTTAGCTGTATTTTCGGGTGGGTGATGTATCGATCGTTACCTGGTTTATGCAGTGCAGGTACGAATAAGATCCCACCCCGAAGCTTTCAGAAATTTTGTCGCAAGCTTAATCGTTTTCTATTTTAGTTCGAAACGTTTATAAAATATAATGGTTCGGTGGTTTTATGTAAAACTTGTATAATAAAATGTGGAGCAACAGGGTCGCGCAGCAAACTCAATTTAACGCCTCGAGCGGAGGGGACAAGCGGAGCGGAGAAATACTAGTAGTTCACATATAATCCGGTACAAGTAGAACATTTTTGATCGTCCTAGGTAAACATTTTGTTGACGCGGTCGGTGAAAAACAATTTACATGTCGGTCGGTACAACTGGGTATACGTACATATATTTTTGTTTGCCGTCCGCGACCTGAATGCTTGCTTGTATTATTTAGTAGCTCTCTTTCGCACTTCCTCACTATACGAATACGGCTCGAGACCAAAGAAGGTCACACGAAATTTCTTATGCTTACTTTTTTATTTTTTATATACAATTTACGGGCAAATTATGCGGTATAGCTACCCACTTGTTACTGGACTTTATGTTGCTTTCGTTATTGCTGTATCCACATACCACGGCATGTATTTAGAAGTGTGTGTGTATATAAAGTTGAATTGAAATCAATTTAGTGTCTGAAATTGGGTAGGTGGTTACAAGATTTAACAATTTGACATTTGTTCAACATATTGGATTTACTGTTATGGTGCTGTAAGAGTATTATAAATAAAAAATGGCAACATTGGTTTGCACAAACAAACAAACTGCCTCTCACCCCAAACGCATACACCGTGTCCGTTCTGTCGTGGGTAATAAATAAAATAAAAAATAAATATCAAATGGGTCCATACAGTAATATTTACTTTTCGCGTCAAAGGACTCACTTCTATTCGCTATACTGGGCATTTAGTTACCAAAAACACAATAGATAAGAGTACTACGTACATAAGTTGCACTACTTTGATCTTAAAAAGCCGCCATTTTAATAGCCTAAAAAGTAATGTAGGCATTGCTGTGTTTTGCGTTTTGTCCCGAACGTACCCCGCGAGTTCGTGAATTCGAGTTCGAATGATAGGGTTGATAACAGAGACAAATAAAATACCATTGAAACATTTAGAAAAATACCCTCAATTTACAAGCAGTTCTACAGTGTTGTTGAAGTTTAACGTAACGTTAAATATATTTTTTCCGTTTCTGTATTATCTATTATTAGTGTGACAAAAATCAGACAAATTATTTTAAGAGGTAGTTTGAGTTCACCTCGATCGACTGTACTTACTAAACATCTTTACATCAAAATGTACCTATCTACTGTATAATTGTAAAATAGTGGTTTGGTTATTGAACTCGAACGCCAGAGGTCGTGGGTTCGATTCCCACTGGGGACAGACAAATTTGTGCAATTTGTATAGGTTGGTCCCGATCTGGATGTTTTATAAATTATATATTTTATAATTATATTCCCTTAGCACAAGAGAAAGTCCTATTTTGGGATTAGGCAAGTGTATGTATATGCATGTACATAACATTTCTTAAATATATATATATGATTATTTGGTAACGCAAAGGAGAGTACCAATTTAATTGCTTTTTTTATATTTTTATCTATATACTTGGAATTATGACGAAAATGAATACAAAACTAATGTAATCAGTTCAGATAACTAGTTTATTGAAAGTTACAACACAATAAAGAAGTTTTTTAACGTAGTAGTTAGAAGTACATGTAAGTACCGGGCTTCCGTCTATTTTAATTGTTATTTAATGGTTTATTTTTGAACTTTATTCGCCCAGCTGATTTTGATCCGCCGCGGCTCGTCGAGATGTAGGTGTTTATCTTATACCTAGGCACGAAGTGACGGATGCCTGCCCGGAATTAGATTGAGGTTCTTGAGGGTGGCTTGACTCGCCGGTGGCAGATTGCAATTTCATTGCCCCGGGGAAGTATCCGTCACGTATAAATTGAGTTGCATTTGTATTTATTTACCTCCTTTTCCTTATCAACTTTTATTTTATTTATTACAAATATCATCTGTTTACATACATTCATAATGCTCACGCCTTGGTCCCAGAGGGGTAGTCAGAGACGATGTATCGCCACTTTGCAAAATGCAATGTCGCAAAGTGACTTTCCTTCGCCCGCTTTTCACTCCATGATAGCCCTTGACGTGATGTGTTGAGAACAACTTCGCCTGTTTATGTTGTCATTAACTACTAACTAAATTAATAACTCGTTATATTTTCTCAAACCTTTGATCAAACATTTGATCCTTTTGTGCTTATGTGCTGATATCTTTCAAAATTTAGTACATATTTAAAGAGTTCCTTGCCTGTTGTCTTTCCATGTAAATACTTTGAGACTGATTAATTTCAGTAGAAATATCTCTTAGAGGCAGAGTCTAATTAAACTTTAACTTATGTTGTGAAGCCTCTCATTTAATTGTGATATTCAACGTAGTAATTAGTATATAATGACGTAACGCGGACTTTAGCGTCAGATTTACTGCCAGAAAGCAGTGTTGCAGCGATCTGTCTACAGCGCGGGCGATCTTCCCTTGTCGTCTAAATTCCACCAGAATTATACAGTGAGAAATTATTTTCTGGTGCCTCCCGGTGCATCAAGAAAAACGTTTCTCCGAGCTGAACCTCCACACTTCTTACAACTTTGTTGAAACCACTCTTTGCCCAACTGTGAGTCTTGGAAAGTTATCAACTTGTTACTCACTATTGCTGATAATTGCTGGATGTACACTGTCACTTTACAACGTTTCGTCAAAATCTGTTCAGTAGTTTATGCGTGATGCCCGTACAAACAGAAAAACAAACAATTAAAAAAGAAATTCTATCATGTTCAGTTACTCATTTTAAGTCGCCCTGGTTGGTTTTTTCCGAATATATTCAATGTACAGACTTTTTTGCCTTTACGATTTTAATATATGTATAGATTGGGCCCGATTCTGAAGGTACACATTTAAAATTTGACAACCCTAAAATTGGTATCGTCTTTATCTTCATAATGCTGTGTGACAAGGATAGCAACGGTTTTAATGCTGTCAAATTTTAACATTGTGCCTTCAGAATCGAGTCCATTATCTACTTATAAATAAAAATGTGCACTGCATTTCTGTACATTGAAATTATTTTTGAAAATATAATTGGGTGATGAAGAATAAGTACTTGTTCCGTTTTATTAGAATACTTTAAGATTGATTTTTGTACGGATCACTTTAATACTCGTAGTTCCAACTACAGACCCATGATGACCAGACCCGGAATGTGAAGGGACGCATGGTAGGGAGGGGATTGAACATGGATGTGAGGCAAGGGTAGAATAGGGGAGAAATGTACGGGTTAGGGGGAGGGAAGGATGAGGCTGGGTTGGGTGGTGAAGGAAGGGGGAGAGAGACAGAGAGGTAGGGAAGTATTCACATTCACTTACCATCTATGATTGCTCTATTTTTATTATTGTCTTTGCTTTTTTCACTTCCTTTTGGAATTGTCTAAGGCTAGTATACTTCTGAAAACAGAAACAGTATATTTCACTATGTGCAGTCTCGGACGCAGCTACTCTTCATCATGTTATTTTTGTCTCCACTGCAGGAGCACAACCCTCTCTCATCTGCTGGAGACAGACGGAGGATTTGGCCTACATTCCCCGCGCTGGCCAGACAGGTTGCTTACTTAACTAATATTATAAATCGAAAATGAGTTTGTTTATTTGTTACGGTTTCATGGTTGATCTCCATGCAGTTTTGCACACATATAGCGTGTGTCAAGGAGATGAACATAGACTTGTTTTTAACATGGGCAAAGTGTTCCAGTGGGAAAAACATTATATTATAATTATGCCGCGGGCAATAGCTAGTATATTAAAAAAAAATATTGGACAACTGTAAATAAAACGTTATGTAATTTTATTAAGAGTTTATTTGAGTTCCATCTTGTTCGGCAGATTCGCGATATAGTTAATTCAAATGTTTAATCGTCGAGAATCGCTCTCAACGTCCTCGATACTATACTGATTCTTAGGCTCCAAATTAGTATTCATGAAATGAGTAGACGTATCTTAAATGGCTTTACCTACGTAACTGTATGTGACCAGAATCTATTTGAGTGTCCGCTAACTACACACTGCTGAATGTAAGCGTTTGCGTTACATGCACTGACATATGCAAATGACAGTTAAATTCAGATTTCAAGGTATTTTGATCTGGATCGTTTTGTTTGACTTGTAGAAAATTAGTATCAATAAATAGATTCATTTACCATGTAAGTTTATTTAGGCTAAAGCCGAATTAGGAGCATCGCTCTTAGCATAATATCTCACAACTGTGAATACTGTTGGACGTTAGGGAAGTTGATTACTTTGCGCGAGATCAATTACCATCGATGTGTCTCCACTTAAATGGAGATGCAAATATCTGATTTAATATGCATGGGCACGTCCCCACTCATCGACGCAGCTTCCTCGACGGCATTGAATCAACAGTCCTCTTACCTTCGGGTTTATAGTGAAACTATTTTGGTGTATCGCTCACCGGCTGCTGAATGCACATAAATCACTTAAATAATTTTTTCATGGCGTTCGGAAACTTCTTAAAATAACCATTCACGTATCGTTTTTGTTACGTAACGTACGTAGAGCAGGAGCGGGTAACCGGTAACCGCTGTTCTACGTGAAAGTGGTGAAGACCTCGCTTGCTCGTAATTCCATTTGGCTCGGGTTTCGGCAGTTTTTTACGCGCGCGCCTGTTACTAGAATCGCTGACCGGTTTTATGATGGTTTTTAGAATCGCTGACTGGTTTTAATGGTAGTAAACCATCGATTTACGTACACTGTTAATATCGGTCAGGTTAAGTAATTTGGCTTTAGGATGTTGACAAGAACGCCGTCCGGGATGTTTTCGAATAGAATCTCATATTAAAATTTGTTTGTGTGATAAGTTATTTAATTTTACTAATGTTAACATGTTAAAATAAGAAAAACGTCTATACGATATATGTTTAAACATTGTTGAGTACGAGTATAATGAAAGGATCACATCTCGTCTAACACACACCTCCCTGCCTATGTATAGATTTTATCGAACCTTATGGTTGGCAGGCGTCAATATCTTCATAAGGGATATGATGGATATCCTAAATGATGTTGCGGTTTGTAGGAAGCCCACGGATAGTCAGCTTTAATTTATCGAATTTCCGTTAGTGCAATCTCACCGCCTGGCCTTATCGAGTTTACGTTGGCCGTTGTTCTGGCATCGAACCCTTTGATATGCTAAAATGGAATAAAATAAAACGAAATGTGCAGCAGAAGTCGATGTCACTGCATAACGCCGATCGATATAAAATTCACCACAATAATGCATCAGATATTACGAATATCGCTTGTATAGAATGAAGCTTAATATTTTATGAAAAGGTGACATCTTCATCTTTGTCGTTGAAACCTGTTGTTTGGAATAAATCTTTTGTTTTCGCAATAAACAGTTAAATAATAGCAAAATGGAAGCATGTTGACATTTCAGACGACTTAAGTGAGTTAAGTACAGCAATGTTCCGTTATCATAGCTAGACGACCGTGATGTGGCAAGATAATGATCTCAACTTACTGGTGTCGAGCGAACTACTAGCTAACTAGTTTGTTTTGTTGCGTGGGCGATTGCAGAATTGGGAACCCGAGAAAGAGGGATACTGTAGCGCTTTATCTTTATAGACGGCGCGTCCATGACATTTCCACGTTTTAGGCCCTCCGCTGTCGGTTTAATACCATCTTATAGTGAAGTATGGCACATTTACTGGATACCTAAAAATAGGCTACTATTTCTTTCCTCTAGTCACAGTGGTTCGGTTGTTTTGTTCGGTACCGAACTATTGACCCTTCTCTAGTATCAGTAGTTCATGTCATTTGTACGTGATTTTGTACAAATATATTAATACATTTTTCTTGAAGATTGTGAAACAATGAAACTTGTGCAGTTACTACGCAGAACATTTAATTATTACTAAATATTACGCTACGGTTAAATAATGTCAATATTTAGTAAATAATTAAATGTTCTGAGTAGGAACTGCACAAGTTTCAAAGTGAATGTGAAAGAGTTGTGGCTACTTGCGTGGAACAGAGCGATTGTTTGGAACGCTCCATCTGGTAGTACATAGAGATCGTTGACTGTGTACTATTCCGACTACGAGGTCCATGACAACATTAGTAAAACGTTAAACAGAGTTCGTACTGAAAACAGTAGTTTGTGATAGTTATTATTTGGCATTTAACATAAATGCGAATCTACATTTGAAAAACAATTCACCTAGACTCAAATGACCTGTTTTCGTTTCTGGAACAGTGGGTCTGTTAATAAATAGGTATCCAACAAAGAGCTGGCTGTGCCAACATTCTGTTCACAGAAGTAGTCTTTTCAAACCTTTGATAGGCCTCGTAGCTCATGATGTTTGCCACCTCCTTTTTAGATTTAGAACTTTGCCCTTACGACCTACACTTATATCGTTTTACGGATGATATATGTTACAAGTTTTACTGCATAAGTTAAGTTTTTTTATACCTTTCCTGTCCGTTAAAATATCAGCCAGTCACTATAACTGCAATTTGTATTGTTTCAGAAAATAAAATGGGCTGCTTCGTCAGTAAAGACAAGCTCACTAAGGAGGACATGGATTTCCTCAAAACCCACACCTCGTACGATGAGACTACTATCAAGGAGTGGTATAAAGGCTTCAAGGTAATTAGATTTACCTATTTGACAGCGCCAGTCGTAAAGCCCTTGTCACTCCCTGGTACCTACGTAAAGGAGAAATCCACAGTGGCCTCGAGTTTTTCCCTCCGACGCTCATTACATAAAAGGGCGTCTAGACGAGCACCTCGCGCATTGAGATCCATAATGTTGATGGCCCTTGGGTGTTGCCATAGCTGGTGTATTGTGCGCAAGATCTTGTCGACTGCGCTTTGGAACCTTTTCTATACAGGGCTTCTTTAAAGCTATTTCACGAGGCTCTGTGAAAAGAACGCCCTGTTTCTAACAGGGCGCCCGCCCCACGTAATTACTACTTTTTTCGTGTAATAAGTTAATAACAAAAGCGCAGCGCAATTAACAAAAAAAGTGTGTATCTAGATAGCTAGGAAAAGCTTTCTACAATCCTAATACGTGCATTGGAAACTTTGAGAATTGCATTTTGTTCATTACCCCATTTTTGAGTGTCTGTTGATTACTACTTTGATAAAACAAAGACACGAAATAACTTAAATTAATTTATTAACTTCGTGATGAGAGTAGAGATCGGTATAGTGAAGCTGGAATGACTTTTTAAAGGTAATTTTCCAAGGAATATGAAACCAACAGATAGGACACATGAAATAAATCAAACTCAGTAATATACCTAATACCTTTTTCGTAGCAGCATTACCTACAATTTTATTTTTTTGAAATATATTCCTATCATATTTTATTTTAAAATATAAAGGAATATAATCATCATTCATCATCACTATGGATACTACGATACGCAAGCGATATCTGCAGGCATGTGTTTTGGTAGTCTTGTTACACCTGCTAGTGAGAAATAAGAGAAACAAGTATTGTGAGTAACAATGTAGTGGGCGCATACCGAGGAACTGTCCTACGTTATGCCAGAATAGGTAACACGGGCAAACCACGTAGATGCCGCTCCTTTTAAGACTTTGCCGATGGCCACGATTAATTGATTTCCTCTAAGTGGATTGTCGGCAAGACATAACTCGCGTTGGCGCACTATTTAGCATCCACATCTTTCTTATCCGAGTCGAAATCGGGTAATGCCATTGTAATTAACATATGGCGTTTTTAGTGGTTGTATCTGTAGGCATCCGTTCTGCATTTCAAATATTACCTGCGATGGGGAGTCGTCATGGTTAGCATCATGTTCTCGTTCATATGCCACTTCTGATGATGGTACAGGCGGCCGATAATAATCCTTGTCCGTTTATAAACACTATCGAAACGTAAGACAGTTCCTCGGTACGCACCCACCACAAAATGGCTCACAATCGTCGTCTCTTATTTCTCACTACCGCTGCACACAGACTGCCAAATCGCCCTGAAGGTAGCTGCAGGTATCATCGCTTAAATATACGAATATATGGGCCCGATTCTGAAGGCACACATTTAAAATTTGACAGCGCTAAAATCGGTTCCATCTTTATCTTCATAATATTGTGTGACAAGGATAGCAACAGTTTTAGTGCTTTCAAATTTTAACGTTGTGCCTTCAGAATCGAGTCCAATATATTATTATCCGATTTGTCTAATAAATTAAATGATCGAATGCAATATATATATTCATTTTACTACGACACAAGCCAGCCTGCCCAGAGTGGGTATTATCCATTATTTTGATCCAGAGGTGGACTATTATAGACTGTTATTGTTGAATTTCGAAAGCACTTTGATCGATGAGTTTTGATTGCATTGTATTGATTTGTCCCGAGCGCTGTGACTCATATTATGTCCTCTGTGTTTGATTTCAGCAAGATTGCCCTAACGGGCGGCTTACGCCGGCGAAGTTCGTCGATATGTACAAGATGTTTTTCCCCTCGGGCAATGCCGTCGAATTCTGCGATCACGTTTTCCGTACATTCGACATGGACAAGAATGGCTACATAGATTTTAAGGTAAACAAATAATGGCGAATTGAATGTTGCGAATTTTGCGAATATTAAAAATTTGCGTTTTTAATTCTTATTGTGTTGTGAATGCGAAAGCGAATGAGTTGTGTTCAAATTAAGTTAATATGTTTGTTCAGTTTAGGTAGTAATTGTTTTATCTCAATATGGTTTTGAATAATTAATTGTTCGACACAGCCTCTAATTTGAAACTGCGATATGCGCTATTCACACCACAATGTCGTCGAAGTTTTCGTAGCTAGGAAACCGATAAGTTTGGAGTTGTGCTAACGTAACTCCGATTTACAATAGCGTCAGCTTAACAATACTGTATTGTTCCTATATTACGGAAGAAACATAACCATAAAACACGGTTTGCAATTTTAGGTAAAAAATCGGTCCCGTCTCCGTCTACTATGGAGTAGTTTGCAGTACGTTTATTTTGTATGGAACACAACTAATTTGCCAATGCCAATTTTTGAGGAACAGTTAAATATTGTTGGAAGTGTTCTCGATGCAATTTAAATAACATAAAACTTTATTTATTCTATACACTTAGTGAATTTTTGTCAGGTCTACGTGTGGTACTTAGTAACCGTAATTGTACTATTTCCATAGGGGCGCACGCGACCTTTTGTTTACCTTTCATGGTTTCAGGCGCAGTGGTTAAGGTTTTTTTTACTTGTCGTAATGTAGTTTTTAGATAAGATTATTCGCCTGCGAATGTAACTGGAGTGTAAAATTTATATTGTTCTCTTTTTATAAATGAATATGACCTAACATGAATTCCTACAACAAATACAATGGATGTGTTTGTTGTAGGAATTTCTTCAAGCTATCCATGTGACATCGAGCGGCACTCCCGAGGAGAAACTGAAGTGGGCCTTCCGTATGTACGATGTGGACGGGAACGGAGTGATAGACATCCAGGAGATGACAAAAATAGTCCAGGTTAGTTATCGTTCTTGTATATGTGACTACTTTCACATGAAGGAAAGCCTAAGTCGAACAGTGGACGTTGACAGGTAGTAATAAATAAGGATCATAATGTTTAATAGGGGAATTTATTGTCTTAATTAAGGTTTTAATGACGTATGGCTTCAAATTTTTTAAATTAAATCAGAAAAACATTATTGACGATTCCGCCCCTTCTTTCCACTCTTGGAAGCAATCGATACAAACCGTAGATACATTAATAAGTTACTGTCACAAAGACCTTTGACCCTTTGTTATTACTTACTAGCTGTTGCCCTCGACTTCGTCCGCGTGGACAACTTAACATGACACTTTATTATGTATTACTAAATCCTAAAAGAAATCTATTAATCTGGTTATGCATTGAAATTTTTCTTTTGTTTTTCTACTGTTTTATTATATGTATAGATTACGTATGAGGTTGTCATTGTATATGAGGACCTATGATATAGGAGGACCATCACTGTATCTATACAGGTTATACGAACAACATTTCTCGGAGTGATCTACTTACGTTAGAGTATTCAAGTAAAGTAAAGGTGCCGTACACGTTGCACAAATCTTATTTCACAAATGGAATGGAGGTGCATAGAGTAAATCTTTTCTAGTCTATCAGCTCACCTACTCGGGATTTCCAGCTTTGCTTATGCATGATTGTCGGAATCTGATTTGGGCGAGTATGCGTGTTTCCTTACTCGCTTAGTTTTTTTTTTAATAAAGACAAAGATACGTTTTCAGTTTATTAGAAAACATTTCTAATTATCGGTATTACCTGTCGTTTGGAAGTTATCAACGGCTATAAAAGGCGGTACATTAAAATCAACTTAATTAACGATATTATTTTTCTTATCTCGATAGTAATAATCATAATCGGACACTTCACAAATTTTTACAACTAAACATATGTAGTGGATATTGAGAATATAATAAAAAGAAAATAACTGAAGTAGTAAAATATAATGTAATATTGTAATAATTATTGTACATAATTATCTACGTTTGTTGCATTTTATGGGATATTTTGCTTGCAAGTAAATTATATTTATAATATCATATCGCAAAGTAACCTAATAAATAAAACTGTAAACTTTGCGTGTTGAACATTGAACATACATGCAATATTTTTAATATTAGGGAAAGACGGATAAATAATAGAATACATTAAGATCAATTTAGACATTTTGTCTGTTTATATAATTGTTTGAGCACGCGTCACGTAAAAACTACTGATCCAACTCCGACGGAGTTTTCAGTACGCACTACGGTTTTCAGCTTAACTTAGAATAACTTTACCATTAGCAGTTACCATTTGTAATGTTTTCCCCCTTTCTTTTATTGTTTTTTTTGTGTGTGCAATAAATAGTTAAATAATAATAAATAAATATTTTGTCTTAATTTCATCGCAATTAGCTTACTCAGTTAGAAGTTATGCGAATTTACACTTTAAAAAACCGATATACATTCCATTAGTATACAACAAAGAATGATGGTGCTCGGGGAAATTCGGATTGCGATGAGTGAGGACTACATTTGTTCATTTGTAGGGAGGAAAAGAGGAAGTGTAGGAGAGGAGAAGAATGAGGGGAGATGGCTTGGGGGAGGAGAAAGGGGAGGGCGAAAGGTGAGTGGAAAGGGTAGGCGGAAGTCGAAGGGTATTTAAGGGATAAAGGAAAGATGGAGGAAAGAATGGAAAGGGAAATTGGGAAAGGGCGGCGGGATGGGGAATATTGAATGGAACAGGGGTAGGTGGGATAATTGTCTCTTCCAAATCGACGTCATAGTTCTTTAGAACAAATATCCAGGTCTTATTGATTCTGACTTCCCCATACTGACCAGTCTTATGATATACTCTTTTTACATATGTACTCAAATTAACCAAGAGACAAGTATACAAAAGAATCATTGAAAATCTTAGAATTGTCAAAAAAGATGGTGTAAAATGAATGAATGAACCGTATATGAAGTACAGTTTACTTTTATAGTTATGCTTTTAGCTTTTGCAATTCTATTTGTTCATATGTATGTATCTTGTTTAATTTACAGGCGATTTACGATATGCTTGGCGCGTGCTCGAGTAACCGGCCGGCCGACTCGGCGGAGGAGCGGGCCAAGAACATCTTCGCCAAGATGGATGAGAACAACGACGGACAACTCACTCAGGATGAGTTCCTCAAGGGCTGTCTGCAGGACGAGGAACTGTCCAAGATGCTGGCGCCCTAAGCGAGCTGATGGTTCATTATAGCACACGGCTGGTCACTATCCCACCCCGCATTGTATAACTCACGATAACCCGACGGCGTCGTGTTGTCCACACGACAGTACCTACTTTTAAATCAATATTGTGGAATAGGTTAAACAAAAATCGACATCGAAAATTAAATGTAAAATTATTTGTTTAAAAAAATTTACAGCGCTAGAAGTACCCGTATCTGTCCGATTCAAGCATTTACCTCCATAACTGTGTCGCGCGAGATACTTAAAATTATGTAAAAGTTCTGCAATAGCACATTTTATAATTAAATGTAACAAACACAATTTGTCTGGTCGAAAATTGTGTTGATGTTAAAGATTTGTATATTCTGTATAATTTTGAATAATATATTAATAAACGCGTATATTTTAATTGTAACCTATAAATTTTGAAAAAAATAAATAAAGGTTGTGTTGAGTTGTATTGCTGTCGTGTAGACAATGCATCGGTACGTGATAAAGATTACATTATATGTTCATGAAGTCAATACCGTGCCCATGCTGCGGTCACGAGTGTTACATACGTTTATGAAGCAGCCTACATACACCTCCTTTAATTCTAAAGGCCACCTTTTAAACGATCAAACATTTCCTAATCTTCTTAATTTTACGGTTTTGGTGCTGATTCTTTTGACTTACACTCATTGAGGTCTTTGTTTTCAAATAGTATAAAACTATTTTAAACATTTTGAATTTTGTGTAAATTGACTGGCGCTTCTTTTAAAATATCTATAGTTCGTTGATTAGTTCCTTCTCTCGTTTTCGTTACATGCCAGGGTTGCAGTCGTTCGGGGGAGTTCTATTGATGGATATGCTACGAGTTTTCATTAGCTGTCGACTGACGAGTGACAATCGCGATACCTCATCATATCTTCCTCATGACGTCCACATGTGTCGACTGACGAGTGACAATCGCGATACCTCATCATATCTTCCTCATGACGTCCACATGTGTCGACTGACGAGTGACAATCGCGATACCTCATCATATCTTCCTCATGACGTCCACATGTGTCGACTGACGAGTGACAATCGCGATACCTCATCATATCTTCCTCATGACGTCCACATGTGTCGACTGACGAGTGACAATCGCGATACCTCATCATATCTTCCTCATGACGTCCACGGCCCATGTCCAGGCCTATACGGCCTGGACATGGACCTAGTGAACGTTGTCCAACCCTTTTACGGTCACCGTCATAGTACTTAGTTGATACGTATTTATAAATATGCCGTCTGATTCCTACTTTGTGGCAGAGTCAAGCTGCCTCTTCCTTATTCTTTTCCATTAGGAATGTCATAATATTTTTAACCTCCCCAACAAGTCTGGTCAGCGCGGGGAGTGTAGGCCAAATCCTCCGTCTGTCTCCGGCAGATGAGAGAGGGTTGTGCTCCTGCAGAGGAGACAAAAATATCCTGATGATGAATATTTTTAAGTCACGATTAAATTTGCAAAGAAACCTCGAATTAGATTACTTTGAGAAATCTTCTAAACGTAAGATACATGTTTGTTAGTTTTCTGGTAGCTTAACAGAATCAAGGAAACCGCATTATTTTTATAAGTATAGATCGAAACAATTGATTCTTTCTTAAGGTTTCTTTTACTTATCTGAAGAAATTGGGTGTATTTGTAGGCTGCATTTTTCTTACAACCCGAAGCGTGTTTTTCGACGATTTGTAAAAAAAAGTATTAAATTTTATTATTAAGTGATCTTTGATGTGACGATCGTCGATGAGTTCTCAAATATTGAAAAGTATGTAATTGAAAATGTCCATTCCTATCAATAAATGTTTAAGAATGATAATTGTATGTCAAATGTCAAGAGTATGTCGCTGTCGGATTGTCTACTTTGCTACTTGAACAAGTATGTGTCCAAAACATTCTCGTTTTAGATGGTCTATGTCATTATTTTAATAGTTATATTAAAGCTAGGGCGTACTAAGATCACATGGTTTTTTAAACGATAATCTCTCTTGAACCTCGCGGTCTCGTGGATGATTTTATATTTACGTTACATATTAGTGTGCGCCAGTGCTTGTGTGATATTGGGTTCACTCCAAACCGTATGTGAAATTGAAGTTTTAGGAACTACTTTAACATTATCCACTTAAACTAATCAATTGGCAATAGCGTGGTCATCAAACATGCAAAATGTAAAACACCTAATTATTTATTTAATGCTGGCGCTAAAGGTTGCCGATTTGTTAGAGTAAAAATAAATATGAAACAAAACATACGAGTATATACGTTTTCTTGAGCTACTTATACGAGTAATATACGTTTTCCTGTACTATGGGAATTAGACAAGGACACCACAATTCACTAATGTAACACCCAGGCCTCCTGGCCTTTTACAATTTGTCGGTCCCATGTCCATATCGAACCCACGACCTCAGGCGTTCGAGTCAAACGACCTAACCACTAGGTCAACGAGGCGACATATTTGAAATTATCATTTAATCATGTGACCTCAGCGTTGTCTAGCACTGAGTCAACTCGGTCTATCTCCTCTTTTAATAAGACTCCACTACTGCACAGTATAAACTAATGTCAATCATAATATTTAAACTAATAAGGCAACAACTAGCGTAGAGATGTATGAACAGAATGGGCCAGATGCGGTATATGATACGTAGACAAGCGTGCACATCTGTGACATAGCTATTTTATTAATTCGTGTCGACGCATTGACGATCTGACCTGTTCTGTAGACACTAAGTCGAATTATGTGAAATTTTATTATAGTAGTAACTGTACTACACGAATAACAACGTTTACCTTATTCATCTTTTTATGAATATCGGTGTTGTTTATTAGTTCATATCGATGTTACTTCTTCGTACATAGACAGATGTCATCTATACGGAGCTCAGTTTAAAACTGACTCCTCCACTAAGCTATTTTATATTCATAATTTCAGGGCTTTACTGAATTTCGTCTCTTTAAAGCTACGAAAATTTTAGATACTATTTGAAATTTCAACTCTAGTTATTGTGCAACATGTGTCCCTTTTCTATATTGAAATATTTAGGAGTTTCACATTGTTTCCCCACTACTGTGCCTTCTAGTTCTTTGTAAATAGTTTACTGAATCGCAGTTCTCTTATGTTGTTTCACTCCTCTGACTTAATGATTTTTTCATTAAGTTTTACTAAACTTAGTTTAGGTATGCCAAAACAAAAATAAGCACAACTTTGCTACCTTTTTATGAATCAAAATCTTAGTGGAACCTAGTGCCATGTGGTTTAGGAAGTAGCTTTTAGAATATTATACACGTTCGGTAGCTACGTATAATTTTCTTGCTATTTTTTAATTATCGGAAAAGCTTTTTAAAATAGTATTGTATAAAGGGTCGCGACTATACTATATTTTATGTTATTGATAATAATTAGATATCGGCCAGTATTTTTAGTTTTCAGTGCATGAAATTACTGACTATAGTTAGCTTTCTAATATGATCATTTTATAATAAGAGCTTGAACCAAAAAATTATCATTAAAAAGATTGAATACCCATTACAAATTAGAAGCAGTTTCATTAGCTATTTCTTTGAAACTTTAATAAATATATCTGAAAAAGTCTAAAGGAGGCACACGGTTTTCAAAAGTGCAAGGAGGTCAAGTAAACTATTGATTATGTAATCGTTTTATCCATTTTGAAGCCCTCGCTAATTATGTGAACAGAAGATTAATTGGTTTTTACAACATTTACATTGGTGGCCGAGCTAGAAAACGCATTTGGCTCTGGTTATATTTCATTGCATCGTCTGCATCGTATTCGCCAGGTGCATGGTATGTAACATGTTAGTTGCGCGACCGGCCGCGTAAATACAAAGGTAGATGCAGCATAGACATAAATTACTCTGTAACTCAGCCGCGTCCGTAGAAACAAAATACTACAAACATAATTACACCACAGACACATTGAGACTGTCTGTAATGTTATCGGCTTCGAAAAATATGTTTATAACGAAAATGACAGCAATACGAGGGTACACAAAACGTTTATAGAAAATCAAAAACGGAATTATGTAAGTACCTTATATTTTTGTTGTTTTTCGAAGTAGCCTCCGTTCCTTTTTAAGCACCGTCGCATGCGATGGAACCATTGACAAGCATTGAGCTCGGGGCTCATGAAAAAAGAATTCCTTTGAGTGTATCTTTTATTTTGGGGAATAAAAAAAAAGATACAAGGTGCCAGGTCAGGACTGTAAGGAGGATGAGTCACTAACTTCACACCTTCCTGGAGCGTTCTCGTGATGGAGTAGGATCTTGCTTCTTGGGCGCTGCTGTAGAACATTTTCCAAGACAACCGGTAAACAATGACTAACATACCAATCTGCAGTAACAGTCCTTTTATCCTCTAGCGCAATTGTTGCGAAATGACCCGTCCGTCCAAAGAATGAGGAAATCAAGCAGAACCAGGCAGAGGCCCTTCTTAACTTTTATTGGAAAATTGGGCAGATGGTCTTTTAAATTCGGGCTCGTAACAATATATCCGGCTTTCATCACCTGTGACGATGTCAAACACAGCATTCGAGTCACCTCCGTTACACTTTTCAAGCATTTCGCGGCACTAATTCAAACGACGGCGTTTTTAAAATTTCTTCAATTTATGATGTACTTATCCATCTGGTACTTATCCAGCTCGCTCACTTGCTCTTTAATACAGTCTGATACGCACACCTATCGTTCAATAAACATCGCTGAGCTGCAGATTCTTAGGTAGCTGTCTGTGATATGATATTATGTCTTTGTTAGTTAGGTCGCCCTTGATCTAGCGAGCGACGAGTGCATGCGTGATTGTCGGTTAAAACTATTGTTTTGCAGATAAAAGTAAGGACAATAACTTTTTTGAATAAACCTATACATTATTAAATTCCTCACACACACAAGAAAACTTTTAACGCAAAAAAATCAATGGATAGTAGCGGGTCGTCCTGACAGCTTAATTAATTAAAATATTAAATTTAGTCACCCTGCTGATAAAAAAAAAGATTGACTACCTTATCCCAAAAGCATATTCCTGATACTTTTGCTTGAAAAATAAACTAAAATTGCATTTGTCATTTTGAATTGTCTTATTTAAACAATGACTTTGTCATTCACAAGATAATGCAGCACAGACTGTGGCAGTCTGTGCTAAAACGAAGGATTCAGCACAGACTGCCACAGTCTGTGCTGCATTATCTTTCAAATGACAAAGTAATTGTTTAAAGTTCAACACAGTCTGTGTTGAATCCTCCTTTTGATTTCCATAAACAAACAAATGCGGCTGCACTACAGACTGCTGTGTTGCAGCTGGGTTCGTGGAAACTATTACTGCTTAAAGTCTTAATAGTAATGCAGCACATAATATGAGTGTATGTGTTGCATCCGCCTTTGTATTTACGCCACCCGGTTAATATAAGTAGTATGAGTATTCAGACCTCATGTATTCATGCATTTCTTTCGTCCTCCGCGCACTGAAAACTAAACTTCAATTTTAATTACTTCTTAATTAAATACATACATTCCAAATGTTTATTCGATAGTTGCTAATTAACTGTTATTTAAGATTTTTTTTTTAAGTAGAATGTTTATTATTACAGTAAGGATACATGTTTGTATAAAGGTGTTATGCGCACTTGTGAGTGATTTTTCCTATAAAATCATAGTTATGAAAATACTTTAGACGATTTCACCTGGAATTAAATAATAACTGAACGTCTATGTATCATCATCAGGTGTTGAGTCGCAAAAACTATTAAATACTTATGGAGATGTCATGTCGAATATGTTAATTGGTATGCTTAATCATGTGCTAGAGTAGTTTTGCAGGTAGGTTCATTTTAAGTTGTCTTATTATACAAACAAACATAGCGTCTTAGTGACCATAGACAATTAATAGTGTTGTCAAATAATAGATGAGAGATTGAACTGATTCAAGAAAAAAAAGTTAATTTCGTATTTAAATGTTGCGTTCTGAAACTGCACTGCTTGACATTTTTATAAACCATGTAAACATGATATTTTTAAGTAAGCGACATTAATATTTACTAGTAAATACTAGATAATTTATTAATATTTTAAATATTCCGTCTTTAAAAAGGCAATAGTACTATTTATAAACTTAAATTTCAATAAATAACATACAACATTTTTAGCCTGAGTTAAATCGCTAGGCCAAAATGAGTTTCTGAACGAGTCATCGCCCAGTTTATCGCCAAAAGGAGGTGTTCGAAATTCAAATCACTTTTACTGACGCTCGCACGGCTCGCAGCAAAAAGTGATTTTGCTGCGAGCCGTGCGAGCACCAAAAACGCCCTTTACAAGCTGGAGATGTGCAAAAATAATTTACTTGTATACAATTAATTTACAATCCATTTTTATTCGCGTTTTTTTTCCTTAGACATACCTACAATTTGGTTCTTTTAAAGTTTATGCAAAACTAAATAATTGAATCGCCTAATTGAATAGCATGGGGTATACATTTCTAAATACAATTTTAGCAGTTTAATTATATTCGTTTTGGGAATCTTTTAAGTGTTTGTTTGAGGCGTGTATTTTGGGTCAGTTTTATAGTGCGATTGTCACGTAAACTTAACAAACATAATTAGACAACTTAGAATAAACCTGTTTATAAGTTCTGCCACTTTAAGTCGTGGGGCATTATTATATTACAGTAAAATATGCTTTATATTGAATACTTTCTTACAAAGCGGCGAATATTCTTAAGTATTTAATACCTAAATATAACTTTCGATGAAAGTTGCTAAGAATCTTCTTTTGGATAAAAGTTTTCGATTCCATTTATACTAGGTAAGGTTTGAATATCTTCCGTAGTCACGAAAAGTGCGTAAGCACCTTTACAAATGACAACAACACACTCGTCTTTTGTACGTTCTTTTAGTATTTTATTTATTTGTACGTATTTCAGTTTATGCACGTAATGCATTTAACTTTTTTTTAGCCCTATTTATTAGTCATATTATATAATAAAATGAATAATTAAAAATTGCTAATAAAATAAAACGTAAAAAAACATGACAGTAAAAATATAATTTAAAGGAATTTATTTTAATGCTACATTTGGTCTACTCCGATAAATAAGAGATATAAATACATAATTGAATAGTATGATTGAAAAACGACTGATTTTATAATGAGAAGAGTAGAGGGATCAATAATACTCATCGTGGGCCCGAAGGTAGCTCTCGCAGACAGGGTCTTGTGTAACATATCACAATTTGGATTTTTAATCAGAATATTAATAAAACCCTAGATTTCATGCATGCCTCACGAAATCATGATTCATGATCTTATACATATTAACTAGATTTCCTACGTGCTGAATAATTTTTATAATACAGAAAGTGCACGCATAAAACTATTAAAATTAAATTAAGTGAATTTAAATAAAATATATTAAAATGAATTCGAATAAAACATATCTCATAAATTGAGAAATAAAATGTCATTACTTTCAGTCAATTACTGTTATTTTTTCTCAGTATATTTTGTTACAACGCGACCCAGGCCTATGAGTCAGTTGCTATTGTATGTACTTAAAATGAGGCTACTTAGTAGTCACTATGTAATAATTTTAATATGAAAAAGTTACAGTGGCACCACCTATTTTTAAAACCGTTGATATTTTTAATATGTGAAACCTGCCTTTGAATAAAGTGTGCCATCTGGTAAATTTCAATCTTATATCAAATCTAATCAACTTCATAAGTATGTAATTTAATCAACAGCCTATTTATTAGTCCACGTAGTATTTATTACTACTGTCCACTTAGTATTAGTAGCTGGACCACACATCTAAAGAATTGTGGGAGGTTGATGCCCTGCTCACCACGTTCGTTGGTGATCGATGAGTATAGAATAGTAATGGATAATGCTAATATACTGGAACATTATATATTACAGAAAAATATATACTGGAACACTTTATCTGAAGGCTCATAACTTATTATTTAATTTCTAACTTGTACACATATGAACTTAAATTCCTTTAAGCTAATAATACGCACATATTTAGAACTAATAAATGTATAAGTACTGTATAATTACGTGATTAACATTATATTTGTTAAATGTAGGTTGGTCTTGTATGTGTGGCAATATCATATTCTATGTTAGAAGGATAATTTGGGTTCTTAGTTATCTTCCGTAACGTATAAAATGAGTTTTACTTGATCTTATAGTATAGTATCTTATAATTTCGCTTTCGAAAAGGAAGGTAACATCTAGTGAACCTTATACTTGTTTACCAATGTTTTACTCATGACTCGATGAAGTCAGTTTGGAATTTCTCATATATACTTGGCAAATATATTTATTACTTATTTAGTTTTAATATTATTTATTCGTATTATTTGTTTTATTATTTATTATTCATTTGTTTTGTTGCGACATGCGATTTATTGGTCATTGTTAGGGTTGCAGTCATTGGGCCAACCAATGTTTTTTTTTATTATTTATACTTATGTATATATTATGGCATTTCTGGAATTTAATACTTTTATTTTTTCACTTATAGAAGCAATACAAACTTAATTCACCGTCAAAATAATTAAAGATCTTCTTCGAATTGATGCCTTTGAGCTCACATAAATAAAACATTTTATGGGGGTGTCCATAAGACTAAAAAGTTTTGTTTATGCCACATCTTTCATATTTTAAAAATAATAGGTTGGAATATATTTATTATTTTATTTTGAACTCTTTATTGTTTTATTTTGTTGTATTTGTACAATAAAGTACTTATCTTTTCAGAAATGACACCATTTTCCGTTAGACTTGTTTCTTTTACACTCTTGTTTAACCTTATATTTTTTCCGGCATAACTTATATTTTTAGAATTTACATCAATTGACAGTTGATCTCTAAAAGCTTCCGGTCACTTAATTGTTTATCTTCTTAATACCGTGAATAAAACTATATCATGTAGTACAAGACCTACTCTGTCAATAAGACAAAACTCTTGCTATATTTTGTATCACTATATTTACGCACAACGCTATCATATACCTACTAAAACTAAGAACTAAATAATGTTAAATAGTAATTACAGATGAATTATTAATTTATTATTGTATGGAACAACATCTTATGTTACCCTACTATGTGCATAAATTGTAGAACACTTCTATTATTTAAGTTGATAACTTCCAATAACTTATGACAATTGCGTTTTTTTTTTAAATTGACTGAGCTATATCTTTGACTTACATTGTGATTCCTATCCTTATTTTTATAAGCCTTATAGTAAGTTTCAAGCACAATTTGTGTTACACTACTATCATACTTCTTTCTTCTTTAGCACATGTCATAGGATAGTTACATTATAGGATGTGTAATTAGCTGCAGAACACATTAAGGCAAATGTAATAGTGTATCTGTAAGTTTAATTTAGAATTTGTTCTCAATAATGAACACTTAAAGTAAATATTTTTCCTGTCTAGTTGTATACAATGGTGTATGTATGTAAATGCAAGATTGTGAGGTCCTCAATTACTTATTAATTACAACTACATTGTACAAAGTTAAGAAATTATTTACAGGTAACAAAGCGCATCTAAATATATCACAGGGATCAGTCAGATATGGTTAAGGTTAGTTTATGGGGTTTACCACGGTTTTGACCGGGTAATCAGTCACACTTAAAAGTAAAACTATCAATTAAGAAAATCAACTAAGAAAATTTATATTTAATTAAAGGTGGGTTATATAATTTATAATACGCTTATCTATCTATGAAAAATAATGAATTGATTTTGTCATAGCTAAATAATTTTTTAACTTTGTATGAGAAAGTCTGTGAGGACCGCATTAAAGAGCTGAATACTTTTTTATCTTTGTTAAAAATTATTTAAGTTCGTGGGGCTCTGTCGAATATAATCTGTCTTGACAAAATTCTTCTCACTTCTGTATACTTCTCAAGAATCTCCAAGTCTGAGCAAAGATTTTCTAATAGTGTTTACAGTACATATTTATTATACTCATTTAAGAATGAAATTAGGTCTCGATAATAGATCATATTACTAGTATAATAGATGGGCACTTGCAATAGATGGTATTAACCACAAAGTCCCCAGTAAACTCTTTGATCTGTTGTATTAATTCTAAGAATACCATATTTTTAATGATTCACATTTTGCCTATTCATGTATAATAATATACAAATTACAAGAAATAGTTCATAATCTGTCTCTTTATTTTTTGTAGTGATACCGTTTTTTTTTTATATTTCTTATATGTTTTCATTGTGCCAGTTTATATTAAAATCACAAAAACAATCGTAGGTATCATATTTTATACATACATAGTAAAAAAAAAGTTTACGGTTTGTTCGTTGCTTTCTGTTTTAATGTAATTATTACTCTTTAATGCTTGATATATGTTTTAGGGCACAAGATTTGACACATTGACGTGAACAGGTTGTGTGAGGTATTTAATTTTACGTCCTATTACACAAATAAGAAGATAATAAAATGGGTAAACAGAATAGCAAACTAAAACCAGAGGTGTTAGAAGATCTGAAGCAGAACACCGAGTTTTCAGGTAAATTACTTTATTTTATATAAGTACACTAGTTTATTAATAGCATAAATAAAAAAATATTAAAGCTCCAGTCAAGGAATGAAATAATAATCACTGTTTAATAAGTGTTTTATTCGAGTTTGCCTGCTTATAGACTAAACCTCTATCGTGTATGATTTCTATTGTCCAGGAATGCTATAAACTAACTAAAGTAATAATAATTTAACCCAAACTAATATAATATTCATTATGTTATTTTTTAACACGTTATTCGCTTGCAATATACGTGACATCATAAGTTATTAAGGTTATTTATTCTATCAAACGTCGTTATTACTGTCTAGACATGTCGATCATAACAGCCCTGAACTGATCAAATTATCATGATGATTTATACATAGCACTTGTTTAAAGCTAAAATGACAGTCGTTAGCCTCAGATCTTATTGTGGTATAGAAATAGTAATATTTTGGAATATTTGGTCTTAAAGACTTTCATAAAACAATTTATATACTAACTACTGTTGCTCGTGACTTCTTCCGCGTTGGACAACTTAACATCACAAATCATTATGTATTTCCCGTAGGAATGAGATGTTTTTTTGGTATAAATAATCTTATAAAATACCGTTCTAAGGCTAAACTGTCTACAGTTAGAGCACTATTAGCTAACCTGTAGATAAAACAGTTTTGAGAGAATTTGACTGTGTTACCTACTTGATAAGACGTGTCATTAAAAATTTAACATTGGTCTATAGATAGCATGTTTTTTAACAAAAGTTGTTTTTACAGATGCTGAAATACAGGAATGGTACAAAGGATTTTTAAAAGATTGTCCGAGTGGCCATTTGTCGGTGGAAGAATTTAAAAAAATATATGGGAATTTTTTCCCTTACGGTGATGCAAGTAAGGTATGCTGGTTTTTTAAAGTAAACAAATAACTTTACATACTTAACATTGTAACAATTACATCTTATCATATGTCATATAACTCCTAATTCTTTATTGTTCAAACTGAAAATGTTCAACTTGCCTGTTCGTAGATCTTCCTGTCATTCTGATCGCCCGTAAGTCCGTACATTCACCCTTTTTTACATGAGCTGGTTTACCAGTACACATCCATCCAAAAACCCGTCCGCCCGTTCATTCTTCTAGGGCGTCAAGAGTCTAGCGTAGATCGTAGGTTCGATTCCCACAGAACATGCAACTTTGTACAAATTGATCCTGAACTGATGTTATATTTGAATTGTCCATTACTTAATACTGCCGTACAAACCGTAAACGCAGAAGTTATTCCATCTAGCTCATTATTTTGTGTTACTGTGTTTATGGTTTGTACGGCCGAAAAGTGCTGCATAAAATTTAGGATTAGACAAATGTATCTATTTTTAATCAAATGAACATTGTTAGATATGTGTTATACATCTAGATTAATGAACATTGTCTTTTGTTCAGTTTGCAGAGCACGTGTTCCGAACATTCGACGCGAACGGCGATGGTACGATAGACTTTCGGGAGTTCTTGTGCGCGCTGAGCGTGACTTCCCGTGGTAAGCTGGAGCAGAAACTGAAATGGGCCTTCTCTATGTACGATCTCGACGGAAACGGGTACATATCTCGGCAAGAGATGCTCGAAATAGTCACTGTAAGTATCGACAATTATATGAGCAAAGGTACTGCCTCTTTAGCTTGGTGATTAGAGCGTTTGCTTCGAACGATACAGGCTGTGGAATCGATTCGAATGGGAAAAGAACTATAAACATTGGCCCTGGTCAGAGAGTTGTCCTTGTCCAATTCCCACTGTCTAATACGCAACTAGTATTATACTGTATTCGTATACTTATTGTGGCGTCAACTATTAAATTATATTTCATTCCAGATTAATAGTCCTATGAAAACAAACGCATTTGCGTCTCGAAAACAAAATACACAATAGATGGTGTTCCTAAGTGGACTGCAAAGTTTACATGGTAATACAAACCTGTTTTTGCTGCTGGTGACCCTTTCATGTATATGTTACCGAGACGTAAATAGCGTTGGTTTTCATAGGACTATGAATCTGGAATGAAATATAGAAATAATATTGAAGCATTAACATTCTGATCTGACGTCAGTAAACAGTTTTAACGCAATTTTGTGTTATTCTGAACCTATTGGAATTGTTTAATTACATAATACTCAAACATTTGTTTGATCGTTTTTGTCTTACACATTTGCAGGCTATCTACAAGATGGTGGGCTCCGTGATGAAAATGCCTGAAGACGAGTCGACTCCCGAGAAGCGAACTGACAAAATATTTCGGCAGATGGATAGAAACAAGGACGGGAAACTATCCCTCGAGGAGTTTATAGAAGGCGCAAAAAGCGACCCCTCTATCGTGCGGCTCCTCCAGTGCGACCCCCAGTCACAGTGATACCTTACATTTTAATTCCTTACTACTAAACCACTCGGGCTGTATCCACACACACACAAATGTAAACCAATGTATAGTATCATCATGCTTGTAAGAGCTAGTGCGCGGCGTTAAGCGTTATAGGAGGCTCCGGAATAGGTAGAGTTGTCCAAAATTGATTGATCTCGGAATTCCGATATTGAATATTTAAAATAACATGTTAGATAGTTTAGGTACTTTGCGGTGTTCTAATATTATAGATATGCCTTATTGTCCAAACGAGACAAATATGTTTTATGTATAAACCAACATTTCACGCGTTAATGTCATAACCTATATAACTCTTGATTGAAATTTACCATCCGATCCCAGAAATAGCTGCAGCTCATGAACACGTCACCATTAGGTACATACAAATACTTGTAAAGTATACTACCTAAGTGTAAATGGTTATTATTATATAAACTCGAGATTTTGATTGGCTTTATCCGTGTTATGTGAGATACGTAACTACTTGAAACTCTACCTAACCCGATACCTGGTTATAGCACGCCGATCGATCTTTTGAATTGTTGTCCTGTTGCTTGGAATTCGATCCACAATTTCAGTTCCATACATCAGTGTTTAGTCTAGTTATAATGATAAATAATGTATTATACAAATATAACTCTGTGACGTAAATCTGTTATGCACTGAACATGGGACGTCGTGAAAGCATAGCCATATGCATAAGTTTACTAAATAAATGAACTGTCTATACATGTTATGAAATAATGTTAGCTTGTATTTTTAGCAAACAGATTCTAAATATTATGCTAATTAGGTGGTACGATATTGTAACTGTTACGTAATGTTAGCGCCCCAGTTATTTATCCGTGCAATATTTTTATATGTTACATAGCAATATCTACGAGTATTTAAAGTATGTGGATACCAGATCAAATTGTATACTTACAAACAAATATCACATGTATACATACAGTTGTCCAATCCCAACTTGTACAAAGTTGTCTGTCCCCAGTGGGAATCGAACCCACGACCTCTGGCGTTTGAGTTCAATGACCAGTCGATAAGGCCAACGAGGTGGTCAATATTTTACCTATATGTACTTATTGAATACCTTTTTACCTATACTAATATAAATATCAAATATTAAACACATTAACAATATGTATGTTGTAAAACAAAACTGGATCGATACGTAATAGATATGTCACGCTGTTGGATACTCCTTCCTTATAATTCTGAAACCAGCGTCATTTTAAACGGTCCTAGTTTAATAAGGTATCAAACTAGACAACCATATAGATAATACATAGTAAAATATTTGTAAATAACAATTCCGTAGCGTAATCCTCGCCGTTATAGATCCAAATAAATCATCAGAATTTGCGAAGCGGATAAGATATCTTGACCTATAATGCTAGTAATAGCATTTTAAACTATTTAAAACTTCAATATTGAAATGGAACATGTCTTTCACTTATTCATTCTGTGGTTATACCAAAGCATATTGGATAATATCCGTTGAAATACAAATCCATGTTGTACACTCTAACGGGTCATGTACATATTAGGATAAAGGTGAAGTTAGACGGTAAATGATTATCAGAATATGTCACGTGCCCCATTAGAGAGTACAAAATGGCTTTGTATTTCGACGGATATAGTCCGAAATGCTTATGGAGTTATGCCCCTGATCGCATAAATGCAAACCTGATTCTAACATACAGCCGCAGTTGGTTTTGGATCACTTTGCGATAAGACTTTTAGCGCTGAAATTGGTTCAATTTTCGCTACCAGATATACATTTTAGTATTATGTGATATTAACGTAAATTTATAGTAGGACATATAGTACAAAGATGCTAGCAATTTGAATCCGACGCTCGAACACATTAGGTTATGACGATGTTGTAGTATTGAATTGATGTCGGTATCTATTCCAGTTAAATATTCATTAAAAAGCGACATGACATTGACCTGTATCACAAGGGTTAAACACGCCGCCGCCGTCTCCCCGCACCCCCGCCGCCATACTTCATTTCGGAGGGTCATTTTTATCATTTTTATAAGGGTTATATTTAACTGGGCATTAAATCATCCTATGTGTATATATTTTAGCCGTATAGTTCGATTTATAATTATGAGTGTCAACTTTTGCAACCGGACATAGAGCTTCCTTTATACGGATTCTTTATTCGGGTTTATAAGGTTCATAATGGCACACAAACACTGGAAAATCGCATAATCTGCGCAGTATGGAATAGAGCTACTCTAGGAACCTTACTTTATTTCCGAAAACCAAAGTCAGAGTCTTCATCAGACAAAAATATATTTACATCTTTTTTTTACATTGTTGTTCACTAGTTAAACTTCATTTTTTAAAACGTGCATAACTGATTTCCTATAAAAATTATAGGATATCAGCCATGCACGTAATCAATCAGTAATAGTATAAATGAGTGATTAGTTATATAGTTCAATCTAATAACTATATTCTAAGTTGATAAATTGCAGCTACGTACAGTGAACAGCTCTTGATACGCATAATTTCTTTCGACGTTTGTTGTATTTTCATCGATATATTCTCTTAAAACGGGTTATACTTGATACATAGTGAATTTTTTTTAAACCAACGTTACTCTGATTTTCTTTATTGAAGTCGTAATAGACTTAAATAATTGAATCGTGGATGTGTCGTAGCCGACAACTTAATATTTATGCAACCAGGACAGTCACTAATGGCGGCTATTCTCATCGTATAACGGGGGACGGCGTGCTATTACTTGTCATTATTATTGTTCATTAACATTTATACGTGTGCTAATGTTACGAAACGCCACCGTGACGTCCAATCAGACAACAGGGCAAATGATGTCTTATGCCGGATCTGCACGTGTTTTTTGTGTATTCCAAACATTAAAGATGCTTTGTATACACAGAAAGCTCGAGACCGAGTCTGACCTTTACTTAAAAGTTGTGTAGTGTATTTTGCCCAATTATTATAGATAGTTAAAATCACCCTTTCGCTACCTATACTATGGGATTTGTAGTTTCAATTTATTAAACAGGACCTGTGCACTCGTGTGTCGACCGAATTTCATGGGATCCACTTTATTGTGTATTAATTCTAAATATTTACTTTACAATTGTTAAATGTTCTATCAAGGTTCATGAATGCACATAAGATTTTATGGAATATCTCGCTATAGATATGTTATGTATGATGTATGCAAGTTATTTATTATTTTACTCTTAAATAATATGTGCATAACAGAATATTGATTCATTCGCTCCGGCCGTTTTCGATTTACGATACAAAAAATTGCAAGGAATCTAACTGTCAGTGTTAAAATGATGTAATATGTACCACCTTTGTGAAACTACCACGAGTTATAGCTTGGATATATCTAAATCTTGCGTGGATCAACACTTCAGTCGACATAATGCCTGAATGTAGTTGGTAAAAGCCTTCCTATTAGTACAACCTTCGGTTTTGAGTTTGTGTTGTTAGTTCCCTATAAAACGTTTTTTAACTAAATATATAGCTCGTTTTAATAGACTGGCTCTGATACTGTAGTTCGAGTTCTTCCATTACTTTTTATTTAGTTAAATATAATAATATTTATATATTTTAAGTAATTAATAAATAATATATCTCAAACAAAGATATGATCTAATGTTCTGTGCCTACTCTAGAAAATCGTGTTTATCACTTTTAAACAATTAATTTTAAATTTGACTCTAATTGGATTGGAAACGGCTGATATAATAAGTAAATCAGTGTCCTGTGCCGTGCGTGGAATAACTGTGTACTATAACAGTTTGTGCTGCAGGTGCCAACTGAAGTTTACTCTCATATAGCACAGATGGCGTCTTTGGAGCAAAGGAAAAACCACGTTTCTTACAGAGAGATGGCTCTGAATGACTCCTCAACCCTTTTACATCTCACGTGCGTGATGCATACTGACTGTGTATCGGATGTAATTTTATATCGGTGACAAGTTATGGAAGGTCGAGATGCCCAAACTAATATCCAACATTCATTTATAGTGTTATCATAAATTAATGTAATTACGACATGTAGTCTTATTTGTAGACCTACGTGAAGTAAGGATTTATTCCGTCCCGTTCTGGCACGCGCGATTGATATCACATCCGTTCTTCCCAGTCACTTGATCAAGATACAAGCTCGGACAGATTTTAAATATGTGATCAAAATTATCAATATCGTCACTAAGTTCTTATAATATCTAAAAAAATCCTTATAAATAAAAAAACAACGCCTATGTCATATTTTAGTACTATTTCTGTTGGATTATTTCTAAGGCCTCGTATATAAACCATAACTTCAGAATTAAATAAAGTTATATCCGATATATCTATAACTACATGTATTCATAATCAGCCTGTTGAAGTTCATTGTTGGATATAGGTCTTCCCTACTACAGTTAATAAACAATGAAATAGCTAATTCTACATCTATAATAAACATAAGTATTAATTGGAATCTAAAGTGTATTTTATTGTATATTATATTTTGCATTTTGTTAAGATAGTCATTCTATTGCACAACGTACGCAACAAACTTTACAGACAAGTAACAAATTCATTATTAATAATTTATTTATTTATTATTAATTTAAATACTATTTGTGTTGATCTTTTCGCGTAGCTGATAATATTTAAGGTTTAGTTTCGCGTATAAAGTACATTAAAATATGAAATCATATCTTTATAATAAAGTCCTTAAGTCAGCCTAAGTATTATTACTTTTGAATTATTTGATTAAAAGTTATCTGTGTAGGAACTATAACTATATTATTACTACTATACTTAGTTATTTAGAATACATTGGTTGGAAATTGAGTGAATTAGTAATACATACGTCTTTGCTTTTTATGACTAATTAATCGGCTTTGGAGTTCGTTCCTTTGTGGACCGCCAAACATTATTAGACTTGTTAAATTATAATTTAAAGTTTATTTTCTTAAAATGTTTAGTATGTACAATTCAAAACTACGAAATAAAACGTATACTTCGGCTGTAGCTATAAGTTTTTTATGTAACTTAAAAATGATTACACATGAAAAAAGGTATAATTTAAAAGAAAGTAGTAAATAATAACTATCTGAATATTTTTTCTCTACAAATAAATGTTCTCTAAATTATGCTCGAACTTTAGGCCGCGAACCGCGTGGCCTTACCTAGACCACGTTATGTGGTCTTAAACACTTAGCTGGCAAACATTCCTGCCTTATTCGCTCGCAATTGGCATACCACAGTTTGCCGTGTGTTGCAGCGTTCTATTTTCTGTATAAAAACGATTCGAATGTTAGATTTTTCATTATTCAAATACGGTTGCACTTTAGTTCTTAAGTATAATTATGTAAAACGCTATCGCCATATTAATGTTCATATTAATTGTGGCTGGTGTATGAAAAACTGACTATAATATAAATATCCAATCTCCCAATCCGTTGCTGTGGAGGTAGAATAACAACCAGCTCACAAGATCAGTGTCAGAAGGTGGCAGGCTCTGTTAATTCTATTTTTTGCACATTTATGTCGTGCATTGTCATGTTCAATTGCTGATAGTGCTGTTAGGGCTGATCATCAGTATTGATGTTAACCCGCGTTGACTATGTCTTTGATTATCTTGTCAATGTTGCGTTGCCAGAAAATCGTAAATATCTATATCAATAGTATTGTAACAATACAAAGAATTTCATTCATACTATGGTTTCGTCTACGCTATTGATGAATTATCAACCTAATTCGATAGACTACTCGTATGAACAAAATACTATAGCAATAAACTGTAGCATTGAACATTAATTAATAAAGTAATAAGTGTCAATTTTAATGCAATAACTTAGTATTTTCTATGTCTGACGAAGCCCGTTTTACAGTTGATAAATATGTACTCAAATACGTAGGTTATATTTCCAACTATTGGACGAAGTCTTTCAACACCTGGCATAAACGTCTTTTGCATTAGAACTATAAACTAGACAAATTACTATTTGTGCCATTTAGTACTAGTTTACAAATTTCATAATCAGAAGGGGCATGTCTATAGTAGGTGTATAAAATGACCTGAAAGTGACCTACGTGTGATTTAATTAAATCGAATTTAAACGGCACAATTATCGTGATTTATTGAATTAACATAAAAGAAGTCGGTTGACAAAGCTACACTATAGTTAATGATTCGAGTATAAGTGCTAAATAAGATTTGCTCGCGACAATGTAACGAACTGACTGTAGATTTTTTGTCAACACCGCATTGATTAATGGACAAAGTTATAAAGTCAGCTCAATAGATTCATTAGTATTTGCGATGGTAAGGACTTCGGCTATTTTCTGTTTTGACAGCACTTATATCTCGCGAATTTGAGTGTGATAGTTAAAGAACTCATTACATATGTTCGACCGACGTCTGATTTTGATAACAATGACGTTTACAATAAGGTTATAGTTTATTTTTATTTTATGAGCTCAATAACAACAGGACGTACTGGCCGTTCATTATTGGACATTAGATGTCTACACATCTGATGAGCATAGCTTGATGTCAGTTTAAACATGCGTGAGCGTCGCAAGATACATTCAACAAATGTACTTGCAGCACGAGTACCGATACTACTACTGTCCACACATTCGTCCAGTATTGACGAATAGCTAACTGCAATGCACATATTTCAAAATGTGCGTATGTATACTTCGACACGTCAGTCGCCTATCCTTTTGATTCGTGCCAAATAAAACGCCATCGACGCGAGCGTCACAACTGCCGAGGCACAGGGCGAATATTTAAGAGGGCAATATACATCGCCACCATAAAATACATTGTCGATGCTAATTGACAGTTTTAGTACCTTTAATAAAATTACATATAAAATACTATCACCATCATCATATCAGCCCTTAGACGTCCACTGCTGGATATAGGCCTTCCCCAATGAATGCCACCACACGCGGTCCTCCACCCTAAAATACTATACTACAGTATATATACTTACCGTTGATATACATAAGAAGAGTGTTTAAAAAAGTAAAGCTGTGTCATTTTCACATAAATCCCCATACAAACTTTGTATTCTTTTCTCCTAAGCGAGCTCAACATACAATAATCATTTTACTAACACATTCTGATGTGTATTTTTTAAAATATATATTTAATTAATAAATAAATTAGCAATTATTATAAATATATTTTCTGTCTTTCTTTTCTTTCTTAGTTTTTTTAATTTCTGTTATTTTATTATTTCCACATTCATATAATAAAACACTTGCACGCTTTGACTTCCCTAATATATATGTTACACAACCTAATTGCTATATTACAAAGTACCTATTACCTCAGTTTATTAAATTTGTTTTATTTATGTAATGATCAAACATTTTTGTATTCATATTGAATCAAATGCACAATTTTATGTTTTCGCACAATAACTAACGTACCTTAAATTTAAATATACATATCTACATATTATATTGTGGAATTGATTGAATATTTACATATTTTCCAAGTACAAGCTAAATGTAACAAAACACAAGTACTTATTTAATATTTAAAACAAGAAAACATCAAATTGTAGAACAAATTGTTTTTAATAACCGAGAAATTACAACAATAAGATGTGAATTACTTGGAAAATATCTTGATTTGGGATATCATTATATTGTAGATATTTTGATACGAATATTCTAAATACTTTTTGGCAAGTGTATTTGATGTCGCTATGAGCATAATTAATAACTACGTACTACTCGTAACCCTGCAATAAAGAAATATAAATTGACTCTAATTAGGGATAAAAGAGATTATTACTTACATTTTTAAAAATCACTGAATATAAAAAAAAATCCTGTTTAATTTAGTAATTCTATAATTTCTGTATGCTGTGTGTTAGCAATTATTGTTATTCTAAGAAACAAATGAACAACTTAAAATAAGAACAAAACAGTTGGTTTGTCGTATAGACATATTGTTTTTTTGATCCATCCATGCTTCGAGACGTACAGTTAATTCCATAATTAATTTTAAGCTTAACTGAATCTGTTTGTAGAACAAAGTGTGAGGTGATTAGCTTAGCCAACGCTACTATTTATAAAAAAATGATATTCTTAATTATGTAATGAATTAATTGGTTAATACGTTTGTAGTAGCTATATATTTATTTTATGTATACCTTATACCTATACCAATATAGAACCATACGGAAACTTTTTTGGTGGCGTTCTCAGTAAAGTGTAGATAGGTAATAAAATAATACTGTATCCAAGTTACCGTAGCGTAAGTGTTACAGGCGATTGCTCTGCTGCCTAATGGCAACTACTAACCTTAAGCAACGCCTGGATTCAGCGCCTGTGTACAAAATGATTTCATTATCATAAGTAAGCAATATTTAGTACGTCATTTAATCGCTAAAGTTCTTATGCTTAGTACCTGTACTATTTACAAGTAATATTATATTATTAAGTATGTTTAAATACACTCCCTTATATTCTAAAAACATATAAGCTCATCACCTAACATCGACATAGCAACGATGCTTACGTTTATGTTAGATTTAAATAAATTACCTACTCGTATGTCGATTGCAATGTTCAAAAAATTAAACAGCTGAAAATACGTCATCCATAACCACCATCATCCAAGTATATCTTTGATCGCACCTTATGATCATTTTTCACCAGCTAGAATGGCATAGATATGACAAGAATTAAAGTTGCGCTTAACTTGGCCCAACAAGGATAAACAACGTAAGGAAATGATGTGATGGAAGCATAAGATCTACCATCTAGCCATGTTCGCGTAACATTATGCATTGCGCGCTAGACTACGCGAAATGGTGCAGTGTCCGTTGAAGTATTATTATCGGCTTTTTGCGCTTTGCATTAACACATCGCTGTCTATAGCTACTTATTTACATCGATATCATAGCTAGATGCTAAGTTATTGTGATGTCCATCATTACATGTTACATTTATTTATATCTCTAAGCAACTACATATATTTTAGCACATTGCATTCCAACCTAAATTGCCCAGGCAATACTTGTTAAATTCTTGTCCTGTGTCGCCTATTCTAGCCCTAGCCGGTGGAAAATCACCTTAAGCTACGTCTTAGTATTTAGGGGCTAGTTTTGTATTTATAAATAAACTTTTAGATAGGGTTCAGTTTAAATTGTTAAATATTCACCTAGTCATTAACACTGGTTTAATTGACAACAGCATACTGATTTTTTTCAGTCTTCCAGTATTTTAAGCAATAGATAAATTGATACGAAGTAGTCACTATCATCATTTAAGTTTCAAGTAAAAAGGCTAGAGATGATTTAGATGCACCTTTCTAGTATATTGCTAGCATTATATGGGTGCTAATTTTTACATACATACATAAATAATCTAGAACGCTTCAAGTATTCTGATGTAAAGATGATGGCGTATTATAACGATTTTGTGTAACTATTATACCTAGTATTTATTATACAGCTAGTATAATCTTACGAGTTTCACATTTCCTCAAATAAAACACGTTTTCTCTCTTTATGCTTAAAATGCCTCCTTCGTTAAGTTCTTACGACTATTTAATGTATCTTAATAAACTCTATAATGGTGCAAATGTCAAGTGAATGAGATTTAAGTGATAATACCTTTTTAGTATCAAGAACGACTCTGACGTGTTAAGCTCGTGTTATTATTGATGAACCATGCATGTTAGTAATTATGGTAACTGTAAAACCCAGGGTGCTATGGACTTGGGAATCATGCATCGATGACCTGGGTGTATTTATAAATCACAGTCATCGTCATCGTTTAACTAAAAAGCAGACCAATGCTTCCTTAGCAATGAAAGCCACGCACAGTATAGCCCGAGAAACGTTTTCTTTCGTTCCGCTTCGTAATACCATGATCTCTACGTATAACGATCTGTCAAACTGGAAATTACTCTCAGTAAAGCAATCTACGAACTGTAAGGAATAGATAGGTATGTAGATAGGATAATGATTACGTTTGAAAATGTTTGCACATATTAAGTTCAAGAAATTTAATATGTGACCATACTACTTACTGTATGTCCACAACACAACGACAATAACTTAATGCGATCCGTATATATGTATTGTCGCAAAGACATAAGTTGGAGAACAGAACATTGTACGGACATACAAGTAAATGTACCACATATACCTGTGACAACTACTGGCGACTGTAGTTCCTTCCGAGGTTTTCTTATCGTTATTTATATTTTATTATTATTAAACAATAATATAACATGGTACCTACATATTTAAAGCTTCCCCAATGTCCTATATATGAAAAAATATATTAATGTTGTTTATAAAGTCAGCCAATGGTGTAAATATTACTTAAAGAATATTTTTATTAGTAGCTAATACTAACGCTAGTGTGGTAGTTTATTATCTTTATGTAGATGGGCTCCACACGCGAACTGGAATTCAATGTCTTACGATTATATAGTCGTACTTGTCTTCAGTTACTACGCACGTATATCGTTTAGCATAACTCAGTAGCATTTCTAAAGCTCCTTTTAGCATGATACGAATGTTATGTTTATGTATTATTAATTATATTTTGATGTGAAAATTAAATGACGTTCGAAGCATAATCGAATGATAACGTTTCCTCGTATACCGGTGGTGTAGTGCGAATGGCTGTACATTGTACAATTCTTTTAAGGACCAAAATTTAAATATTTGTAATTTACCTCAGCTGTGTTACCAGCGAATGGGTATAGTTAGTAAAATCCAGCTATTGATTCTGTATGGGTGTATTTGCTGATTACTTATCGTTGTGTATTATTACATATCATCGTTGGACTCCTCTCTGTGTTACGTTCCGACTGTTGTTTCTTTCGCTTGTTATAAAAATTCCCACAAATAGTTGTAATCTGTGTTAAAATTTCTTAAAATAGCACCCTGTCCTATGCAAATTGTAACATGAATGTTGATAAAACTTGAAATTTGTCTTTGGATGTGTCTCAGACTCTTAAATCATGTGAAGCATTTTTCTTCTACAATTGTTCTGTGTGGTCTATTTGTGATTCCTAACATCGGTTCCTTTAAAAGTTTGACCTAGTTCTGATACTCTGTTTTAGATTAAAATTATTATATCTATTTATTAAATCTTTCTTCTCTCAGTTGATGTTTTATTTTCGTTACCTTATAAAAATAAACATGCGAATTAATTACGCCTCCTGCAAGTTTTGGGTTCTCAAAGGAAAGGAGGGTAAGCGTATATTCCAGGCCTCCCGAGACCTCGCTTGTAGTATCACTGACTTCTAAACTTCTTTTTGAGCGTGGCTTGGTTGCCCTTGGAATAGGTGGGTGAAATGTTTTTTTTTAACATTAGTTAGATTTTAATTGGTTAGGGTGTAAGGACTTATTATGAGGCAAATAAATTATTTCTAAAATTATAATGGATATTTGTATACAAAATGTGTACCTAGCCACGATATTCGTCAAGTTCGTTTTTCGTGTGTGCGTATATGTACGTACCTAAAATACAAAGTATATAATCCTAGATATGCATACACACACGTTCTAAATTGCGTATTTAAATAAGTGTCTATTATAATACATATATGAAGGAGTTTATAGAGGTTGGCAGAGTTAGTTCTCTATGTATGGTGTAGACTATGCGTGAGGTGGGTCCAGGGGTGGACAGGGTGGAAAGGGTGGCCCTCCCCGGGTGGTTTTCAGGACGCGCCTAAGGGGCCTCGTCCAGAGAAAGTAAAATATCCTGGTATGAGGGAGGCTAGTATTGTCAAGCTGATACATAAGTATAGCTTTAAACGATATATCGGGCCCTATACTATAGGCTGTACAGCACTTATTTACATACGTATATAAGTTTATCTATTATGCAGACATAGGAAATGGAACAGGTTGAGGAAGGGGCTTGAAAATTTGCTTAGGTACGTACATTGGACATTCACGTAAAATAATCGGATCGTACTATGTATATAGTTTCGCTTTAATTTCATTTTGCATAAATCCATGAAGTAGGTAACGTTTCTATTTTATTACTTTGTCATACATTTCTCACTTGATTAGTCTAAATTTAACAAATAATTCGATGCAGTGATTTGACGTTTCTCGGATTAAGATTTTTAAATAGTGATGTACTTACTGTCTTACTATGATCGCCAACTAGAATAGAATACAATAAAGCTTATCTATGACACCGTCAATGGAATGATCTCGCAGCTTTTTATTCTCTTCTTCTATCACGTGAGTCGAGCAATCACTCCATTTTTAACCGACTTCAAAAAAGGAGGAGGTTCTCAATTCGTCGGTATGTTTTTTTTGCATGTTTAAGCGGTAACATTTTGTAACCCATTCCCATGTTAAAATGGAGTTTCAACTTCTGTGAAATAAGTTTTGTTAAATCTTGTGACGTGCCCCTTTACTTGTACACAAACAAATTTAATCTACTGACATACTATATTCACAAGAAAAACTACCTGTCTTTTAAATGTGTTTATTCTACCTTTTTAAATGTGTCGGTTAATATTTTAAAATTCCTGCTAAAACAGATCTAACTACATATGCATATATTGAACTGATCTATTTGTAATATAATATTATATAATTGTAGAGTTAATACCTAGCAGTGCTTTTTAGCTGAGCTTTTTTTATAGCTATACCTAGTAGCTATACCTGTAGGTATACCTATAGGTATACCTACAGGTGCCCCTTTACTTGTACACAAACAAATTTAATCTACTGACATACTATATTCACAAGAAAAACTACCTGTCTATTCCTTTTTAAATGTGTCGGTTAATATTTTAAAATTCCTGCTAAAACAGATCTAACTACATACGCATATATTGAACTGATCTATTTGTAATATAATATTATATAATTGTAGAGTTAATACCTAGCAGTGCTTTTTAGCTGAGCTTTTTTTATAGCTATACCTAGTAGCTATACCTGTAGGTATACCTATAGGTATACCTACTATAGGTATACCTACTAGCTGTAAGGCTCGATTTATGTGCATTCGCGAAGCCCAGTAGATGGGTCACTGTAGTCTAAATACACGGGTTCATCATATGCATGGATTTACCTATATTCATCTGCGTATTCTGCTGAATCGCCATCGCCCCTCTCCAGAGTTTGTACCTACTTGCGTTGATGCATTTGCACCGGACGAGTCGCTCGTTTGTAGGGTGTCTCTGATGTCAAAATTTTGGATACATAATTTTATTTATAAATACTTAATATTAATAATTGGGCATCTGTTTGAGACTTTTAAAGATCAATGACTAGGGATCGGAATTTGGTTTCAGTGTCATTGGTGTCATTTATGTTCTTGCGGCGAAAATATCGAAAATATGGCACGGAAGATTAATATGAAACCCCTTTCACGGGATTTTATTAATTGTTTAAATGAAAATCCCGGTTTTTTATTTTTTACTTATTACACAATTTAAAAACACATTACTCTAACATTCTTACTGGTACCGCTAAACCATTATTTGGTTTGTCGTAGTACGAGACCTCGTGCAGTATTCTTAGTAGTAATAATTAAAAATGTACTTTTTGATAACCAATTAAGAAAAGATAATTTTATTTGTATTTTATTTTACTGGCAAGCGGGAGGCGGATGAAGAATTATAGATTACTAGCTGTTGCCCGCGACTTCGTCCGCGTGGACAACTTAACATCACAAATTATTATGTATTTCCCGTAGGAATGAGATGTTGTGGGATGAAGTAATAACTATAGGAATAGACATAAAAGGCTAAGAATGTAATCATGAGTCATCATTATTCAAATTCACGATTCGCCGTGTGGTTCCCGGCTTAGAATAGGGCCACCCCCAATCTTCCCGTGGGTTTCGTCACCAGGGACGGGTAGCAGCGTTCTCCTGTGTATATATGTTAAGATCATTACTGCGATAACCAATCCGCCTGCCAAGCGTGGTGATTATAGCAAATCCCCCAATGGACAACCAAAAGTGGTATTCTATTAGGGAGGCCTATGTCCAGCAGCGGACGTATTTAGGCTGATGATGATCATTATCGAGGCCATGTTCCATCACTGATGAAGCTCAATTTGATCATCTTTGAACTTAAAGAACAAATCCAAAATATTATTATAAGTTACAATGCAAGTTAAAATAGCAGTAAAATAAAAGGTACTTATAACATGATTATTTTTTGTAATGATTTGTTATTGAATTAGATTTAATTCGTAATTAATTTTAATTTTACAGTATCGAATAATATATCTCTGTAACTGTTTTCTGAATCATTATCATCATCAGGTTAGTTTTGTCTCCACTGCAGGAGCACAACCCTCTCTCATCGCCGGAGACAGACGGAGTATTTGGCCTACACTCCCCGCTCTGAATATATAAATACCTAACAAAAAAATATAAAATTTGACAATATTAAACTTCTCATACAAATTAAGACCTTAAGAGATTTTCCAGAAGTCTTAAATTGTCCGAAGAAAAAAACGCGATAAAGTGAACCGAGGCGGCCACGCCGCCCTAAATTGGACCATACGCGGTGCATTCGCAGCCGCTAATTCTTGCGAACGATTTGCTCTGAATAAATCGAGCCTTAGAAACAAAACTTGGCTTTTATGTTGGCATTCCACCATAGAGCTAGGTTCGTTTATAATCTAAGAGCTAGAGTTGATGCCACATGTTTACTGTCTCTAAACGCGGCAATGTTCGGATACCCCAAGCGACATTAAAAAACGTGATGAAATAAATAATTAAAATTGAAAGTTGAGCTACTTAACTAGTAAGAATGGGTTCAAATTTTAAACTGTTAGTAAGTTGGTATGATGATAAGGAATTTATATAAGGTGTAATTAATTTAAGTGTAATAAACATACACTTGACACTGAGTAGACGAGGCGCAATCAAAGGGGGTGGCGATGGCCACCACGTCAGACCGGCGCGCATGTAAATGGTCACAGCGCACGAGCCGGAACCTACGGCCGCAGCAGCCTACATCGGGAGGAATGGAAAATATATATCAAGGCGAGCGAAAAGTCCACTACACACCCCGCAGGGTGGCGGGGCCCGGACGTGCGTTCGATTCAAACGAGCCATGGCCGCCCTAGCCGAAGCCTCGCTCAATTTTATCATTTCTGCTCGTGCCGTGAGACGCTGCAAGTTGATGACGTTAGGGCTCTTCCGACACCGGGCCCTGGGACGTTTGAACCGGCTGTGAAGCTAAGTTGAAATGACAAAAAGGAAATCTTTTCATTGACAATAGATTGCTTTCAATCAGAGCTCTAAACTTTAGCCTACTTATTTCTGGTTTCAAAGGTCGCCTTTGAGATGTAATTTCAGAATTTTCCTTGTAGCCCCGAGAAACTCCAACGGAAAATAAATATGCTTAAACCCGACCCTATGCCGGGAGAAGAGGAAAAAATATTAAAAATTAAGAAAATATTTGTTTAACAGTTTATGTAAACATCTCTAATTACGACCTGTTCAAATTATTATTTTTTCTTTGCGCCGTTCGGGGCGGCGCTCTAATTAACATCTATTACAGGTATTTCAGGAACAGAGGAGTATCATTTGGCGAGGGTGCTGAGTACACTCAATTAAACGAGCTCCCGCCGCCGCCGCCGCCCGCCCTCTGCTCCCCGCGCCGGCCGCCGCAAGCCTTGGGCCTGGAGCCGCACTTGCCAGTCGGTCTTATGTACCTACCTACCATCTAACCTCTGTTGTGCTGATAGCGCCACACTGCAAATTTTATGTTCGATCCATCTGGACAAGATTATTCTTAACTTCATATAAATGATAATGTGAAAATGCACGCTTTTCTCGTCTCCGTGTCGACTAGACAACTCATTAAGACCTGTTGCATGGTCACGCGGCATGCGTGCAGTGGCCGGGTTTGCAGTAGGATAGAGCCCAGTCCCAGCAAGGTCTGCGGCGGCCGGGCGCTCCGTGCGACGCGCTGGTGCTCCGCAGCCGTTAGGTGGCGCACGTAAGTCCGCGCGGCCATCCGACACACTGGGCCGCCTCCCCGTGGTCACCCGTTCGGAACGGCTCGCCCGGCGCCCCCTACCTCCCATCTCCCGCCACCCTCTTTAAAAGCCAGTGGCGAGCTTCAAGAGAAAGTGCCGCGTGTGTACACTCACATACGTAGAACCATCTTTGGCGAGAGCCGCCGGCGGGTGCGAGGCCAGCGGGGGATGCTTCGGATTATGTGGAGGCGACTCCGACCCCGCCCGCGCCGACCCGTATGCGTAAGTGCGTATACACAAAGCCTTCCTACATACATTTGCATAGTGACATTGTACGGTAATAATGTATGTGACCACTCGGCTCGCCGCCCTGCGGCGACATCTTTCAATAGATCGCCTCACCGCTTGTTCTGTGCGGTGCGCCTCTGGAGCTACGAGCTACCCCGCGTCCCGCGCTCACCCCGCCACGCCGCCGCTGCCGCGCCGGTACGATCTCCCAAGCCGCTTTCTAATTAAAATACTTATATCTACCTACTTGCTGACTATACATAATCATTTAAAATTATTATACGTCACCTAATGCACGGATTTAAAAGTGCCATATAAGTTTATCGATTAGGACAATATTGAAGTACGATGTATATGGAGAAGTATATATATATAACTTCTTAGAAACTTTGGATAAAAAAGGTTCAAAGTTCCTCACTTGTTTGACGTCATACGAATAGACAAATAATATATAGGTAGAAGAAAGTTATGGCTTGATGAGTCACAATCTTTCTGGAGTGGGTCATGTCGGCGGATAAAGTCTCGTCCAATGAATTACTTATATGAAAAGAAATTGAATATTTATATAATTTCGATTTACATATGTGAATAGGTTCATATGTGCGTATAAGAGGATTTCTTGAAGTTTCGTCGACATAATAGAAGGGGGGAGTGGGGAGGCTCGGACGCGCGCCCACAGGCGCAGTCTGCGTGTGTGCGTATGTCTCGGACATGCACGGTACGCAGATTTCTCTAACGATTTTCCCGGAGTGTGAAATGTAAAATAAGGGGTTAGACGAGGCAGTACCCCGCACCCCCGCGCCCCGTGCCAAATTGATGACCAGCCACCCAGCGGGAGATCTGTCCAAATTTTACACATATCGTATTTAAAAGTAAAACGTTTCTGAACCTTATCCTCGCTCATTAATATCCACATGCAAATTGTTAGGATATTTCGTGCCGTGTTTATTTTTAATTCTCCAAAAAGGCAAACTCAAAACTCGTGAAATTAAAGTTAATGTATTAACTTTACGTGTTTTTAAAACGTATCGGCAAGTTATCTTATAAATAAAATCGTAAACTTCGCGTGTCTGTACATTGAAGATATTTGCAAAAAAAAAATTGGGGGGTCTAAGGATAAGCAACAGAACACATTTCGATCATTTTTGAAATTTTTGTCTGTTTGTCTGTTTATCTGTTTGTCTGTTTGTCTGTGAGTTTGTGCACGCATCACTTAAAAACTACTGAACGGATTTTGATGGACTTTTCACAAAAACATGGGGCTTAACTTAACTTAACATTTAGTCTTTATTTCATCGCAATCGGCTAACTCAATCAAAAGTTATAGACATTTTTAATTTTTCAAATACATTAGTAGGTAAGGTTATTATGCAATATATTGCATATAGTAGTATTTTCGTACTATTCAGATTACGATGAGTTTTGATTACATTTGGAGCTGCGAGTAGGAATTGGAGTGGGATTGGGCGTGGGCGTGGGGGTGGGCGTGGGCGTGGGGGTGGGAGTGGGAGTGGACGCGGGCGTGGGCTTGGGGGAGTGGGTATGAGAGCAGGAGCGGAAGCAGAAGCGGTAGCGGTAGCGGAAGCAGAAGCGGGAGGGGAGCGGTAGCGAGAGCGGGAGGGAGAGCTGGAGCGGAATCGGAGCGGGAGCGGGTGTGGTACCAGTGTAATTTGAGTGTTTGAAAATGCGCATAACTTTTAGCTGAGTTATCCGATTACAATGAATGTGTGGTATACGTATGCAACAAAGTAATGTGGTCGGAATTTGGACTGCGATGGATTAGTTACGAGGACTACATTTAGAGAGACGAGGGAAAGAGGTTTGAGAGGAGGGTTGAGTGGTGTGTTGAGGGAAGGGTTGAGAGGAGTGTTGAGGATCTGGATCTGGACCTGGACCTAGACCTGGACCTGGACCTGGACCTGGACCTGGATTTGAAGTCTGAGTGGAAGTGGGATAGGGAGCGGAAGTGGGAATGGGAGCGGATCCTGTAGTCCACGCGAGCGGAGCCGCGGGCACAGCTAGTCGTTAAATAAAGACAACACTTACCCTGCTCATTAATGATGCTCAATCTGGACTTAAAGACAGTATATTAATTTGAATGGCATGACTAGGTATATGTTAGCGCACACATCTTTTTAAATTCCCACGAGAGGGTCGCCACGCCGCAGCAGTCGTGAAGTTAGATACATCACAAATGGTATAATAGTTATAAAATCTAACATGTCTAGGAGGAGTCTATACGCGTAAGGAGTCTGTTCCTGTCCTATTATTTTACCGTCACCATTTTTTTAATTAGGTAGGTAGAATGCGTACGTTGTGGAAAACAGCAGTCGCTGGATTAGAACCGGTTTCGCCACTAACCGCGCCACCCGCACCCCCGTTTTAACTGTAAATCCTCTTTTTATATCGCCCGCTGCATTCCGATGCACCCCTATCATCCCCTGCTCTAATGCGTGTAGTTTACCAAGTGCGTGAATCTCTGTTATAAAGAACCGATTTTATTTGTGATAGCCGCTTTCATTTAGTGGTATCTTAATGGTGGTAGTTTGAAAGAAAGATTTGTTACGAGTAGCTACCAATTTAATCTTCTATTTTTTCAAATTATTTATTTTGGTAATGAAAACACACTACAAAATTAAGAATTCAGAAGATTGCAATCTATGTAGTGTTATATTTTAAAGCTATATCCCCGATTACCTTATATAAAAAACAGTCCAAATTCAATGTCTGACTAATGTAATAAAGTTTAGGGGTTCTAGGATCTTATCATGACTTGACTCACTCGGAATCACACAAGTTCAATCACAAATAAAAAAAATGCATTACATTACATTGCAAACTACAACTAATTCATTATTATTTAACATAATCCTAACTTTATTCCGTTTAAAATGATACATTATTTATGAAGCCCTGATTCCTAAACTAGGTAACCTGTATTTCAGGAGTCACACAGTTAGGTCTTACATTGCAAATTACGACCAATGCATTACCTATTATTAGGTCGTTGAAGATGACGGAACTCCTTTTGGGGTTTGCCTTTGCCTTAACCCGTCGTTCAGAACTTGCTACTTCTCTCTGTCTTTTACAATGTATATCCAAGTAGCGTCAGTAGGCCACAGTTCTGCTGTCATCCGCCAAGCGCTTGAGCGGCCCGGGCAAGGCGCGTCTACGCCTGGTTTGAGCCCGCCACTCCATCACGCTCTTGGTCCTCCTGCCGTCTTCACTCAGAGTCAAATGACTACCCATTTCCACTTCTGCGTGTGGACATGTTAGATTGCGACTTTTAAAGATCGTTTATAGATGCTTATGCTATAATTTTAAAATTTGCACTACGCTGCATTGCTATCAGACATACTGCAATCTTTTATAGTTTTTATCAGGCAGGTTCCAGGTTTGACATTTGTACATGAGACTAGGTAGGACAGAAATACATAATCTTTTTTTTTAAGTTTATGTTTCTTTTTGATATCTCTCATGGCCCGGTAAGTATGTCTTCCAAGCTATAGAGATTCTTCGTTGAATCTCTCTCCTGTACTTCTCTGTAGGAAATAAGCGGTCACATATTATGTCTAATACGTTCATGATCAAATTTGACTATATGTAACTTTTAATATTTATTATCAGTAATTAGAGTCTTTTTATTTACGTTTGGGATATTCTTATAAATGTATGTTTAACAAAATAAACATATTTACTTATAGTTTTGTGTTTTCATATTTATATCATTTGAATGATAAGGAATGCATTAAGAATATTTATAATATCAAAATACAGAAATTATCATTGGACGTATAGCTATGAAATTACGCTCTGGCATAGGGACAGGGAACCTGTTGCGTTCGTGTAGTACGAGTATATACAGTTGGTGTCATGTCGACTTCGTCGACGGGTTTGAAAACAACTGAAAATTGTTCGCGAATCTTTAGTTCAGATATTTATCTCTTACTAGCTGTGCCCGCAACTTCGTACGGGCAGACTGTTGTTAAAAATGTACCGATGCCGGTTTTTAGTAGTATGGTCCTAGCCTTGGACATGCTAAAAAAAGTGAAGAAAAAACCAAACACAGTTCAAAATATGGGGTAGATAGACAGTAGTCAGAGCTACAACCAAGATATATAACTTAACATCTCCGATCCTCGTCCTTGAATTCCTACGTATTCCTGCATCCTCCTTCTCCACTCTTACTTTCTCAGCTTGCCCCATCCTTCACCAACCTTCTTCCCTTCCCCCCTATTCGCCTTCTCCTCACCTCTCCCTTTCTTCCTTATAGACACGAACATATAAAACGCTTCTTTTCTTCTATAATACCCTTTTATTTACAAAATAAATAAACGCATTAAAACTATTTTGGCTGACGTAATTTTTTACACTACGTTTAGTAGCGTAGTTATAAATTATGCATTATACGCCAAGTGTTTTACTTGCCTAAGTCAGGTTAGTCAGTTCATGATCAGTTAAATCAAATCCATTTTACTAGTAGTCCTAAAGAAGAAAGTAGTTAGTTTAATGCAGGGAAATATAAGAAATACGTCAAAGATGCAACGACTCGTGGTATTTTGCAACAATCGCTAAATCTAAACGTGCCGTGAGCTGCGTTGCGCTGCGCGTCAAATTATTTTCACGACGACTACTTCTTTGTATGTGTGCACGCCAGGATTTTTTTGGTATTTCACACTTATGTCTTCCTTGTTGGTGTGTGTGGCGTTTCTGAGAAGCCATTCGTAAGGGCTGTTTATCCCTTGCCACAGCGCGAGCGCAACTCCTAGCGGTGTCTATGTGTGTATGCTTCTTGTGGAAGAGGGAGATGCGATGTTGCTAGATGCATTTTTTATATCTGTTGTAAATTTGACAACGTCGCACAATTTGGATGCTTCACTGGGATTAGAACTTTAGATATATTTTTTCTACTCAACTTACATATTTGAGGAAAACAGAGTCGTTTTTGAACAAAATCAGTGTTTGTTATCGTGTGGTAGCTACTACTTAAATTTAAAGGTAGCGGAAAACCTTGGAGAAAGCTTCTTTATTTACACATTTTAATGACCCTATAATAATACCTCTATAAGTTTCTTTTTAACTACACGTATATTATTCCTTGCTTTTCTTCTATAGACCGCTTAAACACAAATACGTACCGTAAACGTAAGTTTTTTAAAGTAGGTATTCTGCGATTCACAGGCATCGATCGAAGCACTCTCTGGACACGGCTGGCCGCTGATAATCTTATAAACCTATATGGGAGGTCTTACCCATTCAATGGGATCACCTGTAGTGGCGAAGGACTACAGTTATGAGTGACTTATCATCATCAGCCAGAAAGAGTCAACTGTTGGACATAGGCCTCTCCCAAGGTGCGCCACTGAACCCGATCCTCGGCTCTTCTCATCCAGTCACTGCCAGCGGCCTTACGTAGATTGTCGCTTCATCTAGCCAGGCGGCTTCGCTACCCAGTCGTTACACTACCGCTACACTACGCAATCCCAGTCGCGGTCTCCACTCGAGAACTCGTTTACCCCAGTGGTAATCGATTCTCAGACAGATGTGACTAGTCCACTGCCACTTCAACGTAATAACTTTCTGAGCTATGGCGAAGACTTTAGTTCTCTGCCGGATCACCTCATTTTGGATCTTGTCTCTTAGAGAAACTTCGAGAATAGCTCTTTCCATAGCCCGCTGAGCGACCTTGAGTTTTCGAACTAGTCCCACTGTCAGTGTCCACGTTTCGGCGCCGTAGGTCATTATGGGTAGGACGCATTGGTTGAAGACTTTTGTCTTCAGGCACTGTGGTTTACGCGACGAGAAAATGTGATTTAACTTCCGAAATGCTGCCCAGCCTAGCCTTCCTACCGGCTTCCTTCTCGCAGCTGTTTTTTGAGTCACTAAAATTAATTAACCCAGAACTTTAACTAAAATGATTTTAATACTCGTACGTTTTAATGTTATTATAGAGAAGTATTGATTTTGACGAACTTAAATGCTGGTAAATTCTAAAGAAGGCTCAAGAAATGTATAAACATACAACCTTTTTAATACCTTGTGGACATTTAACAATTCTATATTTAAATTAATGTATTGTTTAGGTATACTGTACTACAATATAAATGAAACGAGTTGGGCTCCAATATAAGTAAGCATACCTACACTAAGATTTTCCTTGACCGATTGACTAAGGAGGCTAAATTCCAATACGTTCCCGTGGTCAATAGTTCTGTACTTTCCAGTGAACAGAATATACATATTAATAATTCCTAATTGCCTTTATTTTGGTTTAGTTACTACAGCATGATCACTATAGTGATCATGTAATTTTTTTTTAAAATAGTTTTAAAGTTCCTTCAAATCGTGTAGGTACCGTATGGCAAAGGTATATCAAAGATATTTTGTATGTCTGCCGATTAGATAACTTAAGAAATACTAGATCTATTGAAGTTTGAAACAACTATATCTGAAATCTCCTTTGCATACTCCTCTAGGCGTGAGCATTATGTACGTCGGTATATTTACAATTTACTAGCAATGACGAGAAAATAATTGTTTTTTTTTGTTAGACCTAAACTGTGATTGCATTTTTCTTCATTACGTTACAGATATATATATATATATTACTAGCTGTTGCCCGCGACTTCGTCCGCGTGGACAACTTAACTTCACAAATTGTTATGTATTTCCCGTAGGAATGATATTTTTTTTCGGGGTGAAAACTATCCTGTGTCCTATTCCAGGACCTAATCTATGTGTGTGCTAAGTTTCATTACGATCCGTCCAGTGGTTAAAGCGTGAATGGAGTAACAAACATCCAAATATCCAAACTTTTGCATTATATATATTATAGTAAGAAGTAGGATAGGATACATAGGTTAATGCATAGGTACCTATAATACTTATAAGTATTCCACGACCGCGCAGCAGATTTATATCATGCTACAGAATGTTTATAATAAGAATGACGATCATAATAATCGTTAAATAATAACACGTCTGCACAAATTTAGCACTAAAACTACTGTGTTCGTAGAAATCGTTTCGCCAGTATGACCTCTGGTCCAAAGTCAAGTTGACTTGATTTTGCTTAGCGCTGTTGGCAAGTTTTATTAATTATTTTAATACTAGATATTCGTTGTTCCGTTGCTTATATTGGTCGTTTACTCCATGAGAATAGTATTTTCCTGAGGTAAAAGTAGCTACGAACAATTTAGATACTACCTGGAGCAGCTTTCAAACTCTATTATTATATTAGTGTAGAAGTGTAGTTGACGAACTAAAACTTTCAATGAATATAAAAAGTTACTTTAAAACTCATAAACTTAATAAGTTGCTACGATTACAGAGGAATTTTTTATCGGATTCTACCATGGCTTAGTTCCATACAAGTTCTCAGTTACTTACTGCTCGGTTACTTTCAACCTAATGATAAGTAATTTTATTCTAATTTCTACAACAAAGTAAGTATACTAGTATATTTCAATAATTGTAGGTACTTACACCAATTGATTGGCTTGTTGTTCATCAAATTCTGATTCGAGTTTGGCGTCATCACAGGTACCATATTTATAAAATGTTTGTGACTTTTCGCCTTGTTTCTCTTCTTCAAAAACATTAAATGATTTTAAATGGGGTTATAGCTTGGTTATTAGGTTGTCTTCCCGCGAGAAACAAAAACTTATTCCACGCGGACGAAGTCGCGGGCAATATCTAGTGTTAATTTAAAGTCCATTATCAATAGTGTCTGACCGAAACAGGATTTGCAGCCGAAACCGAAACCGAATCTTCGGCCTCGGTCTCAGTTTCGGTCGAAACCGAAACCGAACCTTATCTAGACCTGTTAAAATGTCTATTGTATGGTGAAATCTAGTGTATCAAATCAAAGTAATATTAAAAATCCGAAATTGTGGATGTATGTGTGGCACAAAATTAATTTTAATGAAACTTTGAAAGAGTGGCCATTTATATCCTGGACAAATGTCGTCATCATCTTCAGCCCAAATATGTCCACTGCTGAATATAGGCCTCCGCAATAGAATGCCACTTTTGGTGGGAAGTCCATTGGGGGTTTTGCCATAGTCACCACGCTTGGCAGGCGGATTAATCATCGCAGTAATGATTTTAATTTATACAGGTGCAATCCCTTAGTCGTTTTGGTTATGACGCCCATGAGGAGATTCGGGGTGGCCCTTTCTTAACCACCACACGGCTATTTTCTACTTTTCACGCTTCTAAACTTTATATCTTACTAATATAATTTTTTGCTTATATTGATTGTATTTCGATTCAATTTCCGATTTTAATTTCATGCGGGCTAAGTCACATAAGCTTTATTATTATTATATTTCCAAATCTTACTGATGTAAACTAAATTAATCCAATGTACAATAACAAATTAATCCTCAAAAACAATATACAAAAATATCGAAGGTTACTAGAAACGGAATAAAAACCTTCCATTACTTGGAAATTCTTAATACCAAAGTAATGAGACCTCGAAACTAAGCCGTTTAATTTTTGTACGCAGCGATTTTGAATATTCTTCCTGCTACCAATAATAAGTTTAAAGGGAAGCAATAAACCTTGTATTGTTATAATTCTCACAACGGAATTAGCTGCTTTCTATTTTTCTAAAGAATATTCTTATCTGCGCTGGGTCTTTTGTTTTCGGTTCGGACAGGTGCTAACCGACTACGCATGGTTATATTTTGGGCATTATTATCTATGAGGTCTCGTCCTGTGTGGTGCGATGTCTAAAATACCTCGATCATGATTATTGAGTACATAATTGTCATTGATAATCATGATCAATGTCAAAATTTGTGGAACTAAAGTATGTTAGTACGTTTATAAAATAGCATCTTGTACAATGATACCCATTCGTTGTTTTTAATACCTAGTTACAATAACTAATTAGGTTTAAAATTAGGATATTTCGAACCTCAATTCTGAAGTTACTTAAGTGTGTTGGCGATGATGCGGGCAAAAGTTGCTGAGATTGGACAATTCTTGTTGGTCGTGTTGGTTCCAATGCTGATGCCCCCCTCCTCCCCTCCCCCCTGTTCACGTCACACAATACAGACTAAATAATAATAACATTATATTTCATAATACAGATAGTACAAGTAGTCCTCGGTGGAAGTTGGAACCATGACCTATGCGCTCGAGTCCGTGTCGCTAAGCCAACGAGGCGGTCAGGTTTTGTCGGACTGGTTGGAGCAATAGCACTAATGTTATTTTCTTACATGGTTCCTGTAGTACACACTGGTGGGACAAGAGCGATGGGGCCAACAGGAATCCCCACCGAGCTTCAAGCTAGTTTGTCAGAGCGTGTGTTTATTGCGCGGGTCCCTCATAAAGCGTTATGAATGATACAGTTCACGAGTCCCGGATTAACTGTTACTAGCTGCGTTTGATATCTATTACATGTAAGTCTTTTTTTGTACAACACACATAGTTTTTAGGCAAATGGACGTTTTATCTTTTTAATTTCAGGCTTTGTGGTATAAAGGATATGAGTCTTCATTACGGTATGTGATAATGAGTTTGAGTCGTTAAGCATATACCGTATCCTGTCACTTTTTGAAACAAAGCAGGAAGCTTTTGATAATTATTTACAATGTAAGTATGTAAACGCTTTATTGTATCAAAATTAACAAAACAATAACAAATATAAATAAGACTATGTACAAAGCATATAAAAGTAAATTTAATTACTTATATTTATTTTATAATTAAATTACACTAAACTTATGAAGTTATGACAGTAATGATTTATGTATCGATGCTTCAGTTTGAGGGTAATTCAATTTTTCCGTATAATAATTTGAATATAAAACTTCTGTCGTATGCTATTCGTATTCATGCATTATCAGTGATTGTATAATTCGGTCAATTTAAGGTAAAGGTTAACATGCTAATCATTCCCTTTTCACAATATATCTATATTGTTTGAATTTTTAAGTTATTTTCATATAATTTTGCAACATCAAATCATTTATGTATATGAAAAAATTCAGTACTTAATTGTCGACGCTTAGACGACAGTGGTATTTTTGTATGTAAATATTTTAATTCAGACCTGCGTGCCTATTACATCAAATTACTAAGTTGCTTAAAAAAATATTAGGAAAAGGTTTGAACACGTCCTATTAATGTTACAAAATATCTAACTGAGCAATGTAACAAATATATAAGTAGGGGTTTGATTATCGTTCGAAGATATTCTACATACTGTAACTAAAATAAATGAATTTAATTTTATCCACCATTATGTACCTATGTCGTAATTTATAAAAGAAGACGTTTTATATTATTCATTTATTTGTCCTTAATTATAATACATTTAACCCTCCAATACAACTGGTCACTTCCATTAGTGAGTGGGTAACCTACGTAAATAATAGCTATGTAGGTATCTCAAAATTTAAATAGAGAATCTTATAGCCGAAACCTGTTCGAGTAAGCATAGTACATTTAGGTGTATATAGGTACAGCGAAAGTCCGAGTGTAAAATCGAACAGGGAGCACGAATACGGAAGCGATCGGCATAGTCCTAGAAAATCAATGTCGGCGCCCCTCATAGTTTGCATGGGCTTCGGTCCGGCAACTACGCACACTGGTCACCCACCTACGCAGAAACTGTGGTAGCCAGGACACCTGAGCTTCTTACCAACTATTCATATAGATTAATTGTGCAGTTTTAGGGCAATGTGTACGAATTAGGAGCGAGCGCTTCAGAGATGGTGCTATGTTCGACGTGTTTAGAAAAAAATTGAAGGAACCGCGCCTGTGAGCCGCCCCCCTCCCTGCGCCCCTCGGCCGTCCACGATGCAAAATTTTTCAGTGCCCTGCGCGGAGTTCGGCCATTACGATTAAACTTCTTCGTGTATAGGATAGGATTCGTTTGTTCCATTCTTGTTGAAAAAAATCAATAGTTTCATTTTTATTTATTCTAACCTATACATAATTAAATATTTCTGACATATAACATGACATAAATATTTTCGAAATAGGAACTATTTATATACTTATCTATATTGTAATAAATTTTGTAAACTGATTAGTATATTATTTAAAATTATATTCTAAATTTTAAATTTAACAATGAGGACTAAAAAATGTATTCGCATTTTTATACAAAGTTAAATTTAAAATTTTAAGATTTCGTATAATTCGTATAAATATTGGGATATTGGCTTTAAATTTAGCAGTTATTCAGTATACTTAGTCTGTTTTCTCAAGAAATTAATATCGTGAGTTTTCGACGCGGTGCTCACAACCATCATAAAATTTCATCAGGGTAAAAAATAAAACCAAATCTTTATGTGGCAAAAGTAAGAAGAAGAAGAAGTGTCATCATTGATGATTCATCAACACAAACAAATGTGAATAATAAAAAATATATATTTAACATATGGTGGCGTTTATTAGGAAAGGCCTAGGTCAGCAGTGGACGTCATGATGATGATGATGAAAATTTTATACCACATTTCATGATTATTTAAATAATACAATATTTTTCAGGTATTATGTTCATGCATCTTATTTATGGTAGTACAAATAAATCCTCTGTGGTTTTATAAAGCGCTGTACTCTCTGTGTAACAATTATTGTGGTTTTTATGATTATTTTACTTGAATGCATTTTTTACTTACAGCTTTCTACTTACTATAATGTCATTTTACACCTTTCTACTTACTAAAATGTCATCCATAATTTAGCAGTTACACTAACATTAAATTTCTTTGTCCAAACACATGATGATTTTATTAGTTCTATATTCATTTCTAGTTGTTCATACTTAAAAATTCCCAGCTATTAGCAATAAATGTGATTTAAAATTGAGTGGATTTCATCGCAGGGCTCCGTCCGCCCGCAGTGTAAGGGTGGGTGCTATCGCTATCCTACTCGGACGCAGCATCACCGGACATTTCGACCGGGCATTTCAATTTTGAGAAAGAGTAGGACCAGCCCCGTCCCGCGCCGCACCCACCCCTGCGCCGCTATCTCGCTCCCACCAAGGATACACAAAAGGACGAAGGAGCGATAACTTCATCACCGTGCGGCGCTCTCACTCGCACGCACGCCTCGGTGGGGGACGACGTTGCGAATTGTTATTGAAGTCATGCCCCCGAAGGCGACTTCGGGAAGGCTGTCAGTAGCTAGTAAACGTTCGCAGCGTCCGTACCCGGCGACTGAACGAGTCGCCCCCGCGCCGTGCGCCTCCGCACAAACTATACCAAGCGTCGCTCTACCGGCTTTTAATAATATCTATGTGCCAACTTTAAACTCAGCAACTATCTCTGTGATTTTAGTTAAAGACTGTTCAATTTAGACTTTTACGTTAAGTGACAATAATTTACCATGTGCTGCACAGAAGAAACTTTGTGAACAATACGAGTTTTGAGACTTTTGAGCGAGTCGATGTTGTTCGGGGACTAATAAAGTACGGACGTAACTTTGTTGTTGCGCGTCGTGGGCCGACAGCAGGTCGCGAGCGAGCGCCGCCGCGCCGCCACCCGCGACTGTTTACAGCGCGCACGTGGCCGCGCCGCCCGCCCGCGCGGAAATACCGCGAAAAACTTTCTTTCAAAACACGGCCGTAGTATAAGTTGAACGGCGAGGGGAGGACGCCGCGACGCAACCATGAGGAACCTGTAGCGCGTGATTCGCTCTGTACTGTGGACTACATGTACGTCGACACGAGAAGTGTTGTTTTTTTATTATTTTTTTTTCGTTGGAGGAGACGGTGCTCTCCGTTGGATTGATGATTTAAATGGCTAACAGCAGCGCCGTGTCGTCGACTTTACCGTCAAGAGACTACCATTGTAAAGTTTGTGATCTATATCTGGACACAGTCGATTCATTAGAAGTACATCTACAATATCATAAAGAAAATTTGTATGTGAAGTGGGGTACGCAAAACTCACAAAATGATACAGAGAACAACAACAGCGCAAAAGTGAAGAACGACACGACGGTGTCGGCTCCGGCCGACTCTAGCGACAACATGATCACCAAGCCTAGCCCCGAGTTCCAACAGCGGGCGACGCCGGAGACCTCGGCGCAGTTCCCGCACCCCGCGACGCCGCAGAGCTACCACAGCGCCCCCTCGCCCTACCAGAACCCCGACCAGACCAACTTCTCTCCAGGAGCACAATTCGGTAACAATTATAGTCATTCTGGCTTTACACAAAACCAACACTCTGATCAAATCAGCTGGGAACAATCCCAATACAATCAAGAGTATCATAAGCCGAATCGGTTTCATCCGTATAACATGCAAGAACGTGTATCTCAAGTTTCATCGTCGAGCCCCCTGTACGGTCAGCCACTGAACCAGCCGACGCCGTCACCGTCGCCCAACCAATGCGACAAGTGTGGCTTTGTGTGCGACTCCGTCGTGCAACTCAACGAACACTGTAATTCAGCACACGCAGGTACCAGCGCTCCTCCAGCGTCAACTGCACTACCTTTCCAACAATTCCCAGCAAAGCAGTACAATAATGCTGGCTACCAAAATGATACCACGAAAGTTAAAGAGGAGCACGAGGAATCTTCGGATATTTTAGACCTGGACTCACAAAAAGTAGTCTATCAAGGCAATGAAGGCGAACAGCCAAACCCGCAATACGAGGAAGCACCAACTCAAGGACGCGAAGTTAACTCTCGTACAGTACCAATGATGCCCTGGGAAGCCCAAAAGATGTACACTAATCCACAAATCAACGGAGACGTTTCTTTATTCAAAGATCAAAAAATGTTTGGAGAACAAAAGACATATCCAGGCGAAACAAAGATGTTTCACTCAGATCAAAAGTTTCCCTATGCGCAAGACAAGTTTTTGGGTGTGCATCATGACCAGAAGCCATTCATGCATGTCGAACAAAAGATTTATCCCGGCGTGCAGATGCCTCCACTCACTGATTATGCAGGGTCAGTGGCTTCTTCTAATCCTGATATGAAGCCACCCTATCGCCCTTATGATTCATCAGGAGCGGCACCGCAAATCACGAGTACACAACCTACTAACCCTAGTTCATCTGCTATGCCACCCATCGGTGGGAAAGGTGCTAATTGGAAATCAAATGAAGCGAGAAGACCTAAAACGTACAACTGTACTGCTTGTAACAAATGGTTCACTAGTTCAGGACATTTGAAAAGACATTACAACACTACACTTCACAAGAACGCGGTGAGATCGTCCGGTCAGCCCGACCCTGCTACCATGCCTATATCGAGCCACCACCACCCGAGCCGCGACGCGCTGCAAGCGCGTGCGCAGCAGCAGGCCGCCGACTCTAACACCCAGAGCCCCGTCCCCTCCGAGGACGGCCGCAGCATCGATGACGCCAGTCTGCATTCGCCCTACTCGTCGCAGAACTTCGAACGCTCCCATCGTGTCGCCACTATGCAGTCTAAGTCACCGTACACACATCTTCAACAGGGTAATTTAGATAATAATTTCAGTAATAATCCTTTAGCTAATCACCCTTTACAGCATCAGGCCGGGTCTCATCCTCTCAATATAGGTAGTCAACCGCCGGGTATAGGAAATCCTAACGATAGTAATCACCAGGGGTCTAAAGGTGTTGCAATATCTACGGCCGGGAATCCCCCAAACGGGGAAGCAGGTCCCTCTGTTTCTCAAAATCACCATATGAGGGGCCTGCTATCAGTATCAACCAGCAATATTTCAACTCCAATTCTAACTCAGAGTACTCCGGGGCTTACTCCGCACACGCTGCCGCCATTCAGTCATTTGGGTGTCAACCCGTACAATCCGAGGTCTACGGATCCTTTGGGGCCTTCGGTTCCGGACCCCACGCACACCCCATTATATTTGGGTCAGAATTTTCAGCAGACTATAGCACCGAGTTACCCAAACGGGATGGCCCCCCACGTTATGGATATGGCTACCAACAATCTGCCTATAGCCAATCAGGCTACTTTTGGTGAATCAACATCTGAAGTAGTCGAGGTTATGGAACACGAAACGTCAAGCCAGTCGACTGCAGGACGCCTGCCGAGTTTCGCGCAGCTCCAGACGCAGAGCTTCAGCGTTTATGTTTCTAACTACATCACACCGCCTAACGTGGGGGGTCAAGTCGTCGCCGACGAGTCGACAGCCGGTTATATCATCGTCGATCCAGTCCACTCCCCTTTGAACTACAATAATGTTGAAATTTGTGGACAAAGTTTGGATTACGAGTATAGCTTTTCACCTAAATCGGTCAAAAATAATATTGTTGGCTATAATTCTGAAGCCGTTAAGTTGTATCCGTACTTTTACATGACGGAAGGAAAAACTATAAAGCGAGAAGATGAAATTACACGAACTGACGCAAGCGAGCTTCAGATATTGAAAATAGAGGATATAATGGACTATGCGAATAAAGAAAATTATGGGAGTCAAATGAAGTCCCCAGCGAGTCCAGAGAGCGCGAAGGCGGAGAACGAGAGTTGCGGCTCACCATCAGTGTCATCGACAGTGAGCACACCCCTCTCGGAGCGAAACTGTGCCAAGAAGGCTACGCCCGCCACAGCACCGGTGCACAAGTGCTACGAGTGTGACAAGCTGTTCAACAAGGCGTGCTATCTCACGCAGCACAACAAGACCTTCCACTCGGGCGCCAAGCCCTTCAAGTGCGACCGCTGCGGCAAGCGCTTCTCAGACGACGTCTCCTATGATAGTCATTACGTGAAACACGCCGAGAATAAGCCGTTTAAATGTACTGAGTGTCCTAAATCTTTCAATCACAAAACTGACCTGCGCCGGCACATGTGCTTGCACTCCGGCTGTAAGCCGTTCGCTTGCGACCATTGCGGAAAAGGATTCATTAGAAAGGATCATATGGTGAAACACTTTGATACCCATATCAAAAAGAAAACGTATATCGTCAACAGTCAAGGTCGGCAACGTGACAAGTGACCTAAACGCTTGACGTCGCTTGCTTATCAATTTAGACAAAGACAAACATGACATGAGACGTAGACATATCATTTGAAATTTACAAATACTAAAAAAATGCAATAATTTTTTTTATTTGGTAGTTAGTAGTATAAAACGTTTAGACAGAGCAGGACGTTGTTTTAAAAGTTACGTCGTTATAATCCTTGTAGGACAGCGTGCACTCCGGCGCGGCGCATGCGACCAGCTTGCAAGCTCGGTTTTTTGTTGTTCATTCAACCTAACCTTGTCTTCGGCACAAGGTGACTTTATATGCCTGCATGTCTGGGCGCTAAACATATAATTACATGACGTTGAAGTTATATTCCACGATATATTTAGACCAAACCATATCATTTTTACATATTAATAAACGTAAGTAGATAATGCCAGACACGTTTATTTCGGTCATTAAGAGACCATCACTTCACGGCGTACCTACATATCTTATTTTTAATATAAATTATATGGATTGTAGATTTTTTTTAGTTAATTACTATGTTCTGCGTACTATTGTTAATGTTAAAGAACGCTATTTGTGTATTTTGAAAACTATATAGAGTAATTTTTGTAAATATTGAAATTGGGACACGATTGCCAGACATTTATTTTTAAGTGATACCGCGAAATTTTTACAATCAAAACATTAGTAAGGGTGAAAAATGTTTAAAAGAGGAAATCCTCTCGATCACTGATGGACGTACAAATTTGAAATTAAAAATATAGATACTTAAACCGTTTTTATTAGTAAGAGTGAGGAAAATCAATTTATTGAAGTATGATCGATTTATTGATTTATGTAACTAGTAGAAGCATGTGCTGCCGGTAGGACTAGCTATATGATATACATGTACCGAGTACATTGCGCAGCCATCGGCCAACGCGAGAGGTCCAACACATGTTTATTTCGCGCGTACTATAGACTTCCCAAATCGTAAGAAAGACATAATCGATTATTGATGAAAGTCTTAGTCTAGGAAGGTACTCGTACGTAGCGGTTTTGTTCTAGTTGTAAATTTGACTTATTACTTGTGCTTCCTATTATTTCCTCTGTTGACATTTTGTTTTAATAATAAGCTAGTTAACTTCTTTGTTTAAATGCTAAATTTTTCTCGTAAATTTAACTAATTTATATATCCAATTTAAGTTACCATGTGTTATTTGAACGAATTTAGTTTATACATTCCTGTTTCGTTAGTGGTAGGAAAGTAGTCTTCCTGAACGTTGCCAAATTAATTCCGCCAACTGTCTTGTTGCGAATCGATTTAATTTTTAATGGTTTTTTTAGCCTAATGATAATGAAAATCTCTAGCAATAATTTAAAATAAAATTGTAAATGTTTTTGTATAGTATTAAATAAAGTATCACAATCATAAATATCTATGAATCTTTAAGGGAATCTCAATATTTGTTGTATATATTATATACATATACAGAGAATTCTATAAATTTACAGTACGACGGGACATATCAAGGCCGTGTGCGCAAGCGACTCAAAATATTCGTTTCGTTATTTTAGCGCTCGTATTGAAGTCGCCTGAATTATAATCTCGTTCTCGGCTCAAACTCTCGCCTTCAACAAATCGCAGTAACCGGTCGGATATTTTGATGCGCTTTTGTTCTTTGTTAACGAAGTCGAGTTAGTGTAACCTTATTTTGTCACTTAACTGCCTGCATACCAAATTACTAATAATTAGACAGGCAGGACTTAAGAAGATAGGGCCGCCGTCGCTCAGTATCATTGAACTATATTATTAATTATTATACATATTTAATTATAATTTATAATTCTACATCTATATTGATTTTATAAATGCTAGAGAAAAAGGTATGTATACCGTGTTGATTAATTATTTAGTTTATATGATTTGTGAATAATCAAGTTACATTAAGGGTCCATCTTACGAATCACAGTGCGTCAATGTGACCAAGCCCTAACTCGACTTTGTATACTAACGCACAGATTATAAGTATCCATATCAGTGGTTGATTCACAAAATAATTACTTCATATTCCGAACATTTTTATTTGCCAATGAAATAAATGTGCAATATGAACATTATGTCGACTTAATTTTGATAATGTTTGTATTTGAATGTTAATTATATTGCAGAAATATTTTTATACAAATAGACACTTACAATGTTGATCTACCTCATCAGTAAATAATATATCTAATGCCATATATTGACATATAATATTATACTCTATTTAAATATATCATGTAATTCATATTAACGAGAAAGCAATAAAAATCTGACCGAGATGGCCTATCTCTTAGATACGAATTAATTTAAAAATGTTCACATTATACGTACAATAAGTATGACTGTTTTGTATCTATAGGCACACGTATGGGTTCGATTCTTGTATCTTGCCAGTATTGAAAAAAGGGGTATATTTATCACGATTTTGTGAACAAATCTCGTAAAATAATGCTTGAAACGGAAACGGATGCATACGTCTAATCATATACATGTTAACAAACTTTTTATGTAGATACATTCGCAGATTTACTGAATTTATAAATATACAAAATGTTTGAGCAGAATACAATCTATTATAATAAAATTGTTGAGAGAATTTTCGTATAACAGAAAATTTTTCCTTCATAGCAATAATGTGACAGTGACACAATGTATGAAACTTAACTACCTCAAGTAACGAGTAATAGTGTTAGAAAGTGTTGTGAGGGGCTCCCCGCGGACTCTGCCACTGCAACGTCGACCGACCTGCACCCTTATTGGCTAATAACCGCTTGCATTTTGACATTTAAGAGCCAGTATCGATACTCATTGCCTAATTTTAACCAATGAGAAACAAAAATCGTTTTCTAAACGTCAAAAAGCAATCGTTTATTATAATCATAAAGTTACACAATATGTGGCACGTCGCGTCGTCGTTGCTATTTGAAACTAAATACCTCAACTTGCCTTCCAAGCTTTTTTGTTAAATAGAGTTATTCTTATTTACTGTAGAATACAAGAATTATATCAGCATGGTCCACGGGTTTGCCCAAAATCCTTTTGTTAAATTGCACACACTAGTAGTGTCAGGTAGACATTAATTCGTGTAAATATATCGATAAATTTGTTATTTATCATATTCTATTATCGTATTCATCGATAGACTTATTTTTAAATAAGTTAAACGTAGTGATTTCAAGTTTATAACAATAGTTGATAAGAATAATAATACAATTTAAGATTTTTGTGATGATTATATTTGTGTATAATTGTATTAATTTAATTATCAGTTACCACATGATTTCTGTTACATTGAGTTGAGTAAAATTGGGAGAGTTAATACGGATATGATGTTGTTTTTTTTATATTCTTCCCTCGTCCAATGGTATTGATAGTTCAGTAACAGAAACAAAGATAGCATGCATTTTTTATGAGTTATTAACATTTATTTACCATTAGCTTAGCGCAAAAATAAAACCACTGTTGCTAGATGTGTCACAGGTGGCAATGCTTTGTATTGATCATTTACTGAATGTTTCAATTTAGAACACAAGATATCACAAAGTGTCACCACCTGAGCACTATCTAGACCTTTAATATAGTAAGTCTTGATTATATAGTTAATAATATAGGTAAGGCGACAGATCTGTCACACCGCTACGGCGAAAGCTATGTATTTGTAATTTGTATAACTGCTATGCGTTGCGATTTTTTCATGTGTATATTTTTATGTAAGTCCTTCTTTAAATAACAAAAATTTACAATAATGATAAATAAATAGTACAAATAAATAACGTAAAACTTATACAAATAAGTAGAAAACGAATATTTACAGAATATATATTAAATGCACATGAAAAAGTCGTTGAATTACTGCGAAATTTTTGTATTTTAGGCTATGCGATTTTTTTTCGGAATGTTTGTCAAGATTTCCTCCATACTAACTCAGGATTGACAAGGACTCGGAATTTTTGGCAAGTACTCCAATATTTTTGTAATAAATTTACCTTAATATAGACAAACCTGAATCCAGTGACAGCGACTCCAGTGATGTCTCCGGTAGATACTATGTTATTAAAATATTGCAGTAGCAGGTAGTGATTGTTTCAGATCTGTTTAATATAAATTTAATGTGATATTGTTGTTTTATTTCTCAACCCCTGCTGCTTTTTGCGAATTCATTGTAATATCAAATTAGGTACACGTAAAAAACTTTAATAACTGAAATACTTCTACGTCATGTTAGAAGTCCTCTTTTCTTACATGAATCATCAGGTAAACAAAGCTACTAGCAATGAAAATCAATCTCATTTATTATGATAGAGATATCCACAAAACCCATGAACACAAAAAACAAAAGGTAGTATTTCGAGAGCATGCATTTTATATTTCACATTAGTTAGTTTAGGTAGCCAATATTCCTAGCAATTCTAGTTAGGAGAGAGATAATATTCTCTTGGTTAAAGAACGTCATATCTTTCATATTATATGTATGGAAGATGTGACGTTGTTTTACCAAGGGTACGATAATTTTATAGCTTCCGATTTCGAATGTACGCCTTAAGAATAGTACCTAGTAAGTTAGGTTACTATTTTTGTAAGTTAACAGTAACTATCCCACCATGAGTACTAAAAACACATATAACATTTAATAACATTTTGATTAATAACTACACTAAAAGTCTTGATTTATGAAAAAAGGAGATTTAAATTCGTTTAAATCCACGAATGGTTAGTAATCGTTATGGTAAATTTTAAAATTTTCTGCTGCTGCAAATAACTTGAATATACGGTGACTGATGTTAAAAGGAACATATAACGTAAGTATAATGATATCCTCACACCGATATGGAAAGAGTTACAGCGTCGGGAGCGGAGCAGAGCAGGCAGCGCTGGGCAACAGTGCATGGTACAGTGGGCGACGAAGTAGCAGCAGCATAAACGGTCAACATTTACTCTGTTATCTTAAAAAGTATCGATTCTTTTCAAAATATTAACTTTTTAACATTTCTAAGAAACACTCCATCAGAGGTCATGGGTTCGATTCCCACCGAATGTACTTATTTTATAATTACCATAATACAGAGATCGTAAGTAGTTTGGAATTTCTATGGTTTAATTATAATTTATTTGATAGATTCACTGGCACTGTAGTTTATTTTAGCCCAAAGTTTTTATAATAATACTGCCAAAATCTAATAAATAAAATCGTAAACATCGCGTCTCTGTACATTGAAAATATTTGCAAAAAAAAAATTGGGGATCTAAGGATAAGTAATAGAACACATTTCAATCATTTCTGGAATGTTTGTCTGTGAATTTGTGCACGCATCACAAATTCACAAAAAAACTACTGAATGGATATTGATGGACTTTTCACAGAAATATGGGGTTTAACTTAATATTTAGTCTTTATTTCATCGCAATCGGCTAACTCAATCAAAAGTTATGGGAATTTTTAGTTTTCTAATACATTACTTAGTAGGTGTATGCATTGTAATAAAGAAGTAAAATGATTATGTTCGGTATAATTCAGACTGCGATTAGTTTGGACTACATTTGGAGCTGGAGTGGGAGTGGGAATGGGCGCTGGTGTTGGCGTGGGCTTGTGGGTCGGGGTCGGGGTTTGAGTCGTAGTGGAAGTCGACGTCGAACCGAAAGTGTAGTAGTCCACGCGAGTGGACATAATATACTAGTTGTATGCAATATAACAAAGAAGTATAATTAATGTTCGGTGCAATTCAGATTGCAATGAGTTGGGACTACATTTGGAGCTGGAGTGACCGTGGGATTAGGATTGGGAGTGGGAATGAAAGTGGGATAGAGAGCGGATTCTGTAGTCCACGCGAACGGAGCCGCGGGCACAGCTAGTATTTAAAATATAACGACTAAATCTAGCTAATTTTAGTGTGATAATTCGCTTTAGTTTCTGTCGCCATCCACTAACTAGTCTAATGAGATAGATAAGGCATTATAAATTATAACCAAACTATAGACATAGAATACTACTTAATAATACTACCAACTATAGATACGCAATCTATCATGTAGACCAACGAGAGGTTAGAGTTTAATCCCCGACATGTCATGTATCAATGCATTTTCGAAATTAAGTACCTTTACTGACTGCTCTCAAACGGTGAAGGAAAACAACGAGTGCAAAACTCCCACATCATTGATAAACAATATAAGCGCGGGCCGATGTTTGACCATGTCTATTGGAGTTATCCCTAGGCTTTCCTAAAAATGGCCCTCAGGTGGTGATAAACGTGCAACAAAAGCTGTATCAGTTCATCCAGACCTCATGGTCAGGGCTTATAAATAAAAACCACATGATATTTATTTACCAAAACTATAGAAACTACACCATTGTTTGTAGGTATGGAATATTAGAAATACTTAGGTATAAGATAAGAAATAAGTACTTTGTTTAAAATCTGAAATTACTAATAAAATAACACTAGTTTAATAAACACAAAGCCATAGGCGTCAGTCATATCTTAGATGACTAACCTTTATAAAAAATCAGTATACCTAGGTATTTATTCCAATATATTCTTCTACTTCACTGGTGAATATTTTTTATTTCCATATTTTTTCCGCATAGTCTAGTTCTTTGTCAATTGGCCCGGCCAATGTATTTAAATTAGAATACGTAAAATAGTGAACTGATGATAACAACAATTGCTACGTACGGTTTGTCTATACAAAAGAGTTGAACGCGCTCAGAATTTGCGTCAACGTGGAAATGTCTCAGATTCGAATCTACCTTCAAGTATTTTTTGTATTCAATAGTGATGAAGGTATTTAAAACAACTAGCTGTTATAAACTTATCATCATTCTGTAATATTCCTACTTACCTTTTTTCCCCTATTATTCTAAAACGAAAATTTGGTACGCGTTGAACTCTTAAGTATGAAGACAGGGTTAAATATAATTATTTCCTAACAATTTATATCACTAAGTGGATTGATTTTAATTAATTAAAAAGGAATTTTAATGAGTTTTCAATGCGTAAAGTTAGTGAAACTTAGTCACAATAAATGAAATGTATACCCATCAATATACTTACAAAATATTTGTATAGAACTAAGGAATTCTCAACGGGATTTAGTCAAGAATAGATAATTAAGAAATATAACATTCAGACCGGGACCATTATTTGTACAATTGTACAAAGTTGTCTGTCACTAGTGGGAATCGAACAAGCCACTAATCCAACAAGGTGATCAAATTATTACTAGTAATTCTAAGCCTTGAAAGGCTGAAAGGATGGCAAAAGGAACATTCAATTCAACAATATTTAGTATATTGTTGGAGAGGCGGAAAGTGAAGGAATCTCGGATTAAAACGAGATTTAAAAATTCGTCCGAGAATCGCCCTTTCTGCCTAGGCATAGGTACATGAGTACATAGTGCTTTTCACGTGTACTGCGAGGAAAATATATTCTCAAATAATGATTTCGCACTTTTCTTATTTTTCCACAAGATATAATTTTCGTAACATTTTAAATACTTCTCGCGGGATTTGGGTGCAACAAGTTATCAGTAACGGAATTTGCCATTTTGTATATTTCGGTTGATGAATGTCCATCTTTTGTATCTGATATCTTTTGGATACAAAAGATATAATACTCGTATATGATATAATTAATGAAATCATTTTTAAAATTTAAACAATCATATTTTATACATTAATGTTAACGTTTAGTCGCCTTATTTAGTTAGTTAGATTTTTTAATGCATTTTTCTTAATGGCCAGTATTATTATAATTTTGTTTATGTAATAACTATCAATGTTTAACAGATTAACAGGCATGGATGTTGGTACTATAAAATACCTTCATTACGGCACTAAAAAAGAACTTATTTCATTTTGTAGTCAAATATGGCACTGTTGTTGCCCTGAGGGCAAACAATTTTACATTGTTGGATGGTTTCAAATCAAAGGACAAGAATGTACGACTTCGGGGCCTATTTTGTGACCGGAATGACGACTCTTCCAAGCAGTGGCGTGAGATGGTTTTTATTTGCAGATTGGTAAGAATAATACTAATTCCGTAACTTGATGGTATTTCTTAGTCAAAGATAAATTATACGGCGTGGTGTTATACGTCGTGCCTTTGAAAGCGAACGTGTGCCGGGCGCTCGTGCGCGCACGCGTACTTAGATTTGAGCTCCAAATTCCGAGCAACTCGACGGACGGCTAGGGCTACCACTACTACCTAACTGGATAAAAATCATTATCGACATTTTTGATCTTGATATTTTTTCCAAAGTGAATATGCTAATGCTATTTATTCGTAAGCTTAATGCTTTCTTGGTAATAAATATGAGCATGCGTCTAATTGCATATGTTTAAATACAAAGATACCTAATTGATTTTGACGTGATACGTTTACAACTTTGGACCACATGGCGACCGATGAGACTAATAACGGCTACCAATTAAATCGGAGAAACAAATACGTTTCACGTAAAACGCTGGGGCTATACTCTTTTACGAAGCGTTTTGCTTCCTCGTTCATAATGCGAACTACTCTCTGACAGCTTGGGTGTTTCCGGACCTTCTGGGTAAGCACGCTCCACCTTAGGCCTCATCATCATTTACCATCAGGTGAGACTGAGATCAAGCGCAAACCCATTAAAAATAATAATAAAAAAGATTCATGTTGTTGTTACTTTTGCACATGTTTACATCAGTTTGTAGTTTGGCAAGTAATGAAAGATCAGTAGTACAAATAGTCTTTCTAATTACTAATAATCTTTTTCTCAAAAATAATTCACATGCTTGTTCGTTGATTACCTATGCCCAATTTTTAAAAATATACATCGAACTCTTCTAAAAATGTCCTTTTTTGAAGTAATTCATGGTTTTAGGGTTGTCGACATACTTTAAAAAATTTGGTTCTCCATTCTACAGTCAATCAAATCCTGGCAAAAAAGAAAAATAATTTTATGTCTGTTACTTCTCAGTTAAAGTAGATTTTTTAAATGTTAGATTTATACTCCGGTATTTGTGAAAATTCGGTGACTGGCTATATGGCAACATTGTATTTCACCGTAATTTAGCAGCAATATATGACACTGAGTTATATGACACATTTATAAAACTTGCTTACCCAGTCAAGCTATGAGTATCTAGCCCAGCAGTCAAAATCGAATAAATATTGTTTCCGATTTTGGCACCTGATATAACCCTAAGTGCGGCGCGGGGTGAGTTGCGGCACGACGACCTACACCGGTTTCGCTTTCGTCCGAAGGTCAACACTGAATCAGAGCCAGCGTGTGGGTGACGTCACAACTATTGATGTACTGCGAGAATATTCCTGGCATATTTGTTAACAAGTGACACTTAATTATAAATTAAATAGATTTTTTTAAATAAGTACACATGTCTATTCCCAAACTAGGTGTTTCTCCTGTATGTTATGAATTAGACAATGATAGAATAATTCACAGCTGTAACATTCAGACTCGGGACCAACTTGTTCAATTGTACAAAGTAGTCTCTTCTTGGTGATGTTATGTTTTAGTGCACAATAAAGAATATTTGAATTTGAATTCGTTGGAAGTCGATCCCATAACGGTCGAGGTCGAGGCCTAGAAGGCTGGAGAAATGACAGATTAAATACCTACATGTACATATGGACTTAGTTATGTCGTGTAAAATATTGGAAAGAATATATTGGCTACCCATAGAACAGGGAATCCTAGTTTGGGAGCCAGGCTACTGCTTGTAATAATATATCTACATAGATATATCTACTATAAGGACCCTAATGTTCTTGAACCAATACAGTTATTTGTATTCGATTCTAAAACCACTCAATTCCCAATATAGTATTTTATATAAAAAAAAGACTTTTGCTTTAGCTTATAGTTATCTTAGTACATTAGAAGCAGTACGGAATTGAGCTCTGATTTGTATGAGTGCCTATACAAATCAGAGATCCAGTTACGTTGTGCCAATTCTTGTGCCAGTTTTCTTATACACAACAGGCGAAGTCAGGGAAAAAGGCTAGAAATAAATAAATTTCGTTTAGTTATACCAGCAACATTATTGACGAGAGAACAATCAGACATTGATTGTTCGACTCAATGTGATCGTGAGCAATGTTACATCGTCAATTTAGTTGGAATTCAATTAATTTCCGGTCTCACGCGACTTGATAACATAAATTATCTGAGTGTAGGCGGACGAAGGCTTTGATGCGGTTGACTCTTCTCGAAATTCTGAATCTCGAGTGATCATTTCGCAGCAACAAAATAAAAAACAACATATTTTTTTATCGCAAAATAAAGTAATTTTAGTATTTACAGAGGAGTTTTCAAGGACATACATTGACTCCTCGGTTTCGAAGTAATGTTTTTTTTATTTGTCTTACATATACTCATCAATGCTTAGCATCTTAAGTCAATGAACAAAGACTTTATATTACTTTGACCCTTTATAAAATAAGACAATACGAGATTTCAATTTTAGACCCTTACCTCTATTATAATATCTAGATTTCTAAGATACAAATGCAAGCTAACATAGATAGGAATTTGATTATAATTATAAGATGGAAAATAAAGTATTTATAAGTACTGATGGGTGACTGATGAATGATTCATATTTTAAGCCACAAGACTAATGAAATAAAATATACTGTGATTGGCATTTCATTACTACCCTAGCACAGATGAGAATATCAAGGTATTCAATTTCAAAACAAAAACAAAGAATTTTATTATGCAAATACTCCAAATTCACTTGTTTTCGTCAGATGTTTGTATGGCAAGATTCAAATATTGTTTGTTTCAGTTCACATCGGATATAAAATCGCGACCGAACGCACGCGAGGGAGCTATGACCGATCGTACTTGAAACAGAGGAGGTCAGTGCCGGTCGCGCTCGCGCTGCGCCTGCGCCGACTGACGCGAATAACCCTTGCGACTTATAAGGCCTATCGCGCACTTGCAGTATGCTGCCGTCCCGCTGGAAGCCGCCATTTAGTCGCACCGCCCGTCGCTGAAAACCATAGCTACCTGAAAATGAGGATTATTCGATCGAGAACTAGGAGCTAATAATATATTATGAGTAGTGTGTACTGGCCGTTGAGTGATCAACCGGCGGCGACGAAATCGCCGACTATATTAATCGTATGACAATATAATAAAGTACGCGCACTCACGGCGAATCCACTGCAGTGGTTGCTTCAAGGTATAACATTGGTAACCAAGGGCTTAAAAGGTTCACTTTAGATAAATACCTATTCGGAAGATTAATTAGCAGCATCCTTCTTCTTTAACCTTGAATTACCGGCGGATTCTCCACAGAGGGCGCACTTCAATACATTGCCATAATGTTCACCAGAATTGATGGCGGTACAGTGCGCTAACTTTAACTTAGAGAATATCGGAATATGCGCATCCGCACCATAATGTAATCGCTCCACTTTCTGCACTGGTTGAATATTTCCCTTATTCAGGGTTCCGTTTAACATTATTATAAAAACATGAATTCAGGGTTTATGCGACATCCTTAACGATCGTAAATATAGCGCGATCTAACTAATAAAACGGTAACAGTAGCTTGATTGTAATCAGTGTATCCTGCCTGTCATGACCTACGGCGCGGAGACGTGGACACAGACGGTGGGCCTGATTAACAAGTTTCAAGCCGCTCAGCGAGCTATGGAGAGAGCTATGCTGGGGGTTTCTTTGAAGTCATATGATTCGTACTAAAGAAATCCGACGAAGAACGTGGGTGACCGACATAGCCAAAAGAATTAGTAAGCAGAAGTGGCAGTGGGCGGGTCACATTTGTCGCAGAACCGACAGCCATTGGGGCATACCCACATCCACACAATTCTCCCCCCGCAACTCCTCTAAGCGAGGATCAACGGAGGTAACTGCAAAGACACCTACCAGTGAAGGTAGGGCAAGTCCCAGGTCATGAATTTACGCTACCTTGGGCCCCAGTCAAATTTAATTAAAGAAGTAAATAGTCGAAGTAGGAAGAGAGTTCCCACAGGCCATTGGGGCAGACGAGTTCTGGAGTGGAGACCGCTGATCGGCAGGGTAGGACGTCCCTCCGCCAGTTAGACCGACGACCTGAAGAAGGTGGCCAGAAGTGGCTGGATGCGGAGGGAAGAGGACAGGGTAGGGTGGCGTTCTTTGGGGAAGGCCTGTACCTACAGTCCAGCAGTGGACGTCTAAATGTTGATTGATATGATGATCGAAATATATTTAAGATTGCAAGGGACCAAATAAAATTGAATGCTTCATATTATGTGAACCTCGCGTCCCCGCGACCCATCCGTTAGCATAGACGTGGCAGTCTAGTACAAAATTATATGGCAGTATGAAAGCGCGAGTTTTAGGCAATTTCCCCCAGGCCGTTAGTACAGGCATCCGAACTTCTTAATCCTAAGTAATGTAGTAGGGCTTTTGGCAGGTTGTAGGAACATCAATGCTAAGAAATCTGGATCCATTGTTAAACCCGTATCGGCACGTGCCCCACTGTTTCATAAAAATAGGCATATACACAAGTTAAAACAACAAACCGTTTGGCCCGTGACACCTTGAAATTTTTTACTTTACTGAACATCAATAATAATACAATCATTAGAAATGTCCAATGTATACCAATAGGCCTTTAATGGGTTATCACTTTTAAACTACGACAATAGCAGTGAAGGAAATACTGTAATCGTGGGAAATATCGAGTTTGAAAAAATGTGGTTATTATTAGGTGGAAAGTCCCCATAAATTCGTGGATTATCTAATACAATGTCACAATAAAATTTTCAAGTATTATAAGCCTGATTTCCTTACGTTGGGCTTAGATTTCAACCACACTCGGACTTACTCGTAAGTAGACCCTTCGTTATCCAGCCGCTACTTTTTTCAGTAGACGAAATAACTTATTGTGTTATTTTCTTAATAATTGACTAAGTAATAGTAACTAAGATAACAAATGTTATTCGTGTATAACTAGGCGTAAAATAAACATTGTTATGAAAGTAATTTGGGAACATCCTTTAATTGCCTGAGACCCACAAAGTAGCCCACAAGATGTCTATCTGATGATGAAGAATTACATCATCCCCCTACTCCATGTATGCCGTCATATATATATATATATACATACATGCATTCGTTATCTCTGAGGAAAGGGTCCTTTGTGTTCTTGACTATGAATTGCTAACTGTATCAGCCGATTTATGGTATAATCTGAGCGGTTCATCTAGGTTTGGTGAAGAATTGACTGCTTGTTTGGCTAAAAAGTCTGTCAGCCTACTCGTTCCCTGCACTTGTCTTGTGTCATATCATATGCTCCAGTCCAAGGTCTAGTTGTGTGACAGGTTTTTAGTGTAATGTAGAATTCCAGATTTACTTTGGATTTACTTGCGGTTTGTGCAGGACTATGAAGATATCTGCGCGACCATTATGAATGATAGTTACCTTCTTTGTAGTCGGAATTATTGAAAGACACAAGATTGCTTTTGCTGCTAGTGTGATTGTCTGTGTTAGATGTATTATTTATATAATAATATCATCATCATCAGCCTATATACGTCCACTGCGGAACATAAGCCTCCCCAATATATTGCCAATTTTGGTGGGCTTTCCATAATAATATACTCGTAAATAAATAAAAATATATACTCCAGACCTGTGACGGGTATAGGAACCACCACTTGCAAGAATATTGCGATGACCAACACATCTGATAATCTTCGTTAGAATTGGATCTTCCTCCAGTGCCATCTCCTAGGTCATTTACAAGTATGATAGTTTGGGAACCTATGTCCTAGCGTGACTTATTGAATGTCGAATTTTCTTTTAAAAGGTAATACGATATTAGGTAAATTTATTCGAATGTGTCCTTATTGATATACAGACAACCTCAAGGCGACTGGTCAAGTGCAACGTAAATAAAAATGATTTGATTCAGAGGAAAAAAAGAGTAATGCGCACAATGCGATTGGCCTTGCATTTGAAGGAGGCTGCAAGGGGAAGCGTTCCTTGACCCATATTGAGTCGTCCGCGCGGCGCACGCGCTTCTTTTGAACTTATGTTTCTCACTGAGGTGTTAGGTATGCCTCTACAGCTTCTTTGTCGCTTTGAGAACTTTTACATATTATACGTTTTACATTACGACATACGACTGGGGACAGATAATTTCGTACAAGATTTCTTGGAACGAGAGTACAGTCGACCACATGCCCATCTATAAATACCAGTACCTTGCAAATGTGGCTACATTATAACATGTGGTTGATAGTAGGTGCATGGACCACATTTCCAGAAAGACCTGAAAAAAGTAGCGGCTGGATAACGAAGGGTCTACTTACGAGTAAGTCCGAGTGTGGCTGAAATCTAAGCCCAACGTAAGGAAATCAGGCTTATAATACTTGAAAATTTTATTGTGACATTGTATTAGATAATCTACGAATTTATGGGGACTTTCCACCACACTTATATATAATAACCACATTTTTTCAAACTCGAAATTTCCCGCGATTACAGTATATCCTTCACTGCTATTGTAGTAGTGTAAAAGTGATAACCCATTAAAGACCTTTTAATATACATAGGACATTTCTAATGATTGTTTTTTTATCGATGTTCAGTAAAGTAAACATTTTCAAGGTGTCACAGGCCAAAACGGTTTGTTGTTTTAACTTGTGTATATGCCTATTTTTATGACAGTTTACCTTGAAAAGTTTTAAACCTGTAAGTATATTTATATATCAGTATTTCTTCTAAACAAAGTTTCGAAAATTCCACTCGAGTGCTCCTCACACGAGTCTAGATTTTTTTATTGTAATCCCAGAATATTTAGTTACGAAATCAAAACAAAACCAAACAGATATTCCTTTGTCTGACTTCGCGTGGATACTTTGAGACACATATACCTACTGTAGGTACAAAAGACTATAGCATCGGCGTCTGAGCAATTAACATCTGTGTCCTTGAATCTCAGACGATCTTAGGGCACAGCAAGCGAGTTATGCATAAAGAATCAAACACTAAATTGGGGCTGAGGCAAAAACTGGTTGGATCACTTCTGCATGCTGACGTCATCCGACCGCCACGCGACCGCTTCCGACGACCTCTCTAGGAATATAGAAAACGACAGTTCCAGACCTAACTGTTGTTTTAGGTTCACTATGGAAGGTGATCGACATATATAATATGCAGCTAGTCTTCACGGTGAAGGAAGACTACCTACGTATTATACGACATTCTTACAAAGTATAATGTGCTTGATTGCCATTGTGGTGAATTATGACCTATTGATTTGTATATATAAATATATCGATTAGTCATGATAGATTATGCACGGATCGATGTCAACCTCAATATACCCATATGTGTCTTTATATAAAAGAAACATACAGGGTGTAACAAAATATCTGTAGTAACCGGTCACAGTGGCACTCAGTATAGAATACTGAACAACTTTTTGTATAGCGACATTGTGTAATTTCTTTAAAAATGTTGTCATATATTAATGAGTTCAATTTGTATGGAAATTAAAAAAGTATTTTAGGGAAATTATAAAAGTACAAACACCGTATAAACAGTACTATCTGGTACTTAATGCTTCTGTAAACGATCACTATCGTTTTTTCTTTTACAATCTGTATAATAATTAGAATACATTACCTATTGGGAGTTAATTTTTGTTGAACGACTACGAAGGTCACCTACATTGCCAAAAGGATTAGTTAGCTAAAGGGGCAGTGGGTAGACCACATATGACGCAGAACCAATGGCGAAAGGAGACCTCGCACGTTTTCCTTCCTGCCAGATGGACCGATTACGAGAACTAATGCAGCTCGCTGGATGGGGAAAACGGAGTACCGGGTTTGGTGGCACCCATCAGGTGGGCTGGATTTTAAAAAAATACCTATGCCCAACAGTGGAAAGTTATAAACCTTTAACCATTTGTAAAGCTGTCAAATGTCATGCCGGCCATATCGGGGCTTTAAAATTCGCTCCACAAATATTTTGTTCACGAGAACGAAGTCGCGGGCACTAGTTTACAAATAAAACACTCAAACCGGGACCAAACTGTACAACGTGGTGTGTTCCTATAGGGAATAGAATCCGCGATCTCTGGTTCTCGAACAGGTATTATTAGATCGAGACCTATGTGCAAATTGAGATTTTAATCGTGGACGATAGACGACAAAGTGATGGGTATTCAATAGTTTCCGGCGCGTCTTCAGCGTAACGCATGTTTATAAACGAAGCATGTGGAAGATGGTGACCATACTTTGTTATCAAAGGTGTATAATGCTTTTTATTAATATTTAGGAAAATGTGTTGCAGTTCTGTTTGAGAAATTCAGGAGCCAACCATTTTTTGGGGATTCTCACTGAAAGATAAACAAACCCATACTCGTAACAAAAGTCATACGAGACTTGGATGTCAGTTCCTCTCTCTCTCACTGCAGTTTGTCTCAGCAAATACACTTATCGAATTGAAATTTGGCTCACTTATAAAACTGGTTTATTCACTTCTACTCCAAGAGTAAGAAAAATCTTAGGCAAGGGGTGACCCAAAAATAGAAGGTACGTGGTGGGGGAGATCCAGTATTGAACTGATATGAGCTGATGATTTGAATGATAATATGTTGCATATTTCTTTACAATTCTATCAACCAAATCTTTCTCAATTGCCAGTTATCGTGGAAGTGTGATTGATGAATGCTATGAAATTCAAATGTTATTGATGTTATTTCTTGTAATAGATTCGGTGGTTGGTACTTGGTAGAACTATGATAAGTAAACTATCATTCAATTCTACATCTTATGATGGCGTATTGCTTAAGGTTATCGATAAACTACCTAGTTAGATTTTGGACAGTCCAAGCCCTATTATGGACAGTTTTAACCTTTTCACCCATGCCCTCCTCCCTCCAGGAGGGGCCTAGGGAATAGATTTTTTTTTAATGTTTCTGGAAGGCAAGTTTGCTTATTGATTGTTGATTTACGTACTTATATTAAAACCATGTGAAATACTATATCTAGTTTACTTTCGGATCTCCCCCTTCCTTCTACTCCTTTCCCTAAAATAGACCAATGTAGCTTATCCTAACTCCCTTAACCAGGTCACATGGTTTATTGATTACCGGTCGTGTTCTTTACAACATAAAGAATATACTTAAGTATATATTATACTAGCTGTTGCCCGCGACTTCGTTCGCGTGGACAACTTAACATTACACATTATTATATATTACTAAATTCTAAAAGAAATCTATTAATCTGGTTATGCATTGAAAATATTTATAAAGATAAAGTTAGTGTGCCGGCGGAGGTTCCGCCCGTTGGACCACAGAATTAATGTTTTTTTTAAAGTTGACATTCTTCATGTTTATCATGAATTAAAAGTTTATCATATAATTATTTATATTTTTTATCTTTTAATATTGTGCAAGAAGTAATGAGTTTTATTTTATTTAAAAAAATATCGCAGGTGATATTCCCTTTCCCCTCCCCCATTCCCTCTTTCCATACCCCCTTCATTCTTTCCTTCCTCATTCCCTTCCTACCACGTTGACAACCCTTTCCCCAACCCCTTACCGCTCCCTATCCCTACCATTCCTCCGCTCTTTATTTTCCACTGCCCTTCTTCCTCTGTCCTACCACCTCCCATTCTCGCTAGCCTCGACCTCATCTTACCTGTCCTTCTCCCCTAACGCCTTCCTACTATCACTCCTCCTCCCAACTTGCCCCTCCCCTGCCCTCTCTTCTTCCCATCCGACTTCCTCCCCATTCTATACCCCTCACTTTTTGACACCTATTTTGCATATCCAAATAACTGTACAACAAAATGTCTGTCAAACTGCTAGACATAGGCCTTCCCCAATGAACGCCACCACACCCGGTCCTCTGCCCTATGGATCCAGCCGCTTCTGGCCACCTTCTTCAGGTCGTCAATCCACCTGGCGGCGGGGCATCGTGGCGATCTGCGGTCTTCACTCTAGAACTCGTCTGCCCCAATGGCCGCCCAAACGGTACTGCGACAGATGTAGCCCACCTACTGCCACTTCAGCTTACTAATTCTTTCGGCTATGTCGGTCACCTTCGTTATTCGTTGGATCTCCTCATTACGAATCATATCCCTCATAGAGACCGCGAGCATAGCCCTATAGCTCTCTCAGGAACTTGAAACTTGGGATCAGGCTCACCGTCTGTATCCACGTCTCTGCGCCGTAGTCAGGACGCACTGAATAAAGGCTTTTGTATTTAAACATTGTGGAAAGGGCGACTTGAAGACTTGACGCAGTTTTCCGAATACTGCCCAACTTAACTGGATTCATCTGTCAGCTTCCCTATCGAAATTGATCCTACCCAACTGTATTGTCTCTCCTAGGTAGACGTACTCCTGAACAACTTGGATGCTGACATTGTCGACGATGAACGATCTAATACAGGGCCACTAATTATCGAATAATAAACTTTTTGTATCGAGACTTGTGGAAATACCCTGAAATACAACAGCTAAAATAAATAAATAAAACTATAAATTAGCTTTAAAACGCTTCTATCCCTCTCTGTCAAGTTTTTGCATTGACCAGTAATGTTGTACTGCACTGTCATACTAATGATACGAAATAAGAGGTCAACTTGTAGATCAGTTTCCTGACATTTTATACCAGAAACGATAAAAGTATCTATTTTCATTTAGGAATTAATTTATTACTACCAAATGTGCATTTGAAATAAATTATCAATTTTTATTGCAGTTATGGTACACTATTTTGGCTATAATGGCTTACACATAAGATATAGATAAATACTGTGGCGGACTTTTTTGTAGAACTTTTTAAGATAAACATTTCCATCATACATTACATACGTGTAACTCTAGCGGTTTTGGCAGCGCACGCCAGAATAGCTCGCAGATGGTAGATTTTTTCCTGCTTTCTTGATATTTTGGACAATTCACACAATATCTTTATAAATTGTAGCCTATGTGTTATTCTAATGTATAAGCTATATTATTGTAAAGTTTCATGAAAATCCAGTTTTTACGTGAAAGAGTAACAAACATCCATCCATACTTACAAACTTTCACGTTTATAATATTATAGATATATATAGTAGAATTTTCTAGATCTTAGTACTCCTAGTATGTACCTGACAGTAGGTACACAGATTTCTTTAAAGTACTGATGATGTCTTCCTCTTTGTCTCTGTGTAAATGATGGTATCCATAGTTTTATCAGGTTTTTGTTTTGTTGAAAAAAGTCATCGGTTAGTCATAGGTCATTGGTGCGAAGCCGGGCATACTCATATATTGGTATTTGGCAGATAATTTATTAATATTACGAGGCTGCGTTGAGTTAGGTATTTAAATATAGTGTCAATTATAATGTTCAGGATTAGAAATATATATTTATATTGTTTTAATATACCCTACATTATTCTAATAACATTTCTAGCTTGCTCGGTTACTTGACTTGTGTTATATGTCTTTAGCTTGAATTCAGCTTTACATTTTGTTAGATTTACTACTGGTTATATGTACTTCTTCTAAATAGATTATATTTCTTAGCTTTAATATTATGGCGCCGCTAACAAGTTGAACGACAACCTAAATGATTATTATTAATAATATATTTTTAATTATTATACATTAAACCCGTCTGGCCAGAGCGGGGAGTGTACTCCAAATCCTCCGTCTGTCTTAGGCAGATGAGAGAGGGTTGTGCTCCTGCAGTAAAGACAAAAATAACCTGATGATGATACATTACTTATATATTTAATAGAATTAGTAATTCCATTAGGTTGGTAGCAATATGCTTCCATTCTCAAGACACTAAATGTAGATTTAGACTCGAGCGGTCGTGAGTTTGATACCCACTGGGAAAAAGTAATTTTTTATAAGTTAATCCTGATCTAGTTGTTACATTTGCTAATATAATTACTATTCTTGTTTAATTTCTGTGTAACAGGGTAATCCTAGTTTGGTATTAGACATAGTTGTACATACTTTTTATACAATATTGTATAATATATTTATACTTACTATGTATTTTTTATTTATTTTGTTACAGCTTAGACCACACGTTAGAATAGCGGTGTGTTTGATCGGTCACCTTCATATAATATTGCTCACTGTTTATTATATATTGCTGTATAGTATAGTAATTATCTACTCGTAATATTATAGTGTTTAAAGGTCAGACACGAAACAGTCGACAAGTTTAAGATATACCTACTATTAAAGTAACTATAAAGTCTCAGCAAAAAATATCTAAATACTCGTTGTAATCAGAAAAGTGATTCTTAATCTTTCATGTCATTAAAACCAGTCCTGATATCCATTCCCACTGGAAATAGACACAACAGAGTTCAGTCCCTCAATAGTAGAGATTTATGCACAATTATGATGTCTGGTTTCCGGTAGAGTAGAATAGGAGCACTCCAACTCTTCCCGTGGATGTCGTACAAGGCGACTAAGGGAATACATTATAAAACATCAATCAGGCCTCCCCAACCCGTCTGGCCAGCACGGGGAGTGTAGGCCAAATCCTCCGTCTGTCTCCGGCGGATGAGAGAGGGTTGTGCTCCTGCAGTGGAGATAAAAATAACCTGATGATGCGCAATTACCACGTTACAATATTTAGTATTCTCTGACCTTACGCAGTAATAGAAAACTTTTATTAGTTTCAAGAAAAAGCTAAATTTATATAGGTAAATACAATATATCTTAATGGTACACTTTAAGTATCTCCCAAGTAGCAATCAAGAATAGTGAATAAATCTTACATGTCTATACTTTATCTAAAATTGGATTTTGCTAAATCAAAATGGTTTTCGTTAAGTCATTTTATTCTTTAAGACCAAATAGTTTTATACAACCGCTACTTTAGCAAGTTCAGAATACCTAAAACCAAGTTAAGTATTCTCAAAACTATTTTGTATTAAATATGCCTACAGTTAAATCTTAAAATCTTTTTTTTACTGTACTCAGATTATTTGAAGGCTCACTTAAAACAAAATTAATTAATTGGGGAATTGGTTTAGTATCGCAAAGTAAAATTTGATTTTGTAGATAAACTAAAGATAATTGTGACACCAAGTTCTGGAAACTGTCTTTCTGAAGAATATGTTATTCCTTTATTACTCAAATTAATAAGTTTAGAGTAAAAATACATTTAACGGGACGTTTTCATCAAAATAGACCCAAGTACCTAACTGAAAAATTAAAAAGGTCTGGTGCTTTTCATCCGCAAGTTGTAAAATGCAGAAAACTAGCTTTTGCCCGAGACTTCGTCCACGTAGGTTTCGATATTTACATACTAATTTTAACGATTAATTTCGTTTCCCGTAGGAACGACATGTTTTTCGGGATAAAAACTATGTTATGTCCTATTCCAGGAGCTAACCTGTATGCCAAGTTTCATTCCGATCCGTCCATTGGTTGAAGCGTGATTGAGTAACAAACATCCAAACTTTCGCATTTATAATATTAGTGGGATTCTCCAGTGAGAGCTGTCATAACGTTTTTCTTATACCTACCTACATACGGAATTTCTCAATACAATTTTTATTTAGTAGTATCCATTTAGTTGCATAATATATTCATTTATCAAGTTAAAAAAAATATTAATAATAAATTCATAGTTTTTAGTTGCATAAACTCTTTTCCAGCACAAAATAAACAAGAACAATGAAATGATAAACTAAAGATTCACTTAATACTGAAAAGTATTAAGTAGTAATTCACCAATACGTTTTTTAGAATAAGTTAAGTATAAAATCTCTTAACTTGCACTACTTCAAATGAAACTTGTCTTTATTTTTGCTAAACTAGCCTTACAAAATCAGTATTGTCTAAACTCTTACTTCATTAGGAAAAATTAGATTTAACGCCATTTTGCACTTTAAATGAAAAAAATAATAATAAATTTTCCGATACCACTTCATGAAAAACTAGAACACATTGATATTATAGTCATTCTAACTTCATTAATAACTCATTTATTTATATAAAATGTACTATTCTGCACTATATGCCGCTAAATTTTTCATTTGCAATATAATTATTAAAAAATGTATTGTTCTTTTTCCACTATTTTAAAGGCCCGTCTGTTTTATAGCACTATCTATCGATTTTACACGAGAAACAATCATGCGTTTTCAATTTCCAATGCATACAACGACATAATACAGCATTTTCTAGACATTAAAATTAGTTGTTTAACCGCCATTATCATAAGCCTTCATACTGTTTTTGTATTAAGTATAAAAGTTCACCATATTTTCTTAAAGATTATTACATAAAGTAAAAATAGTTTTAAATTTTACTTCATTAAGTTATGTTAGAATCTGTGCAATTCAGTATTGGTAGTTTTAACTAGGTATTGTAGATATCTTCAAGTCTATTTCTTGGTCTAAAGTCAACCTACAAGATATCTTGAAATCCATTTTATAGGGCTCTGCACAACCACTCTCTTAAGTAGGGTTAAAGTTTGTCTAAACAGTAGTCTTAACTCTGTCTTAAATTTGTCCTAAATGCTGTGCCCACTTGTACTTAACTGTGTCTTGAGGGATATCTTCAGGGATATCTTGAGGGACATAATAGTTTTAACCAAGACAAGAGCTGGAATACGTCTACTTGCCTTCAAGATATCTACAATACCCTTTTAAGACATTCGTTTGCTACTTGGGCTATAGTCATTATGTTGACTTTTTGATCACTATAAACATTTATTTTCGTGAAATTAAATAGATTTCACTTAAGGTAATATTTTTATGACTAATACAATACTTTAAGCCAGTGTTAAATCATTTGAAATTCGATTATGTTCATAATAAAATTACAGCTCAATACGGCTCACTGTTGAGCAGAAATCTAAGTATGGGCCATAGCCATGAACAAATTTAATGGCCATAGTGCAACACGTTGGCTCAGTGTGGGTTGGTGACTTCTTATCCGAGTACGACATAAATGCCTTCTATAGTTTATGCAGCTTCCCTAACAATATTTACCTTCAGCGAAAAGTAAATATAATATAAATATGTCATATACAGGTACATATACATACACACTTACCTATTCGAAAACTAGAATTTATTCCTGTATGATGGATTTTGACTAGTTCAAATTAGCATCCAGACCGGACCAACTTGTACAAATTGTACAAAGTTCTCTGTAAAATGAACTAAATGTAGATTGAACTAAACCCAAAAGTAGTAGCACTTCGTCAACCTAAAGTACACATATGTACTTCAGGTTGACTAAGTGGTAAATTTAGAATTTATAAGATACATATTTAAAAAAATCATGACTTAAAAGACCACCCCCAAAACAGCAATATACTAGTAATAATATTCAACAAATGGGTTTCAAATATCTACGATAGCTACGATGAGCTTCGAGAGTGACAAGGACAGAGAATCGTATTCGTAGCTAAAGCTTTATGGGTGGTCGAGACTTTGTGTTTTTTTTTCATTGCAATTTATGTTAACAACACATTTGGAAAAAATCCGGGAGATCAATAAAACTAATACATAAAAGTTAGCTAATTTGCCAGCCAAACTCACTTTTAAAACTTAAACTATTTCAGAAAAATAAATTGTACAATACTACGAGCATTACCTACTTTTACTTACAGATTTATAATGATTTAGGGAATCACTAAACCATTATGTGATTAGGTATTTAATGCCCAAGGTGTTTATTTTATTTATTTAACAATATATTGCACACACAAAAGAAAAAAAAAACATACAAAACAATGAAAGTAAAGAAAAAAATAACAGGTACAAATGGTAATGCTTATCTCTTTAAGATATTTCTGCCAGCCTACCAGCGACAGACAAAACTTCGTGAAAGGGCAGACATGTGTGTACATAGGTACATAACAATATAGTGTTGAATTTCCGCGCGGACGAAGTCGCAGGCAACAGCTGGTCTGAACTAATAGAATATTGTGTCGTTCATCAAAATAGGTCAAACCGTGTGTAAATAATAATGATATGTACATGTATAGACATTGCAATAAATAAATAATTAAGCCCAGTGCGAGTCTGGCTCGAGCATGAAGGGTTCCGTAATGAGCCAAACAAATAACCAGTGTTTTGAATTTGTTGTTCATAGAATACGAGCTTTAATAAAAAAAAACATTAAGTATTACCGTTTTCGAGATAGAGCCATTTCAGTCATTAAAATGAGATTTTTTTAGTAAATACATAAACTGTTCAAATTTCAACATTCTGTACGTTTCTGAGCAAAATGACATCTGACAGACGAACTCTCGAACAGAGAGTTGGCTCAGAAATAGTTTAGCTCGAAACACTAATAAAAATAAGCCATATTATGGCTGTTTCCTCATAAACTATTCGGGCCCCTAAACAAATAAAAATTGTATCATATAATCCCCATTTATTTAAAATCAAATACTAGTGTTAACTATTCACCGATTACCGAGCATTTAACTGCCTGATAAGCTATGATACACAGTCCTCAAGTTGCATGGTCTAGCATGAGTCTAGCACATAAATACAAGTATAACAACAGAAGTAGGACACCTTGTAGTATGAAATACGGTCGCCGGCACGCCACAAGGGTGCGTTTACACTTCGCAGACGTACCGACACAAAGGAATAAAAAGAGTATTGTGTACGACACACCATGACCTAGATATTTAGATATCGGACATAGCAAGTACTCAAAATATACTTACATTGGGTTCAAAAAATCTATTATAAACTACAACTACTATAACTACTTGTACTACTATAAACTGCTTTTAGAAAAATAAAAATAATATCTAAGGTATGCACATAATAACCGGATAACTTTTGATGTTAGGAATAATGAGTAAGTAAGTGGGTTTCTTGAAAATAATGAATGGGTAACAGGTGAGGTAGGTACTCTTACTCAAAGATGTCCTCCTCTCGAAAAAGCGTCTGAGTATAGAACAGTTGCATGAAAAAACATGAATATGTCGGCCAAATAGGTATCTATAGTAAATATTTTTTGGAAACAAATAATTTTATACAAAAAAAAAGACGCAATATGTGCTAGCCCTAAACCCTAACGCGGTTCAAAGGTTATGATTATACGATATTCGCGCCGTAGTCGGGCGGCAGACACCGTTGCGAAGGTTCGCTTCTCGCGGCCCTACACCCTAACCGTTTGGTAAACTTTTTCTGACTAAATATCTTCTCAATGCATAACGTTTTTATGTAATTTAGGTTTTAATTTAGTTTTATATTAGTTAGGAAAGCTTTTAATTGCACCGCAGTGACACTCGTAGTGTCAGAATTTAATAAATTGGCACGAATTTTATGGATGACGACGACACATCACACGACTATGCATATTATTGTTTTATTTTAAATATTTGTTACGTTTTAAGGCCAGTTGTAATATTATTAATATTAAATTGATAATTATATTAAAAGGATATAACATGGAACTATACATATATACCTACATAGGAATAGGTTATTGTAATTAGATTGAAATAATCATTCGCCTGACAAGTAAATAATTACCTGCCTGATTAGTAAAGTAAAATCAGAATAAAAAAGTTAAGAGCACTCTTAACTATATTTCATCTTAATTTATACATTTGTCCAAAAAGGTATATATAGCATCTATTTCTCTGCCATTTTATCATAATTGGCCGAGTAGTTCTCAAGTTCAGATAGACAGACTTTGAGTTTATCAATACACAGAAGACGAGCCGTTGTCAATTTATCTAGACATCAAATGATCAAGAACTTACATTTTTGTACAGTGGTAAATAGTTACTTATTTCATAACAAACGTGAATATCGTAGTACTTTTACCGCCCCCTGCCTCCAGTTAAGTGATTTTATGAAGAGTTAAGTAGGCACTTTATTAAAACAAGACGCACGTTTTTGTTTTCTTGGCAGATTTGAATCTGAAACTGTCGTAAGGTATAAATGAATCACTATAAGAAAATTCTTGCATTTGTAGTATAAATATATGCACAAATACACACATTAGTAATAATTTTCTTATCATGAAACGATAATTAATTAATTAGTTATTTAATTTATATACACGATATACTGAATTTTCAGTAATTTATTACATACCTGTTAACAGCTTGCGGCTCAACCCTTACATCAATAAAATATATCTCAAAATCTATTTGGGACATTCAGATATACGAGTAAAGAAAACCCTATTAAATCTAAATCAAATAAAAAATCTAAAAGATCTATCAAATCGGATTTAATAAACCATAGTCATCAGCCTGTTAACGTATACTGCTGGATCTATATCCAATATAGAGATTCCCCAATAAACACCGAAAAACACATATAAAACCTACAATTACTCTTTTCATTTGCCCGTGAACTGTATTATTTTACAATCCAAATTATGAATGCGTTTTGTTAGCAGAATATTTATCTTTCCATTAGAGAATTTTTTTTTCATTAAAAAAATCGATTTGCCTCCAAAGCAAATAGCGTATCGAGCGGCTCCTTTCATGTCAACAAAGACAACCCGACAAAAGAGCCGAACTGCGAGACTCATTGTCAGCACTGTTGTTAACTTCACTGCAGTATTTCAGCATTAGTTATTTGAAAGGTGGGTGATCAACTAATTACCTTATAACGTTTTATAGTTGTTTTACTGCCATATTTTTTGTGTTATATTTTTGTTGTTGTTATTAAAGCGCCGTGGTTTATTAGACTACAAGAATCGAGGAATTAGTCTCATATTTAGGAGATTTAAGTTTGAAGTAGGAGTCTCAGTTTTCGTCTAAAACTTTAAGTACAAAATCGTCTTAAATCAGGAGTCGACTCAATATAATAATATCAAGTAGGTAGTAGTAACAAGGTAGGTAGGTAGTATGGCAGGTAGTAGTAAGTAGGTAGGTAGGCGGGGAAGGTACAATTACAGCACGAGTATGAGTTTATAATACGAGTCATGCAATTGTCGTTCCAGACGAAGCACGTATATAAGTTTAAAAAATGTTAAGAAATAATCAAAGTACTCGTCTGCAAATGAAATAACTTTGTTATATTATCCAAAATCGGCTTAAAAAAGCAAAATGTTTAAATATTATTATTTTTCATGTTGCCGTGTGGTTTCCGGTAGATTAGAATAGGACCACTCCAACTCTTCCCGTGGATGTCGTACAAGGCGACTAAGGGAATACGTTATAAAACATCAATCAGGCCTCCCCAACCCGTCTGGCCAGCGCGGGGAGTGTAGGCCAAATCCTCCGTCTGTCTCCGGCAGATGAGAGAGGGTTGTGTTCCTGCAGTGGACACAAAAATAACCTGATGATGATTTTTCATGTTTATGCAGGCCAATAGTTTTAATGCATTTTAGTTATTTTTCTATTGAAGTATCTTTGAACCGAAAATTATGTATGACAGATAATATTAATAATATACTAAAGTGTCATATATAATAATAAATATATGTCCAATAATATCTTTTTATGACTTACCTCTATTTGTCTAACCTCTATATAAAAGTGTTACAAATCTTTTTATGTAATATTTTTCAATGAAAGTATCTACTGATTTGTCTGGACACAAATTCTCACAAAGGTTTGATAAAAAAACGTTATTAAACCAGTATGGGCAGTAATTTTTTAAATATTTTATAATTAAAGAAACTCAATAATTTCCAAATATTTTCGAAAAATCCTATTTTATGTTATATTTTTCTTCACATATATATCGGCAACCAATGAAAGATTCATACCTTACGACTGTAAGGATTTATTGGTAATATGCATACTCCTGTGGATCGCAAAACTTAGGTATTTATTACACATCACTAGGAAGCAATCAAAAGTTTATAAAATCTTATTAATTGGTGATAAGTTTTTCTCATAGTAGAAGTTATGAATAAATGTGGTAAAGGTAAAAAAGGGTTTAATAAAAATGGCAAAATTTTGCCAAATTTTGTAGGTAGTTATGAAACTTTTATTATTTGTTTAAGCTTTCTATGTTTGTTTCTTACATGATGTATTATTGTTCTTGGATGTACCCTGCATCCGACAACGGCATCACAATATGACTGTATTTTTACTCTTATATGGTGGAAATCTTATAATCAAATAAAAACACATTGTAAAACATAACTTTTGATTGCTTCCTATCTGAAGGGCGTAAGAAACAGATTTATGCGTTCCGCAGGAGTGACCGTACCGAGATATCACTAGTTCATACATTTACGGAAGAAATCGCACCTCTGCTCCCGCTATAGCAGTATTTATTATGAGCCAGCGAGAGCTAAAAGTAAAAAAAAATCACCTTTCCTAATTTTTGAGTAGGTATTAAAATATTAACTACATTACATTAATATTAACACCTAGAAAGCGGTCGTCGATAAAAAAAATTTACGTAATAAATGTACCAAGTACAAGTACTCATATGCAATAAATGATTTTGACTATGATTAAAATGTACCTGGAATAATATTTTAATCACATTGAAACATAATTAATGACCGACGCAGGTACACTCAGCCAATTTAATTTCTGACCCATAAAATCATGCCATCCATATAGTATTCTTACACAACCAATAAGTGTCATTTTCGTTGTCATATAAGATCCAATATATAAGGATTCTGGAAAATTAACTAATTAATTACCTAATTACTGTACAATCTGGCACAATAACGATTTTCAGGCAAAAACAGAAAAATAAGACGTTTAAATACACTTAAAATGTATATAGGTAATGCACCGCATACGTTGACATCGTGTGAAAAAGGGATAACACACTTGGATGAGTCAGAAATTAAATTTGCAGACCGTAATTCTTAAACGGTTTATATTTAAATCACCTGCATTGTTTGAAGATTTAGTAGTAATATCCAACTTGCTGAGTGGAAATAAAAAGTATCCAGCCAAATAGCAAAATAAAGTGGAACCTCAGATTTGTTCCTAATTACTATTAATCTGTGTTAATACATCTCCACTCTATTTTAGGCAACTTTAAGATCAAAAGTGCAGCACCTATTCAACACATCATTTATATTGCATACAATACGTTTTCTGTAAGGTTGTCTAACGCTCAATTTTAGAAAGAGACAGAATATTTCTTTCTAAGAGACAGATATAATGGTTCCCACCATGATTACCTTCACCTGAGCGTCACATAATAGTGATGGGATTTTCTTATACTCGATACCTATCGATCTTATCGCTTTGTAATGTAGGTATAAAAAGATAAACATTAAAGTCAGAAACTGCCTGTCGTCAGGCCAAAGTTCTAAGAACAATAACAACTTCAGAAATAATATCTTCTGCTAAGTATAGAAGAAAAATAAAGTGTAATCTGCTTAGGCGGGTTTGCTTTATAAATACTACCTGATTAAAAAGGGATAATATGCTTATTGCCTTATATTGTTATTTTTCAATAAATATATAGGTAGCTAAGATTTCTTAATATGTTCTTTTAAAAAAGGAGTTAATAAAAGGTTGACGCACTAAAAATTCGTTATTCGTACTATGGAAAGAAAGCAGGTACAAATAGCGTAGGTATACTCCGTAATCAGTTGAGTGCCCCTGTGTGTAACAGCTTACTACAGCTGTTTGTTACACCATATATTATCAATATTATCATCATCATCAACCTGATAACGTCCACAGCTGGACATAGGCTTTCGCCAGTGAACGCTCTAACACCCCATTAACACAGTATTTTATTTGCAAACCTATCTCTAAATACTGCATAATAACAGTTATAATGGTGATAAATGCCGCATCGATTCATTCTTGAAAACTTTAGAAGAATAATCTACTATATGAACGCTATGATATCGATAAAATTTTAGGGCACCTCATCGTTACATACGTTTATCGAGGAAGTCACAGCTGAGCACAGCACAACATTAACAAGCATGCACCTTGATGGCACTAAGGGAAAAGTTTTTTTAATCACATCAGTCTTAACAATAAATCATCCCTTTATTTACTTGCTGCCTTGCTACATATTCGCGCACCCGGCTTTGTCTGGTCCCATGATAGATTTGAAGGCGAAGGGGTTCTGAATAACTTCACTACACGGTCAGTGTGCAGAGATTCTATAGAAAATCAACTTTTGTGCAATATCAAAGAACGATATCATAGAATAACCGAGGCGTTCTCTGGGAATTTTTACAGGTGATAGGTTTACTATTTAAATTAAACCTGTATATATATACTTATCACTTATACATGATAATTAGGTATAAACTGTCATACTAACATAAAGGTGATGATTTTTTTTTGTATGAAGACGTTAGGTTATTAAATAATACGAGAATAACCTCTATATACTTGTATTACTCCAATGAAATAAATGACAAAAAAGATGAGTTAAAATAATGGAATAGAAGCAAATTCGCTAATACAAAAGGCACTCCGAACGATGGGGAGTGGCCAGAAAAACATTTTATACCTTTTGGATCCCGGGGGGTCATTCCTTTGTCATGGTAAAAAGTGGTCTCAAAGTCAGGATGCAATAGTGTAATCAATACGGGATGGTCGTCGCGCCGTGGCCCCTTTTTGTTACATTTGACCCAGTGGCAGGTTGTACTGTACTGACTGTGTCGGTCACCTGGTCTGACAGGTTATGTTGGGTTAGGTTTGCAAGTGGAATAAGTAACTGTTCCTAATTTCGATAATGTATTCTGTTCTTTTTAAATAAAAACGATATGAATGAATAAAATCAAGAGTTGATCTTGAATTTTTAGATAGATGTATTGCTGTCAGTATAAACTATCTTTCAAATAATAGTATGGCCTTGAGCTAAACATGACATGGGTTTAAGTTATTTGCGTTATATAATAAATTTTACATAGAGTATCCATGCACCATAGACTTTTATGGCATTGAGTTATTTCAACAATACAGAGTATATTGCCTTATATTATTACTTATGTATTTTATACGAAATAAATAAGTTTTACCGGATGTAATTAGTAAAATACAGTCAGATGTAATCTTTTAGAGTTAATAGGTAGATTGAGTAAAACATTATCGTAGTATTGTATGGACGGAGACCCGGAGCACTCGGAGTTTTAAACTTTTTCTCATCACCCGTTTTTGAATTTAAAAGTTTCATTTAAAGAGACGAAAGATGTTCGGAATTTTAAGAATGAATACAGTTTAGTCCAGTCCATTGTCTTAAGTTTTTGAGCCTTTCTTCTAAAGTTGTGAGCATTTTGAATAGACGATTAGGTAAACACGATTATTTAGACAAAATAGAAATTTTACAAAGGCTGTTATATTCTATTCGTTGGAAATACGTAACCATAATATTTGCCAGAGTAAAGCGCATAAATTAACAAAACCATGTTTAATAACTGATATGCAAGCAACATCACGTCTGCATTCGTTCACAAAATTCTCTATTTCGAAGGCGTAGTGCAGCATGCGTTTGGCGCCTAGCGAGATATACTTTTTCAAGCTATGACTGAACATGAATTCCTCAACACACACCATCAAATCATATTCTACCTTACTACTTTGAAAGAACGGGGAAAATCCCTTATACCTTGCGTGTCAAGGATGAAATCCAAGTTAATTGTTTAAAAAAAAAGTTTGTTTATTCTCCCTTGTTATGTGGAAGTAGGGTTGATTTTTGAGTGTAAAGTTTTTGGTGTTCCTGTTCAAGGATAATAATAATGCATTTTTTGTGTATCCAAGTTGCCCGTGTGCGATGCACCAGTGCATCGTTGTGTGTATATCCTTGTCTAGCAGCTGTGCCTATTATTTTGTCGTTGTGTGCGAATTTAGCGATTAACAAGTTTTGATACATTATGCAAAATATATGTTATATTAATGTGTACAATCCAGTTACCAGAAGTAATCACTTTCAGAAATTTATAAAAAAATCTATAACAAGAAACTGATTTTAGATATGGTGTATGTGTATTACATTATAAACAATTTTGCTCTTTAGAGCAAAATTGTTTATTTTCAATATTTAAGGTACTTTTCGTCGTTATAGCATTATTCCATGATTTTGATCTTAGTCTTCAGCACTTAGTTTTAGAAGTCTTGGACATGTAGGTACTCTGTGGTCAGTCCGTTGCCTCATATCTGCATAGAGGAACATCATGGCAGCGCTTTTTGGATAAACCGTGATTTATCGCTTCTTTTTTCTTTATATCTAGGCATCTATTTCCAATATACTCATAAAGTCGTCTAGTAATGTGACCCAATCGACTCAGCTTATTTTCTTGTAGGTATCTATTAAGTCACGGACGCCAAACTTTGAAACATTTTACTATTAACTCTCCATTCTCACTCGTATAACGTTAACATAACCAACATATCATATTTTAGGTGTACAACGCTTTTAAATATTACCAAATGTAGGTATACCTGGTAGATTAAGATATGCGCCATTGCGTGACCTGCTGACATTTTGAGTAAAAGGTAAAAAAGCTTACTAAGAACATAAGCTAGTTGATGTCACAGTTATATAGCAGATAATGTGTTTGTTTATTTATCCGGTAATTATGCAAATTTATGCTATTGATTCTGTCTAGTCACGACTACACCGTTTGATGTGTTGGGGGGAAGGTGGATGTGTTCGCCCGTAATGAAAGTTTGTATTCGCATTAATTTTAACTTTCTGTGAAAAGAATGTTGCGTTCGATTAACAAAATCATGCAACGAACAAAAAATATAATTTATTGACATTGAAGATTTTGTTCATTCGAAGTGAATTTTAATATTACATTAGGGTATTAACATGAGGGTTTTTCTTTTGTCCATGTCTTTGATTAAATAAATAAAAAAAATTACTGAAGAAAACGAACTTACTTTTGGTGTGTAACTGTACCAACAATCAAAACCGTTGGCTCGCGCTACACTAAAATAAAGAAACTTTTTTTTTGCATCTTTGGCGAGCTATTCCCAAGAACATGTGGAGCGCTATACTACGTTGCTTGATCAAATACATACACCATCCTGTCGGCATTGTAGTTCCTTTATTATCGATACTTTCAAAAAATTCTTGTACACATTTTGTCCTTGTCTAATCCACAGCTGCAAGAGTAGTGGTGTGAAAGGGATGGGTCTAGAGAAACATCTTCGAACATAATTGCTTTCAAAATGAATAGATCATAAACTTTTGTTTAACTATTGTTAAACTTGAAAAGGAATGACAATTTCTTGGCGACATATTTTCTACGTATCTATAAGTACATTTATTAATTAACTAACTGTTGCCCGAGACTTCGTCCGCGTGGACAACTTAACATTACAAATTATTATGTCGGGAAATCCGTAGGAATGGGATGTGTTTTCGGGATTAAAACTATCCTATGTCCTATTACAGGACATAACCTGTATGTATGCCAAGTTTCATCACGATCCGTCCAGGGTTCAAGCGTAATTGAGTAACAAACATCCAAACTTCCGCATTTATAATATTAGTAGGATATAAACTTTCAGTAGGTAGGTATATAGTTTTTACGGGGCGGGCTATTTGACTAAGGCAGTGAATATACATACAATCTCAATAAAAATTTAATGTTTATATACCTACCTACTTATTATATGACAAAAAACGTATTTAAGTTTATCATTATATTAGTAATAACCAATAATTTATTAATTACCATGTGGCAATTCCATAAGTATACTTAGTACATATTTAGAATCAGAATAGTTATTAATATCAGAAAAAAATTTGATACTCTTATGTTATAGATGAGAAATATTCAATGGAACTGATGAATTAACACTATTCTAGCAACAGTCAAAAGTTGATAAATTATTTGTAACTCGAAATTAATAAATTAATGTAAATAAAGAAGTCCTTGTAGTGGTAATTAAGGCGCGTATTGTACCTTTGTTATATAAATACAATATTTTACAACGAATGCGTTACGCAAAAGGGTGCCTTCAGGGCTCCGCCAACGTCCTTGTCAGCTACGGTGCCCTCGAGGAAGGTCTAACTATCAAATAAATATTGCTAGTCAAACGGATATCACCCACGTACATGGAAAATTGAAATAATAGTAGCAAAACACGATATTGTATTGAGCTACAATCACCAGTACAATTAGATCCTCTTACAGGTTTTACCGACAGACTTTTTACTTCATGTAGGTAATATATCTAGGCTTAAAACTGATTTTTAAAGAAATAGATGATTAAATTCATAACGAATGACGAGACAAGCAGCAAACATATAAAATAGGTTTCGTGACAGCTTGAGCGCTAGTGGCTTGGGCGTAGAGGTTGTAGTAGGTTCGATTCTCACTACGGACAGATAACTTTCCACAATTTGGTCCTAGTTTGGATGTCATTTGTATATTATATTTGTGAATTGTCATAGCCTTGTTTAATTCTCTAGTTATGTAGAACAGGGGATAATAATAGTTAGGGATTAGGCGCATGTGTATATATGTCATCGTTCGATCATATAATTGGACATATCATGATGTGCCCGGCCATTTCACGCCCGACGAATAACCTGCCATACAGTTCAATGCTCAGTTCAGTGCAATGTTACGTTTGTCGCAAACGGAATTAACACTAAGTAAATTGCAACTTTATTTAATTCTGTAGTCCACGCGAGTAGAGCCGCGGGCACAGCTAGTACAAAAAAGGGGCTAAGCTATTGTGTCTTCGGTCCTGTCAAATTTTAAAATTGGAACAAATAGTAAACTTTAAAGGCTTTATGACATTATCAAGAAGTTCTATTTCCATATTCAATGGTTACATGACTTCACTGCCGACCAAATAAGTACAGGTAATGCATTTAGAGTAAAACCGAATATTTTACGTAGCTAATTTAGTAGGTAGTCTATGCAACTAATATGTTTAATCCAAAATTATATTTGTATGATTATTCGTTCGTTTTTTGTTTATTAGCCTTCACCGCTCGAGTATTCAACCGATATCTATGAAATGTTGCATACACTTAGCCTATATCGTGGAGATGACATTGCAGGATTAATTTTTGACATGTGGAAAACTGTTCTAGTATTGGAAATTAACAACATATTTTTTGTGATGAAAAGTCAACTTCGAGAAGTTTATCTCAGAGTTAAACAGTCTCAAATAACATAGACTAACTTAGCTTAACAAAGCCTAGAAACTATTTACCTTACCTACGTTTCCTACATAAACGGGTGAATAATGGATATTTTTTCATATACGTTAGGCTCCACTAGACCAGGTGGTTAAAATCTTTCTTTTGTTATTGTATCCGAAAAATACAAGTATACCTATCTTCTCAATGCTCATACAAATTATTATTTTTTTCCAGACCTATAAAATTGATACTATGAAATGTGCTAGACTTCGCCTGCAGGAAAGAACTAAGCTCTCCAGCAAGCCCATCAAACTTGATAAACCGAGGAGATATTGCCAGAAACGATTGGTGAACCCTGAGCACGATGAGGGTCCCAGATGGATTGATTTCTTTCAAAGGTATGCAGATTTGTATGTATGGTTGACAGTTTATATCATATATCGGAGCCAAATTATAGCTACGAGTATGTATAGATAAATCGCTTTCGCCTTTAGTTTGTATAAGCATGTACAAATAGATGACGACTGCAACTGACATGTGATATGATCTGCATAAACATTAAAACATAATTGTCAATTTGGCATGTATTAACTTGACAATAATAAACATACTTGCCTGCACTGTCAATTTTTATATTATTATTTATCTTTTATTCTTATAAATTAAAACGTAAACTTCGCCTGTCTGTACATTGAAGATATTTGCAAAAAAATTGGGGGTCTAAGGATAAGTATTTAACAAAACATATAATTTTAATGTTCCGTACTATTCAGATTGCGATGAGTTTGGACTACATTTGGAGCTGGAAGTGGGGGCGGGGGAGGAAGCAGGGGCGAGAGCGGGGGCGGGAGTGGGAGCGGAAGTGAGAAGGGGTGCGGATTCTGTAGTCCACGCGAGCAGAGCCGCGGGCACAGCTAGTTAACCAACAAAAACATAGAATTCACATCATTCCGGTGAAATAAAAAAAAAGACTGTTTGTCTGTGCATCGCGACGACTTACAAACAAAATAAACAGTCATATGTGCTAAGTTGTCTATCTATTTGTATACGTACATTGCATAATTAGTAACAATGAACGAGTCGTAACATTCATAAATAGAGGGTACAATATAAAAAGTGCGAATCCGTTGCATGCGTGCATGCGTGCGTGCGGCTGTAAGTGTTGTTCTGTATTGTGACTTAACACTACGACACCCAAAGACCAAACAACCTAGCAACCCTAAAATGATGATGATGAATGATAATAACAAACAAGATAGACCAAATAAGGAGCAATATCCAAAATTGATTTGCTAGGCAGACTAGACTAGGAATACCAGGCAGAGGTGGGGCCAGACATGTATTTTACACATTGATCAGGCAGGGGCAGCTCTATGTCCAACAGTAGAAGGTGCTGGGTTCATGAGTATTTGTAATCAGAATCATGGTGGTAGCATTAAGGTTACAGAAAACTACAGAACTTGTATGAACCAGTATGGCAGAAGACCGGTTGCTGGCTCCAGCTCATTGGAGAAGGCCCGAGTGGATGTCAGCAGACTGATGATGATGTATGGACTTCATTTTAAAGAGCATTAAATACAAAAATTAAGCATATTGCTGACTACGTTCCTGTGTGTTCTTTCGCACATTGAGTTAAAATATTTCTTTTTAACAAATGTTTGTAGCTTTTGTATAGGAAGTCGAAAAGTGCTTTCGTTGTGTTCTAGATGTTTATTTTGCAATGCGAGTTTGATTCAATTTTGTATTTGAAGTATGTTTTGATGCGGTAGAATAGCAATTATACTAGCCTACTATTCAGTATTAACTAAATCAAACTAACCTACCTTTATATTGGTTTACTTTTTGCTGGTGGAATAACTCTAGTAATTGTTACAAATGTTTTTTGTTATTATTGTTTTATCTGTCGTTGTATGAGCGAGAAAATAGTGTCATGAATTGATCGTGTCTAACTCCGTAAGAATTTCGGATAATATCTGGCGAGTTAAAAAGCTAGTGCTAAAATGTTGTACTCTTTAAAGTGGATCATGTCATGAGACATTTTCGGTTAAGCTAACTACGATAGTGGGATGCCATATGCATATCCAAATATATCTCCTTATGACGTGGCCTGTCAGAGAGTACACAATGGCTATATAGTTCGACGGATCGGATATTATCCAAAATGCTTACGGAGAAGGCCCCTCTAGTTTTTATATTTAAATACTAACTCGTCAACACATGCATAATTATTTTTAGATTTGAAGTGTAAGAGACAGTGTAATTATGTGCACACTTGCAACCGAACCCTTATGGGGCACATACATCTACACTTGTAGCTTTGGGTTTCTCTTCAATTACCATCAGGTCTAATAAATAAAATAACACTTGTTTCTAGATTTCATTGCAACGCGGTGCAACACATGGATTTCAACGAAACGTACAATAACGACAGAGTGCATCAAGAATACGAAGATCTATTTCTCTCAGTACAGAATTTAAAGTTTCAAGGCAATGAACAACATGGCAAGAGGCCACGAACTAGCTTCAAATATAAAACTCCAAGTAATGGACAGACACACAGGTTATTTGTCAAGGAAATGGTAGAAGACATGAAACATATCGAACAGGATCGCTCGTCGCAACTAACTTGTTACTATTATGACGATTACGCTAAATACATACAAAACGTCGATCGATCTAGACCATCGTCGGGAAAATCTAGTATTTTCCTACATGGCTTAAGTTCAAAATTTAAAGAAAATAAAGCTACCCAAGTAGAGACTATCAAAACAATCCATAATCGAAAATATTATAGAACTGAATCTAGAATACGAAAATTGCAAGAAAATGTCGTTAACCAAACGTGTGAACAGATCAACAAAGAACTGCCTGAGGCTATGGAGCATACCAAAATAGCGTTTCAAAAATCTGGAAAGAGAAAAAGTCTGACCATTTCGAGAGCGCAAAGTCCGGAGACCGTTCAAGTGATACGAGTGGAAGTTGTTTGTAACTACAGCAGTAGTTCCACGTTGTCTGACTATGAGGAAAACATAAAACAAATGAAAGGCGACAATGCTAAATTTATTGACAAAGTGGAACAGGTGACTGCTAGCAATTCCCGTTTTACTAATAAGTATCTTTTGACAAATTCTGTGAAGACGCTAGACGAGCGGGTGTCGGGAGGTGACAAAGTTACTTTGCTTTGTAAGACTTTTAGGTTGTCAGATAGATCTAAGGCATTATCAAACAAGAAAACAGTTAATGCTGTAAAAAAATAAAAAATCTAACACTAAATATTATTATGGATTGTTTTGTAAGTATAAAGTTCCACTGTGTGTATATAACAGGACTAGATATGTATATAGATAAATAAATATGTTACACTGACCTCATTAACAATTGCCGAGATGACACGGACCGAGCGAGACTCATTGCTGTGTCAGAGAAGGAGTCAGGGCAGTGGCTACACGCTTTGCCCTCTGAGAACCTGGGAACGGTTATGGGCCCTATACATCTGCGCATAGCCGTATGCCTGCGTCTCGGGGTCAAAGTGTGTGAGCCACACAACTGCGTATGCGGCCGAGGCGTGGACCAGTTCGGACACCATGGACTGTCATGTGTGAGGAGCGCCGGCCGAATGTATCGCCACGGCGCTATAAATGACATCATCCGTCGAGCCCTTGCAACCGCCTCCGTGCCGGCAACTTTGGAACCAAGTGGCATGTCGAGGGACGATGGCAAGAGGCCCGACGGAGCGACCCTAGTGCCGTGGACCCGGGGCCGAGCACTGGTGTGGGACGCCACTTGTGCGGATACTCTGGCCGCGTCCCACATCCAGAAAACAGCTCACAAAGCCGGCGCCGCCGCCGAAAATGCCCAGTTCCTCAAGCGTCGCAAATACTCGGGTTTGACGGACCATTACGAGTTTGCGGCGCTTGCGGTGGAGACAATGGGTCCATGGTCGTCCGACACAAAAAAAAATATTATTGATATTTCGAAGCGACTGGTCCTCGCCTCCGGATACTCCAGGGCTGGCGCGTACCTCGCACAAAGGCTTAGCATGGCGATCCAGCGAGGTAACGCCGCCAGTGTCCTGGGGACCATGCCGTACACAGGCGAGCTGGACGACGTGTTTTTACTGTAACGCGTTTTATATATTAGTTTTTAATACTGTATATAGTTGTATAAATTTTCATTAAGTTAATCTATACATATAATAAAATAATACCTGTTACGAGTAATAATTAGTATTAAATATTTTTAATATTAATTATTATATTAATTTATCTAAGAGTATGTGATACTCAAACAAAAAGTGGTGAAATAAATATTTTTGTTTCCAAAATCTGAATATCTTGTCAATGAGGTAATCAGATTTGTTTACGGAAAATCACATTTTCATTCAATTCAAAGCCTTGAAAGCCTTCTAAAAAAACTTGGGTTTGCTTAAAGTTTGCGCTAGAGCACAGAACAGATAAGTACGCAACTTTAATCTAAATGTGTAATTATTTTGAACTTCGTTATTGGCTGTGTAATTTTATAATAATTTCTAATAGTAATTCAATTGTTATTCTGTGAAGTTAATGAAGTAAAAAAATAATAAATAAATCAATAAATAACTATTTAAAATAGTCCACACTCATATTAATATTCTATTGCTATCAATAGAAATATACACGGTCAGTCATTGCCATAAATTAATGTGTCTTCAGTGGTCATGTTTAACTATGAAGGTAAAAAAAATTTGGTGGGCGCCATTGGGGCGCGAATATGTTTCTCCTCATGTGTTCAGTCTACAATATTTGAATGTATTAAATTTATTAGTACCAGTGAGTGGAAACAGAAACTAGCCAGTCAGGCAGACTACAGTTAAAAGAAAGAAAAAAACATGATGTTCTGTGCATATAGTTTCATTATACTATGGTATTACTTTAGTCATCTTGTGATTACCACTGTATTAATAGGTACTATATGAGTACATAAATTGAAGTTCTTAAAATTTATACCTGTGTTTAAATTAGATAACTGTTATAAATCAGAATAATTAAAAAATATGGTAGTACTCCGTGTACGAATATATACCTACACTGTATATAATTGACAGATTCAAATATCTATGAAGACCGAGAAAATTAATGATAATAATGAATGTTATCTAACGATACTATACTGGGACATTTTTACGACAATCTGGGCTGGCTTTAAATACCTGCAAGAAAAACCTGACGACCCTCTGGCGCCACCCTTACTTCGTAACAGATGGTTGCCAAACTTTTGGCAGCTATTCAATTCATACTATTCATCGTTAACTGGTTAATTGCATATGAAAGGCATTAAGTAGTTATATTCAAGTAGGTAGGAATTAGCTAGGTATATTAAGGTATATTTAATTCCTACAAGTATTGTAGGATTCCTACAAGTATGTTTACAAACTAAATGAGGTAGGTACATAGGTACTCATTTGTATCGGGTAAAAAGTTTAAGAACTCTTTGAAAAGTTTTTCAAAATTGGATCACGTTTAAATCGTCTTATTCAATTTTGATTTATTTAATATCAATGTTATTTTTTTTAATATATCAATTACTTATATCGCGTTTTTCTTTAGGCTTGGCTTGATTAGAGGAGTTACTTTTTGAATGATTTACAGAAAATTCTGGTTTGGGATTAGACAAGTGTATGTGTATGTTCTTTAATTAAATATAAAATAAAAATAAAATTTGGAAACGTTAATTTTAAAGAAATACTTGGCGAGTGAGTGTGACATAGACGCAAAAAATATTGAGAGCCTCTGTCGGTCGGAAAAAAGTAAATTCACACACCTTGTGATTTAGTGCGGTGGTGCGCACGATCAATTTTGGAACTACTTTTTTTTTAAATTAGTAGAAGTACACGCAAAAAAAATATCGTTTTGTAATCAATCTTTTATTTTTTAGAGTTTTGAAATACTTTGTTTTTATATGGAAAGTTTTGCAACAAATAAAATTATGATTGATTTTAATCATGACTTTAAAATAATGAATATAAACATTATGTTTTATCTCCCCAGAAACAATAATTTTCCTTTTTTTATGTGTCCCTGATATCGCAAATAGTAAAAAAAAGTTTAAAAAATCGCTGTGAAAAATAAATGTGGTTCTGCTCTTTGGACAGAGCAATATATATCCCTATTTATTTGGATATTATAATTAAAGATACGAGCTTGTGCGATGTCTTATATACGAGTAGATTTAGTCAAATGGAGCATTAGATAATGTGTAGGCACATTTTTGTAAAAAACTAAAACTGGTATGCGTGTTTGCGAAACCAGCGGCGAGTTATACGAATGCACAAAATGTCCCACTTATTGTTATAGATTGGATGGATGGAGCTTGGTAGAACTCCATATGAAATTCTACACTTGTAACGGCTTAGCGACGAAAACCCAAAGTAGGTCATTTTTAAAGAAAATAAAATTGTGGAAAACTAATACATGTATTTAATTTGAGGCTGTATTTCCGAAATATATTTTGGAAACGAGTTAACTCTCTAAATTTTAAGTATGGTGCAAGTGCAACCTATTATTTCGATGCGCACATATTTCATTTCCTTCCATTGCCTTGTAAAGTTGATTTACTGAAAAATATACCTACGATTACGAATGTTTTTTTTTTGGTCAGACACCCCGCAGTAAGGCGAAGTTTCTGCGAAATTATAACTTAATTACTCGGTAGCTTAAGTTCGCGTGCAAGTTTCACTGAATCGTAGCCAGCAGCCAGTGGTACGGTGCATGCGCCGCCCCGCCCAGATACTAAACCTAGTCACGGAATTCTAGACATCGATTGTAATTATAATTAATGGCCGTTGTTGACTTCCTATAAAATATTCTATTAATAGCACAGAATACTTTTGTCCTGGAAACTTCAATGGTCTCTTAGTGAAAACATTAAGAATTGTGTATTCAAAATAGCCAAGAGATGGCGCTGTCTTAACTATATAATAACCAGAATTATGAAGGCTCACACTTGAAATACAGTGAGTATAAATATGATTACTATATCTAGCAAATATTATATAAGTTAAAGGCGAAACTAATTTTAGTGCTATTACATTTTAAATAAGTACCTTCAGAATAGGCCTATTATACATAGTTTAGTTAGACAATATATAGGCAGTGAAATGTTACGCGTCCCTCGTCCGTTTATTAACCAATTAATGCATTTCTATGTCCAAGCGGACAAAGTCTACGTTTGACATAGGTAAATGCGATAGATTTATAGTTAGCACATTTTAATAGTAAGAGAAGACGCGGATGCGAAGCGGTGTTCCTGTCCCTTACAAACCAAAGCCAAAGTATTACAAACCAAAAGTATTCTTAATGTCGCCAAAAAAGTTGCTGACCACCTTAAAATTATCTGCGTGCCATGCTCAACGTGTATAACATGTAAGAAAATGTAACAACTATCGTATTATCTTCTAACATGGTCATTGGCACTCAGCGTTGAAATCAATTTCTAGATTTTGTAGTAATAGTATATCTAAAATTATTAAGTCTTCATACAGTTTGTTTAATATCCCAAAAAGAAGCAATAACTAAAGCTGTATAAAACGGACGGCACGCGTATTTTGTTACACCTCGCTATTATATAGTACGTTGTATCAGTAAATATCGAATATACCGACCGTCCCAAATCGAAACCTTCAGAAAAGCAGTTATGAGGTCCCTCATATAGGAAAGGGGCAAGCATGTTTTCTTTGAATAATTGAAAGGATTAAAGTAATAAATATAAATATATATATATATATAGTTATTACGATAAAAATAATATCGTCAGAAGGATAAATTGAATGGTGTAAGTGCTTCCGCTTCGCAACAGTGATTGTCCAATTATGAAATACTAGCTTTATCTCGCGTCTCGTACCATTAGAAAAAGTGCTTATGTCAGTTTTTCCTGACTTGTTTATTAAATATCGTTACTGTTCGACTCTTCAAAATCATTAATTGCAGTGGAACGTGTTCGTAACGAAGCACTCAGAAGACCGATTTAAAATCAAAATTTGTTAGGAGATCGGTAACAGTGGTTGATCGCATATCTGGGGATGCCACTTTACAATTTACTAAAGTTTTATTCTAAGGGAGAAATTTGTTAAGTTACTCTGTTTATTTCGTTTCAATTGTACGTTTTTTATTACAAAGTGTTGCACCATAGAATACTTAATAATACTATCACACTGAGTTGAATATATTTTAATGCATCCTAATAATATCTCTAACGTCTAATAATATGAGACGTATGCTTGACGGTTTACCTTTAAGTAAAAATTTATCACCTGTGGTTTTAGAGATTTAGAGATAAGTTTTTTTTTTAAATTAAATTGATACATGTATTAACAATATTGTTTTTTATGTTAATATCGTCATTTTATGAAATGCTACTTAAATCCCTATACAGTTTTAGTCATATTCTTCAACAAACCTCAATGACATACATATCAAGGACTATCCTAAGCTCCATCAGAAATTTTTTGACCTTTAATAAGCAGTACCTATGAACCTCTTCGTATTCTTAATAAAAAAAATGTATTAATTTTTGAATGTGGAGTTGTGCTAGCAAAAGTGTCGAATCTGTGTTAGAGTATAAGCCTAGGCGAGATCACAGCCAGAGTCGGCAATGATTAACGATCGGTGCGGAGCGGAAACGTTTCAGAATATTAATTTGTAGTGGAGGTCACCAGCGGCCTGGCAAGTGTGACATAGCCACACCGAAAGGATTGGTACGCCATGGGCCACCCCGCCCGATGGGGTGAAATGTGTGTGCCGAATTTATAGGTGTGAGATGGAACTTCAGGGTAGCTAAAGGGTGAGGTGGACTTCGGACCTCCCTCACTTGGGGGGGTTGTAAACCCCCCAATTTGCCCTAGTCCGGCACCCCGCCCGAGGCTCCCCCGTCCGTTCCTGTCCAAGCGATAAGAGGGAAGAGGGGTGAGCGTCAAATGGACGTTTTACGCATAATTTAGAGCAGTAAATGGATTCGAACAGTCTCCACACAGCATACCTACCTCGGAGGCATTAACTTACTGATTGCTTGGAACAACACCACTTTAATACGTGTATTTTAGGTACGTATGAAAATACTGCTAAGCTACAATTTTTATTGCAATTCAATTGAAATACATTATCGCACGTAGAATAACATAAAAAGAAACACATACACAAGGTTAGATTACGATATAAATCAAGGTGGTCATATCGCTATAAGTGATTTTTTTCAGTCATTTTAAGGTCGAGAAAATAAATATTTGAAATTATTATTAACATAAATAATATTGCTGGGATTCTAGTGCGGGGTCCGTTGGGTGGGTCCCACCGTTTTATCTATTTACAATAAGATTACATGCTGTGTTCCGGTTTGATGGGTAAGGTCCATAATAATTAGTCATTAGGTCAATTAGTAATCACACGAGGCATTCAAATCTAGTCTTCAGACTGGCAAAGCACTTGTATCGCTTGGTTTGTTGCAAGCACCAAAGGCTGCAGGTAAATAGGCGACAGTTGCCTATTGAGAAGTAATTACCATCGACCACTTAATTACGTAAAATCAACAAGTTGGTAGTAGCAAATATATAAACGCATAGCACCTTTATTATGAAATAGATAACTATACCTACTTTAACACACTTTCTTATAACACAATGAGAAATTGAGCAAAGGTACAGAGGTATACTAGTATATTACAAGTTGAAGTATCACTATTTTTAATATGCATATCTTCTTCTATATTTACGTGACGAGATTTATATATTTACCTGATGCTTTATATGTTAATCACCTTAACTGTGTTAATAAAATCATGTAAATAATATTCACACGCTCTAAAGAGGCAGCTTTATGTACGATCAACAGAAAAAAATTGGTTGAATTTTCATTAAAAAAAAAACATTTATTAACATTTTGTATTTTTTAAATACTTAATATACATACGAATACACTTGTCTGATCCCAAAGTAGGATTTTCTCGTGCGCTATGGGAATTAAGCAAGAATTGGACAATTCACAAATACAACACCGGACCGAACCACCGTGTACAAATTGTATAAAGTTGTCTGTACCTATAGTGGGAATCGAACCCACGACTTGGGACTCAATTCCAATGAACAAGCCACTAAGGCAAACGAGACGGTAATTCTCTATACGGAGTGTTAAAAAATTCGTTTTTTTTTTAGGTTTGATCCGAAATAATCAGCTGGTCAACCAACTATGACTCACAATCGTAATACCAATGACAATCACTAATGAAAATTCCATGTTTTTTGCAAATATTCCAATCTTGTTTAATTCTATGGGTTTTAGATGTAGGAAATACCGTTATGATATACTCGTAACAACCTATTAGTAACGGCCTCAAAAAGGCTGGGGTCCGCAGTGAGAAGAATAAAAGGAGGAAAGGTCTGAAAAGGTTGATGAATGTGAGTGAGGCTAGTGCGGTGTGTCAGGATCGCGCAAAGTGGCGTTTCATCGTCTCTGCCTACCCCTCTGGGACTAAGGCGTGAGCATTATGTATGTATGTATATATGTATGTACCTAGTATGTACCTATAGTATACCTAGTATGTACCTATAGTATGTACCTATAGTATTTGTTTATTTCGCCGTAAATAACATGTCATTTACATTGGTGTAATATCATAGTGATATATACAATCCCATTTTGATTCGATTGAGGTTTCATTCGAATACGGTTTAAAGTATAATTTTTGGACACAAGATCTAGAACTGCACATATTTTGTTGTAATTACATTCAGGTCATTCATTTTACAATGTATTAGAGACCCTACAATGATATAGTATTCTTAATAATATTCACACATAACTCAATGTGTCCAGCCACTATCGCGAATTATGGCTAATTGCGTGACTCATATTATGATATTTTGTCATTGAATTTTTGACTCATATTTACCAAGATATACCTAGTAGGAAATAAGTATAGAAAGTAAATAAGTAGAAACCAGTGCGTCCTACCCGTAATGACCTACGGCGACGAAATGTGAACACTGACAGTGGGACTAGTCCGAAAACTCAAGGTCGCTCAGCCTGCTAAAGAGCTATGGTCGGAATTTCTTTAAGGGATAGGATCCAAAATGAGGTGATCCGCCAGAGAACTAAAGTCTTCGACACAGCTCAAAAAGTTAGTTGAAATGGCAGTGGGCTGGTCACATCTGTCGGAGAACCGATCACCGCTGGGGACTGGATGAGAAGATTCGAGGACCGGGTTCAGTGTCGCACCTTGGGAGAGGCCTATGTTCAACAATGGACTTTTTCAGGCTGATAATGATGATGAAGTATAAAAAAGCTTATAGTACGTTCGAGCTGACGAGTGTAAGGCCATTCTTCTGTCTAGGCCGCTACAGGCAGATCCATTTTAATTTAATACCCATGCTATTTGTGAATGAAAACATTATGATGAAAGCTGCATTTGCATTGGGTCCGCATCATCGGGATCACATGAACGGGTTAACATCAACTGCCTATATAATAAGTTAGTTCACAAGACAATTTCCAAAATAAAAGGGCGGGGAGGCGATCGCTGTACATGAAATTTTAATTCACGACGACGCTACAATCTATATCACCTATATTATATATCCTTCGCCTCATATGACATCCACATGAAGACTTAGCGTGCTACTGATAAGATAACATAACTCACATAGAAACCTACCTAACCCAGAAAATCACTTAGGTAATCTAAAATAATGCAACCGAGACGCCTGCAAAGATAATGTTGTTTACATATGAGTGTCCATTTTGCAAAGTTGTCACCACACACAGCGCCGATATGAGGAGCAAGAAGCGAGACGGGCGGCGCGACTCTAAGCTACCTATTGAATTTTTAACCATCACGCAACCCTTTTCAATTACGCATTGAAAATGGGGTTGCTTCGCTGTCCAAGCTCGGCTGACAATCCTTTTTGCGTTACTTAATTATTTACGGAAATTTCTTAATTTAGATGCGAGTGCAAAAATCGCGGCAGCAGACGGGTGTACTATACTGTTTCGTTGTGTAAGAAGTTTAAAAATATATTTTTATTTATATACTTTAGTTATGAAAACGTGCTGACTTAACGAATCCACTTGAACACGTCAATTATCTCCGTGTGGTAGCCGGTACCGAAAATCACCACTCCCAGTCTATTGTGTGTCTTACAAGATGACTAAAGGATAAATCTAGGAGATGGGAAGCTGCATCGTCTGTGTACTAAACTCCATCTACTGCGCTCTCGAAAACAAGCAGAAAGTGGTGATTAGGCCTCGTATACAACACTCACACCTAAACACGTAGGTACTTATTATCTTTCTTATTATAATATTGCAAACTAGTCTCTGTTTCAAATTTTTACTAACAACTAATTTGCCAAAGCCTCTGTCTAAGGTCAATTATATTTTATTATGTTTAATTTCCGCAAAGTTAACGTTCACGTTAATGCATGAGATGAGGCTTCCATCAAATAACTTTCATAATTTTCTAATCTATTGGAGGAAGTTAAAAGTACCAACCTACCTATACCTACTTCTGGGTATTCTATTAGTGATGAGTATTCTACTTCTAATTTAAAGTGAGATATTGATTTGGTGTAATAGATCTCCGTTTGGTTTAATAAAAATCCGGCAGATGTATTCGAATACTTCCGTCCAAAATGAAAAATATCCAACTAGAATCATGTCCAATTTACAAATTGATTAATACTCTTAATCTGCGCTCAGTTACAAATTATCTGATAGTAACTAATAGTAATCGAAATATTATATTTCTATTACAAGCAATAAGTTAACTATAGCTATTATATCTTTTCCATTTTTTTAAGTGCAATAAAGAGTAATTTCATTGAATTGAATTGAATAACAAACATGTTTTTTTTAATACAGTGAAATTTTGAAATCACTTGATATACTTATGTCTCCTCATAATAATGTTACATTATGCACAATCTGCAGGCAACTACGACACAACTTTTGCTTGATTTCGATTACACTAGAAAGTTTCATAGCTTCATACCTAAGGGAAAAATATGCGCACTCCAAAAAGTTTTTCACCTTCATGTAGCTAACTGATACCTACTAGTATTAGCGACTCAGTTACAATGTGTTCTGTTACACGCTTATCGCATTTGTCGCGCATTTTCTTCTATAAGAAATAACTTTTGATTGTCGTGATAAGAAGACCATTCTCTCTATATTTAAGACATATATAGGTTCATAATAATTAATATATTTATATATATAATTTTTGGACGAACCTATCCAACAGCTCAAACCATTGTTGGGTCTCGAAGCTTGAAATGCAGTATAATAGGTAGAGGTTCCCTGTCCAATTTGGTACTGAACGCATTATCCCAGTCTTTGCAGTTACTCTTAAGTTAACTGGAAGAGATCCCTGAGTGGGGTGGGATAAGTCAGACTTTGTACACAATTTTACATTATTAATTTTGGGACAATAAAGCGTTTACGTACATACTCGTATGTTAAAGAATTTCTTCTAATTCCATCCCTAAAGGGTTAAAATTCCACACAGGAGTTTCCATTTTATCTGAACGTTAAAATGGAAATAGTACCCAACTGCTGCAAATTTTTCATTGAAGATTAACATACTCTTCAAAATTTAAAGTACGTCATTAAAAGACCTTACATACTGGCCAGTAGTTACGGGTAGCATCGGCGCTATGAAATCCACGTGTAAAGGAGATACATATTATAATTTAAGCCCGGGGGCGACGTTCGTAGCAAGTATTCTAAACGCACCCACCCCCGATAGCCGCGTAAGTCCGAGTACCTTGCCGCGCGCGCGTGTGTGCGTGTCCGACGTGTGTGTACGCACAAATTCATAATAGGTGTGCGTTGTGCTACGCTCAAATTTTACATCTCACATCTCAGCTACACAGGATGTTTTCACTACATTTTAAGCTAAACAAATTAATAACAACTTCTCTTTTTCTTTGCTGAAATACTTAGCTGAACTTTTACGTTTTATTCAGTTAAATCTGGACGTTTGAAGTTACTTTCCAATTTAGTCGGGTTATAAAAATTGGCTGCTAGCTTCATAATTTTTTAGCAGCCAATTTTTGACTGCTACTTTTGGCTGCTAACTTCACACCGGTAGGTTTAAAGGTGTTTGATAGAAAGTTTGTACAGTACAGGCCACAAGTCCAGCACCTTAAGTAAGTACCTACATTGTATTGGTTTTACTGGAAACGTAAAGATTACGCGCGTGATCTAAGCGGGAAAATTTGGAACTGAGAATGCAAACAGAGATGATACTTGAGAATTGACGCCATGTGACTTCCTGCGCTAACTTCGAACTGTCCAATTAATACTGAAAAAGTTTCGATTTGCTGCCGTTTAAAGCGCTGAGGTGAATTATTGCGTTCGCAAATATAACACAAGATGCTATTCGCTGATTACCTATAGCTGTCCATAAGGTCTTGTAATATAGTCTTATAAAAATCATTTACAGTTACTTTAATCCGTCTCTGAGGTTCGGGTATTAATAGTAGTAGTCAATAAATCAATACGTTATTGTACAAGCGAAGGTCCCGAAACACGTCTATTCAGATAATCACAAATCGGTCTTGATTCGATTTTCACTTTCACAATTCAGTAGGTACCTAGAGTAAGAATATTTTAAGGAAGTATTAGAAAGATAAATCCACACGTTGTGTAATGAAGAGAAGCCCATGTAAATTTCAATTTTAAAACTTTTAAAACCTTTTCACTAAGTACATATTTTAAACCAAAATCAATTAGCTAACGAGAACACCCTTGAGCTTACTTACGGACATGCGTGCTATACTATACCTAGCCATACCTATATGGTACGTTATTAATTTATCTGTGGCGGAGAACTAACCATCGCCCGGCGCCCCCTCCGCCTGGCGGCGCCCCCTGCCACCCGCGCGAGGTACTGTTTAAACATTTCCAAATGAGTATGCAGAAGACTGTACCTAATACATGGTCACGCGTAGAGCATACGTGGGCTCCCGTCAGCCCTGGCCCTCTAAATTACTTGAGCTTTAATTAAAAGCCCAGCTATTCTGTACATGACAAGTATTTCAACTACGACCGGTATGACCTCTGATAGTGCTGGCTAGTACTGAATTTCGTTTCACTATTATTTCAACTTGGCACTTCTTGTCGATTTTCGTCAGACTTTATAAACGAAGAATTTAAATTTTACACGCTTGTGTTATTTATTTCAGTGAAGATAATGAGCCTTTTTCATTACTTACGTACATTCTGTACTTACCTCGATGACATGGGAGGTTTGACTTGATTTGGATATTTTTTTATTTCTTTGTATATATTATGTTTAGTTTAACTTTAAAATATAAACTAAAAAATGAGTTAGTGTATCACTGTCCCTAATTCGTCATTTTTGCTAATATGAATAAGATTGATATTACAACGGAACGACATCCTGTTTCAGCATTTGCATAAATAACTATGCCTTTCATGCGGTGCGGCGTGCGTTTTACGTCTTTATGGTGAGTGGAGTAAGAAGCACTTTCTTCGATAACTAAGTGCCTATTCACTTAAAAAAATATTTGAACTCATTTTATCGACTCTACGGGCCTTCACAGTAGCTTTTGTCATGCCAATTTGATTTTAGATGCTAACTCTACTCGAGTAATGAGTTTGTTTTAGAGAATTATCTCTGCAGTTAATCAACTTCTTACAGTGACAAGCAGTAGAGTCATATTTGTAGTGATAGCTATACATTTTGCTGTTTTATTTTTATTCCATTTATGAGGCCTAAATTTAATGCAGAAGGCCTAATTGGCTCGATAAGATTTAATTAAAATCATCCCTGTGATCATTTTTTTATATTTATGCAGTCATGTTGAATCTAGAATACCGTGGCCACTGTAGTCTTGCTTCATATCCCAAATACAGTCAGTATCCCAAACACCCTGCGGACTAGATTGGAATGCTTCCTTTGCATGTTTGTTTACCTACCTTTCAAAACTGAATACATTAATGCCTGCGCTGTTTGGTGACAAATAAAAGTTCAAAAATGTTTAGTTGTACAGTGAGCCGCGGGACTGATTATAATAATTTGCAGCGGCATCATAGAGAAAGCGTGAATGTTTACTAATTAAACCCTTGTCTCAATACGATACGTTCCATAAAAGATTATTAATGTATTTTTAGTGGATAGAGCTTGAACTAATTGACTATGGCATACAGCAATACCTACTGGAGGGGAGTCGCTGTACTAAGGGTACCTCTGCTAAGTGCACAAGACCATTGGTCATGCACCGTATTGAAAAAGAGTATGGGAGGTTATGAATGGGTTGTTCGGTTTATTTCGTCCGTTACGTAGAGACAAAGTAAAAGTGTACATGTGTGTGTGGATCCTCCCGCAAGAAATGACAGGATGTTTCGCATTGGAAGAAAACGCCATAGCGTCTCCCCTCTGGGTCGAGCCGGCGGCCCCGCGTTGCTCTAAAGACAATACGGTATCACAGAGGACGATTGTGTAAATTTAGATTTTGCGAAAAAAATAAGTGATTCATGTACAATTTAATTAACTGAATTCAGCGATAAACTGTGTTAAGTCTCAGCTGCTATACTTTTTAAATTAGCCTTCATAATCCAACAAAAAATTAAAGTAAAAAATCGTAAAAAGTAATCGGTTTTCTTTCCTCTTGCAAATTTTTCATTTCAGACTTGACAGGATGGGTACCTCTGCCGTACAGATGAGTAGGTACTTATGTCAACTGTAATTATCTAGTGAATATTCGTTTGAAACTTAGATGTAGGTAAGGATATTATTATGTAGGTATGACGAGGTAGGATAAGATTTACATATATTCGGTCAGAATTTTGATTTTTGTGGCGCACTGAACCTATACAGTAATTTTAAATACTTAATATTTAATTTGCTCAAGTGATACATTTGCCAAAAAATGTGATCTTTACAAAAAAGCTTGAGACGCTCGATATCTTTGTACTGTATACGGTTAAAATCAAAACTTCATTCTTTTCAGAAATAATCAAAGAATTCGTGTTTTTCACGACTTCATCACTAAGGCAAAGTCAAAATCCTTTATTCCACATGAGTACACTTGGTACATTATACACGTTAATTTTCACCGACTACCGCTTCCTAGATGTTAGAGGTGTGAAGAAAACTTTCATGACCAACAACTTCTTGGCAACGAGCATAATAGATTTGTCTAATTACCTAATTATGAAGATGTAACAACGGTTTCTTTACTTGTACATATAGTGGGCAATATATCTTAATTACATAAAGCAGGAATCTGTTGACACAAGACATCGAAATTTGTTTCCTATCTAATATGAGGACAGTATCCACATTCGGGTATTCAGTGACATCACAGCGAGACTTGTACAATAATAGACGTAAAAGTAAGTCAAGGCCATAATTTATTACGTCACGGCATAAACTACCGATACTTCCGAGACTCGTGGGGCTAAACAAGCAGCGGGAAGTGAATGAAACGAAAAGTCAACGGCCGGAGATATTGTTCACAACAACAACCTTAATAACTTGGCCGAACCATTCACAGGGCTGACGAGCGCCGCCGAGACGCGTCGGCCTCCAGATGGGGGAATTAAGCAATTTAATAAAGACGTGGACATGAGTAAAGTTTCGAACGCACGGACTAGAAATTGTATAAAATGTGGCTGAGCACATTTCCATCGTCAGGGGAATTTGCAAAAGGAGGAACAAGGAAGAAGCGGGGGCACCCCTTTCTCTGGGGGGTTAGGGACGTCCATCCGCCCTACATACGCACGAGGGTAGGCTGTTTAGAGCGAGCCGGGCACGCACGCCGCGCCGCCGTTCTCTGTTCTACAGAATCAGGGCTGAGAGCCGCCGGACTCGCAGTCCACGCAGGGCTGACACACGCGTTAGCTTTAAATTTCAAATTAAATTTTTAAGCATTTTTTTATATTTAACTCATATTTTGTTTTTAGCGAGATTATAGAGTCAAAGACATGACATAACAGAAGGCTCATTTACATATTTTTATATGGTGGGTACTTACTTATATTCTAAGTTACAATTATTATTTTCTGCGGTAGACTTTTAGTCTGGATTTGTTTGCTTTATTACTTTATTAGACTATATAAAACAATATTATAATAACAAATCAAGTTTTGCGAAATCAACTGCATTTACATACTCTTTCTATTTCAATCGCAATTTGTACCACCTCCTTGGCCTAGTAGCTTGGCTGTTAGACTAAGCGCCAGAGGTCGTGGTTTCGATAAGCCACCAGGGACAGACAACTAAGTTGGTCCCGGTATGAACGTTATATTTGTTAATTATTCTGTCCTTGTCTAATTCCTATCGTACAGGAGAATATCCTAGTTTGGGAATAGACATAGGTATTGGGTATGTATGTATATGTATAAGAAGTACATATTTTAATTCTTTCTTAATATTTTTTTTAAAATGACTATCGCCTATGTCCTTACATACATCAATATATAGTTAAAGACATGTATTAAAACTCTATTTCAGAGAAAAGTAAAATTAAAATTAACAATTTAAAATATTCAAATAGAATAGTTTGAATTAACCCTAGCACGCTAGTCGCCGCACTAGATGACGTAGGGTGGCGGGGGGCGGCGGAGTGGGGGCGCGGTGCGTCAGAGGGCGAGGGGAGCCCCCCCCGCCCCCACCCGCCCGCTGGCCAGAACGCGGCCGGTAACACGAGTGCGCCTATGCGAGGCATGTATCTTGGACGGGCAGATATAACAGAGAAGTAGCCCCCAGTACCCAGCTTGTAGGTGGTACGCAGTGAAGGCTGCTCTACTTTTAAATAAATCATGAATTAAATTATACAACTTTACAAAAGTTCTATCGGTATATCAAGAGTCTTTTATAAGTCCTGCACTAAGCCTTTCTCGAAATAATGAGAGGTTTATGCTTCGATCACCACCCTGGCAGGTGGAATGGTGATCGCAGCAATAATAAAAAACTACTAGTAGGACAGATAATTTCGTACAGTCATGGGCTCTAATTAGAAATCCATCTAAGGTTTAATATCCTACAGCCAGCTTATACCGATAAGAGCTGACTAAGAGGACATTCCGAGTGTTCAATGCGATGCACAATCTCTATTTTTGTGGTTATCATTTCTAACCAAGGAATGTTGAAACCACTCTTATCTTCTCTCTCATATAATTTGATATGACGTCTCTTTGATAATATATTTGTAAATAGAAAATATCTTTATCGAGTGTCAGTGTCACACAGACTAATCTAAATGACACGACTGTTTATATAATAAAATAATGGAAATAGTAGTTTTCTCTTCTTCTATTTATTTATTTAGTAAACAACAATCACAGACAATATATTACACCATAGTTATAGGTACACATTCCTATTTGGGCAAGCGTACCTATTACGAGTATAAAATTAGAGCTTTTTACCCGAGACTTATAATTAGTTATATTACCCGTCTCAGTTAAATCTGCTAAAGCTGTAATTTGATGGAAAATGTCGACCTTATACACCTTACAGAGTGTTCTGAGAATTTTTCTACGAAATGGCTCCCAAGTTAATGTTCCCGACTGTACAAATAGTATAAGTTGGTTCTAGCTGGGTATTTATATTTGTCAGTTGTCTTGGCCCTAGTTTAATTCTCATGTACAGATAATTCTAGCTTGAGATTATATAAGTGTTATTTATTAATTTTATTATACTTATTATGTACACTCGCAGAAAGGGAACGATTAGTAAGTCGGCCGTCACCTTAAATTGACTGTATTTTTCAATCATGAGGTATTATCTCATGATTGCTGACATGACACGCAAGCACATGAATCACACGGTGATTGAAGTTTCATATTCATTATGCGGATAATTTAAAAATCCTTCAAACCGATAAACATTTCTTTTTCGCGAGTGTACAGTTAAGAACAGAGTTAAATGACAGGCGGAGGAATGTGACATTTACAATAGTACTTAATAGTTCCCTGAAACCCTTTAACTCGGCCCCCCACTATAAGGATGTGTATGCATTATTTAGTGCGAAAAATACGACAGAACGAAAGTAAGATTAACCAATTACTTTAAAGCTAGTTAAAGTGATTTAATCAGAAAAGAAGCCTAGGAAGGCATATTGGTCAGTTAAGTATTGATAAGCTGTCCGTTGTGTCTGCAACTCTGCATCCCTATCATGTACCTTGGTAACCATTGTCAGGTCTAACGTGCAGAAAGGCTTAATAAAGTTAGGTCACAAATGAAATAAAAATAGTGTAGAGCATTTTACCAGCCGTACCAACCTATTTTACATGTGCACGGACTATAGCTGCCCGCCCTACGTATCGGTAGGTACAGTCGAAATAGGTTTCCAACGACGACGCCGAATACATTTTGTGAGGCTCGTGTGCTGCCTCGGAATAGGAACACTCGCTATTTCTTCGACAACGTTTCGAATCGACTAAATCACGTTCGATTTTTCCTTTTTTTTCACTTAAAGGGAAAGTGGTTTGGTTTTTAGTTTTCGGCGGGCTCAAGGAAAATGTTTTCTTAACACTTAAATATAGACCAAAATGTTTTTTTTTTAACTAAATATATTAGGTAATTTCGGTGGTTACATAATAACGTTGTACTGGTGAAACGAAAAATCTTTAATCGTTTTAAAGGAATTTAGTGTTTATATTGAAACAATTTACGGCGAAAGCCTTTTTCTACTTTGAAACAATTTGTTGAAACGAAAGTGATTTTAATTGTCTGTCAATTGTTGTGAGAGGGGGTATTGCGTAGCGGGGGTAGTAGTAGATAGGTAATAGAATTGTATTTCAGTAAGGACCTACCTTCTTAAATGATATAACCTACCTTCATATTTTATTTATTTTGTTTTGTATTTTGTAATTGTGTTTAGTATTACAATTGGTTACTTATATTGTAGTAGCTTAACTTGTATGGATCCTTGATCTGAAATAAAGAATTATTATTATTATATTATATTATTATGACCAAACAAAATACCAGTCGAAAACTGCAACAATATCTTGTTTTTTTACATTCTAATAAAAAAAATCGTAAACTTCGCGTGTCTGTACATTGAAGATATTTGCAAAAATAAAATTTAGGACGTGTAAGAATAAGCAACAGACCACATTTCGATCACTTTTGAAATTTTTGTCTGTTTATCTGTTTGTCTGTGAGTTTGTGCACGCATTACTTAAAAACTAATAACTAAAACAGTATATATTATCTTTGCTAAAACAAAATAATAGTAATTCCGTACTATTCAGAATGCAATGTGTTTGGACTACATTTGGAGATGGGAGTGGGCGTGGGCGTGGGCGTGGGCGTGGGCGTGGGCGTGGGCGTGGGCGTGGGCGTGGGCGTGGGCGTGGGCGTGGGCGTGGGCGTGAGCACGGGAGTGGGCGTGAGCACGGGAGTGGGCGTGGGCGTGGGAAAAGGGAAGTGGGTATGGGAGTGGCAGCGGGAGCGGGTTATTGATAGTCTGAGTGGGAGTGGAAGTGGAAATGGAAGTGGGAGTGGCGGAAGCGGAGGCGGAGGCGGAGGCGGGAGTGGATTCTGTAGTTCACGCGAGCGGAGCCGAGGCAATAGCTAGTATTATATAAAAAACGCATCTTGATAAATTTTCTCATCTATCAATGCACAGCTAAAATGGCTGAGTCTAGAAACTTAAGATTTTAAATAGATTTCCTTAATAACGTAGGCAATTGCCATGAAATTAGTATTTGATATAATAATTATCATACAACTGATAAATATTAACAATAACATATTCTATAGATAGTAAATTTCTTGAATACACTTCACGCCACAGCGTAATAATAAATTATTTTTATTAACAATATGGCATATTTACCCAACTTTTGTGGATCTCATTAAATTGGTATTTCGTCGCTTATCGTACTTGTTGGAAAATTTACTTAGAGCTCTGCCCGCTTACGTAAGCGAACAAACCTTTTGGGAATTGGCACTCAGTACGATAGAGGTTCAGGTTTTAATTGTTATTAACTTATAACTTTATGAGTGTGTATCAGTTAACTTTTATTATACGTGTATTTTTAAGTAGAGTATAGATAGGCCCCAAACTGGGCATACATTTGAAATATGACAGCACTAAAATTATTTTCGTCTTTATCTTTATAATGACAGAGATAGCAAAACTTTTAGTCATGTCAAATAATCTGACCGTACATTTTCTTAGTTATAAACTTTTTATACCGATTCAGTCCACCGATGATACCTATATCCATACGAATACCTATGTCAGGTAATGGACCAACAATAATTTTGAAAACATGTTTCCAAGTTGCTAAAGGTATTACCTACAACAAGCCCTGTTCAAGAATAGCAAGATTAGGAATCTTACCACTTTCTCAAAGAAGTCGTGCCTATTTTGTGCAGTAGTGCCTGAAATATGTAGTTGCCTTTCTAAGTTGTAGATATATAGTTACTACAAATAGATATGAGACACTTTACATGACTTTGCTTGCCTAAAAATATCTAAACTACTAGTGACATAGAATATTTAAATGGATGACGTCACCTCATCGAAGGCTTTCACTATATATAATGTATTAAAAGTTACGTCTGTTCGTATGTTTCATATTATTTTACCATATAAGTACCTACTTTCATAAATATCAACGACAGAACAAAGAAAACCCTTAACTACTAAACCGATTTCCATTTTATAAACCGTCATAGCTAATATATTTTGTTCGTATATCCGCCTACGCCATACACTTTGCTGACCTTTTCAGTGTAAGCTGACAAACAGAGAGGATTTCTTAAATAATGCGAGCGAAGCCGGCGCGGCGGCGGTTAGTCTAGTTAATATTGAGGTAGTGAAGCGGCGTTGCTGGCCTTTATATCAGAGTACTTTGGCTTTTATAGCCCTTAGTATTGATATATCTGCGATAGTTTTTGTAGGTACAGTCACATTTCGAATTAACTGATCAGCTCTTATCAATTTATGATAACATTAAAAATAGACTGAACCTGATTATTTATCTATCAAAGCATATCTCACTAACACAACATAGCACCTACCCACATTGCAAATGATTTTAGCTGCATTGCAGCTGTTTTAGATTTTTCTTACAAAACTTCGAAATGGTAACGTATTTACTAGAAATTGAATTGTAATGATGCATCGAACTCGAGCTAAACAATATGTAGGAAGTTCTACAAGTAAAAAGTTCATCAATATTCGCTGCCGGAACCCTGTTAACCGGGTAATTCGTTACACCCTGTATGGGTATTGAAGAAAAGGTTTTTTCGGCGTTTTCTTTTCAATTAAATTTTATGTTTTAAATGTACCTATAGGTATGAATATTTACTTTAATTTACTTTTATTATTCCAAATAAGAATAATGGACCGAATCAGATATTTAGTTTATAAATATCTGAATATTTATTGGGTCGGGAATCGACCTCTAAACCCCTCAGAGCGTCACAAAACATTTCCTACTGATTGCGATACAATGGTCTTCAGATATCACTACTGATATGAGTCGTAGCAGTTCCAAAAACGAAATGAAAATAGAAATCGTAACCAGGTGTTTTTCTAGTTCTTTTACTGCCTGATCCATAACTTAATATCTGTCAAAAATGTGAAAGAATAAAATAAAAATAAAGCGATCGGGCACATCGTCGTGTCTCATAAAGAGTAATAACGAGGCGTTCCAATAAACAGCGTTCGAGGCGGGCGTGCGTTCCGTAAAGGCAAATCTCTAAATTCAATTAAGGGGCGCGCATTTTTCGGACACAGGCGCTCGGGCCGAGCCGGCAGCCCTTCCGCCGCGCCGCGGGCTCTCGCCCCCGCATTGGAAAATTTTCTCTCGAAAATTGAAGATATTTCGTGCCTTCCTCCCTGGGGGCGACTCGTTTCTCGACACTTATGGTCGGCGTCCTCGGTGTGCAGGAGGCTTTTTACATAAAGTCCACACGTATAGGTATCGATCGAGGGCGGCCGGACAGGGTGTACGCAGATGACGGCCCCCTGCGGCCCCCTGGCTCCCTTGCTTCCCCCTTTCATTATGTAAGTGCGTAACGCGTGCTCGCGCGGACCTGATTAGGGGCCCTCTTTTTTAACTGACCCCCTCACTGGTGGCGATTAAACTTAATTTGAGAGTGTCCTCCGAGTCACGATTAAGTTTCCACTAACTATGCTAAAGCCCGAAGTAAGACAGCCAGCAATTAGGTACTTCGTTAACTTCGCGCCATGTCCTTTCCTCTGAGGACTGTTTCTGTTACAAGTTTCTTGTGGTTAGTTCAAGTTTTTTTAAACTGTTTGCTAAACAGATTTCCTTCAGAGTTTCTAATTATACTAAGATACAGTAATCTTCTAAGAGATGAAAATGTTGTCTTCCATTGTTAAGTCACATGATTGCGGCAAGCTAGGTTAGTATGACAACAAAAAAAAAAAAGAAAATCCACTGGCAGGAGGGTTCAGTTAAACACGCTGCTTTATTTCATTAAGTGACTTCCTTTCAGTTTATAAAGTCTGAAAACATCTGTAAGTACACAGATTCTTAGAACGAATAAAGAAACTGAAAGTTGCTCGTGAATCGTGACGCATAAGCGAAACCAATATACCTGGTTATTAAGCACTAGCTGTGCCCGCGGCTCCGCTCGCGTGAACTACAGAATCCGCCCCCGTTCCCACTTCAGCTCCCGTTCTCTTCCCCCTTGGACTTCCACTCCCACTCAGACTCGAGACTCTCAATATCCCAATCCCAACCCCAACCTCAACCCCATCCCTATCCCCAAAAACAAAATTTCACTCAATCCCATACGCGCTGCGCCGCGGCCGTTGACCTCACCCATATGATGAATATACTCTTACGTTCGAGAAATATTGCATTATTTTTATCAAAATTTTCGTAAAAAAGATATTTTTTTTCATGAATGATTTCTAAATGTGAGTTACCGGAAGAAATATTAACAGTCGTTTTATTATCATCCGATATAATGGCTTCTAGAAAAATTTACTTTATTAATATCTCAGGTTCTAAGTGGTGTATCAAGATGAAACTTGCACCAGATTTTAAGTTAGACCACCAGCAAGACAACTGTGAAAACTGCATCAAATTTCATTCAGTAGTTTTTGCTTGATGCGGTAACAAACATACATACAGATAGACAGACAGACAAAAATTAAAAAAATATATATTTTAGCTTCTATTGGCCCTATAAAGACCCTTCGTACATTTTTTTTAATATCTCTCATGTAAAGACATAAACCAGTTACAGTTTTATTATAAGTATAGATACGAGTAAGTAAGTAAGTAAACTCGTAAGTATCTATTTTAAAAATATTTTAATGTTAAATTGAAAACATTGCAACATTTATATATAATAGCAGAGATTCTCTTATATTATCTAGGTATATATTGAGAAACCTGTGTACAAAAAGTAATAAAACGAAGTCTTTATTTCTTGTCATTATTTTTTTATAAAGTAGGTACTCGTAATCAAGTCACGTGATATATTTATTTTGGCCGTTGGCTTAGTCATTGGACTCGAGCGCCAGAGGTCGTGGTTTCGATTCCTCTGGAGCCCGAAAACCTTGTACAATGTGTTATATTTCTGGATTGTCCTGTCCTTGATTATAGCACAGGTGTAAAACCTAGATTGAGATCCTTGTTTGGGATTGTAATGTATATTGTGAATCATTTATAATAATTTATTATTATTATTATTTAATTAACTAAGTTTAAGATTAAATTTAAGTACAGTGTGGTTCCCGGCTTAGAATAGGGCCACCCCTAATCGTCCCGTATGTGTCATCAAGGCAACTAAGGGATTGCACCAGGGACGGGCAGTAGCGTTCTCCTGTGTATTTTAAGATTAGTACTGAGTGCACCAATCCGCCTGCCAATCATGGTGATAATGGGATAGCCCACCTAAAGTTGTATTCTATTGGGAAGGCTTACCTTATATACGTTGGGCGGTGGATGATGTGAATTAACTCAGACATATATCTTACAGTGTTAATAAAAGCCTTAATACTTTGTGAGTAAATTTATTAACTAGTTTCTTAAACTAGTGATAGGTTTTAAACCCCCCCCCCCCCTCCCCCCCGCGACTACAAGAAAATGCCTTCGGTCTTAAGTTTGCCTGTTGTGTTCTTGTGTGCAAATAAGATTTAAACAAAAACAGCTAAAAATATCTTTCTATTATTAGAAAGAATAGTAGAATGAAGAGCAACTACACCAGGCCAAGTACAGCGACGGCGAAAATAATTAATTCAACCCATGTGAGGTAAGACTTCGTCCATTAGTGGATGTTGACAGGTTTGTGATGATGTGTGTTATCGTCTAAAAGGCTCTTAGTAAGTGCGACTGAAGGAAAATATGACTTACGAATTGATTATTGATATGATCTGCAAATTGGGCCCTTCGCATCGTGACCTCTTCAGCTGAATTAAAATACAAAATAAGCCAACACTAACTGTACCAGAACTTAGCCGACAGAATTCAATCAGTTTGTATTTATTTCAGTTTTAGTTCAATTATTTACGAATAAATAGCCTATAGCTTCTTCTACGAGAACTCCGAATAAAAATTACCTTAAAATTTCCAAACTTTGTATGTATATTTAAAGTCGTTCATACTCGTAATTATATGATGAGTAATACACTGATACAGGTAAACCGTATTAAATGCTTTACAAATAAGATATTAGAATATTTTCCACAACTCTGTCTAACCTACATAACAACAAAAATATAACATATCGGTGGTGTCTGGGAGAAACCTGATAAGTCTTCTGTACAAGCTTTTTTAAAATTTATATTCACTTTTCAAATAAGATGGAACATGGTAAAAAAACATAATTAGGTGAACAATTATAGGTATAAAGAGTGGAGATATGAACGGGCCTTAGAGTGAAAGTACTCGTACTTTAAATATTAAAGATAAATTTTACTTAAAACAAAAGACAATAATGAAGTAACCTTTATTTTATAAATTAATAAAAACTGCATTCAAAATTTTTAGAAAAGTCGCTTGCCTCAACCCGAAGTAAACCGACAAAAATGCGAAAAGAATAACGACCTAGGGATCAAATCTCTCTATTGCATTCTTAACGTATGGAAGATCGTGAAATCTGACTAGGTCATGGGGAAGTTATAATTAATAATACAATCATTTGATAACACATGACATTTTTTGAAATTCTAAAATAGACATGTGTGTTAGAGGAGAAAGACATTTCATGATGTTCCTCAAATTTAAGACGCAATGTTTACTTGAGAGATTTGATCCTTACGGTTGACTGTATCGACATAAAAGTATTTTTTTCGCATTCGTGTTGGTTCGATTCCCGGCTAAGGGAAGGGACGTTTAAGTTTTATTTCCCCAAAATTGTTGCTTACGATAAATTGGCGGTTATGGCTCGATATTATATATTTTGGGGGAAAAACATAATATGATCGCTCCAGAACATAACGTATCATACGTATATTTCGTCATAGTAAAAAAATGCTAGATTCGTAAAATTTCATTAAAGCTAAAACGCAACCTACATATTATTTTACAAAAATGAACTTATCAGGTTTACTAATATATAATAGGTAAGGTCCAATTCTGAAGAATCAACATTTAAAATTTGAGGGATCTATAGTTTCATCTTCATAATACTGTGTGACAGAGATAGTAACAATTTTAGTGCTGTACATTTTAAGGCTGGGCCTTCAGAATTGGGCCAATATACTTTAACACTATTTTGTTTATGGGGGTATACTGACGTTGGCGTTCCATGCGGACGTAGTCACGGGCAAAGGCTTGTAAAATAAAATATGTGATACCACTGATAGTCATTTGTTTACCTGGCTTATACTTAGGTACATCTGCACTGTACAAGTTTTAGCTTTTTACGTATAAACCCTTTTTCTGTGTTTGTTCATTTTACCTGTAACTGGCAGCACGTAATGGAGAGGTCTAGTGAGTTTGGTCGAAATCCCAACAGAGCATGATTTCCACTGGCCGGCTCTTAATAGGGCCCCAAAACTTCTCTGAAAAGATGAAAAGGGGTATCTGCATTAAGTATTCTAAAAGACGAATTGTACAAGAAAAGCAAAGTCTTGTCTTAAACTGGCGCCTCGAAGCTTATATCGAACTTTTCCAATGATCGGACAAGAAGGAATTTTTCAATAAATAGATGTTTGGCGCATCTTCCATTATTTATATTTTAGTATTTGGAATATTAGATGCCTGGAGTTCTCAATCGTTTTTGATTTTGCGTATAAATTTAAAAGTTAAGATTTATGTTTCTTGGGCTGGTCTGGGACATACGAATATTATAAGTTAGTAAGTTTGTGTTACTTGGGATTGGATATCGAATCATTATTATAAATAATATATTTGACTAGTGACCGCCTAGTTGGCTTAGTGGCTTGGTTATTCGTTAGACTCGAGTGAGAGAGTTTATGGGTTTGATCCTCAATAAGGGTAGATAACTTTGTAAATGTTTACAAGTTAGTCTTGGCCTGGATGTTATATTCGTAAATTGACCTGTCCTTGTCTAATTCCCATAGTGGAGAAAATCACATTTTGGGATTAGCGACCAAATGTTCTACCCAGAGCTCCTTAATCGCTGAAATACGAAACTATTTCAGTACTATTTTGAGAGTTGGTGGATACGGAAATTGAAAACTGAAGTTATAGCAAGAACTGACGTCAATTCTCAAGCACTCTCTTATTATGTAGCTTCCAAATTTTGCCGCTAGGAGCGCGCGCTTACCTAGTCAGTTAGACAAATGTACCTATTTATATAATTGTCCTATGGCAAAACAATAAACTGCGTGCTCGGGTGTTCAAAAATGAACTCTGTTAGGGATGTAATTAGTACTAAACCCTACTCGTTTACTAAGCTAGTATTATAATTTTGCATGGTTAGTTATGAGCTGACTCTTCTGTAGTCACAGCGTTTAAGTTAACTTTGTGTTCCAGAATTATAATATACGAAAAGTTTTATCAGCAGTCCTATATTTCATTCCAAACCAACAGTCATACGAAAACCAACGCTATTTGCGTCTCAGTAACATGTATATTAAAGGGTCAGGAGCAACAAAAACAGGTTCGAATTACCAAGTCAACTTTGCACCTTGGAACACAATTTTTTATTTATTTTATTTTCGAGACGCAAATGCGTTTGCTTTCATAAAACATTGCCACAAATACATTAAACATTGTATACAACACGAGCAAGTATAATGGCCAGGAAGTGTACGGACTGGTTCCCTCAATAATTATATATTTTTTAATTTTTTTCAGTGCCACGGAAAATATATTTTTTCTGAATTTTCCATAATTATCCTATCATTTCAAGCCATTTTACATTGTATATGTACTACGTTTTAGCATATCGGTCCAGTAGTTCATGAGTTACTCATACAGTGGACAGACTGACTAAAAGTTTCGCTCGCTATAAGTTTAACCGTTTTAACGATTCGTATACAAATAACTTACAAAATAGCCCAGGTATAAGTAGGTAGGTACTTATAGTGTCGGATGTTGAACATCAAAACAACTTTGCTCCACCAACTTACACGAGAATAAATTCCGACTTTCCGTATAAAATGTTAAAATGAACGGTGCAATTTGTATGGTAATCGAGAAAGTTACGTAACTTGTTCGGTTGTTCAGTATGCGATGCTGAATACCGCGCCTCCTAGCTCCCCCTATTGTTATGAAAGGCTGTAACAAATCTAGTGTCTGATCGGCAAATTAAAACAGCAACTTATTTTCCCATTGCTATTATTTATGACAGTCCTGAGACCGTCTGTGAGTGAATCGGTAAACTAGCACCACCTCGGGAAACCCACAGTTCAGTAACATTGGATGACAGTTTAAGTTTCTTTCATAGCCATTTGCAACAAATTGCACAATCTAACAATATTTAGACATAAAACATTTATTTATTTAAAATATTGGAACATTACAGATTATTATTTATATTGTTTGATATAATGAGGTATTATAATAATATGTACGAATTCTTTTTTGGACTTCAAACAAAATAAGTGCAATCTATCAATTTTGCAGATGTTTGAAGAAACCCTTCAGTATAGACATACTGCGACATCTAGCCAACGCTATTGGTACTTATATAGACCAACAATAGAAACAGCGCACGGTCACTAAGCGGTACGATCAGCTATTGGAAGATGGCTATAAATTGCATAGTTGACTGCGAGGACCCCAGTTAGCAGCAGCGCCATCTTTTTTGTTTACTGGCAACATGATGCGGTTTGCGGAATTCAATTACAAGCTGTGGTGGCGTCACGTAGATTCTTGCGTCGAATATATTCATCGATACAGATGGCGTTGTTCTAAACATGTTATTGAATAGCAGGGTTAGAAAACTGTGATATTATCAAAAAAATAATAAGTCTTGTAATTTTTCCAAAAATCGTATATAATCATGATTTTTTTTTATTATTCATTTTATGAAATAGTTTTTTTACCCTATAATGAGGCAACTCTTTGGGGCGATATAGCATCGTCAGCTTCAGTTGAAAGAGTTTTTTCTACATTTGACTTTTTTCACACTAAATTACAGGATAGGTTGGGAACAAAAAAAGCTGGAAAATTAGTTTTTTGTTTATAACAATGATATTGATTTAGCCGATGCAGATTTAAAGAGGTACATGTGATTTACCATGTGAATTTTAATTCTATCTAAGACGTAAATCAAATACATTTGATAAATTCATTATTTGTTATTGAAAAAATCATTTGATTTAATCATGTCAAACCTCTGTTGAATAATCATTTTCCCTTTATTGTCATTTTAATTAAGTAAATAATAATACTGAGCTGGGCCAAAAAAATAATTTACACAGGTTTTTATTATATTAAATATACACAATATAACGTACACAAATAAACAATTACCTATATAGATTACAAATAAATAACTTGCTCTAGCTCGTCCCGGCAGAGTGCCCAGGAGGCTAGCGTCATTGCCTGGTTGGATTGCGAGGCTTGCGCGCTGGGCGAAGTAGCCAGTCTTTTCGAGAAGTTCTTGAAAAGGCGGTGGGCACCGGAACCCCATGTGCCCTGGGTCTGACCCCAAACGCTTCAAACATGACGTCTCCACCGAGGCATTTATATTTGCGACGCTTGAGTTTCTCTGCGTTGGAAGCAGCCGCGCCAGCTCTCGCGGAGGTAGAACGGAAGGTGGGACGGCGCAAGCGTGTCCACGCATGTAGTGTCCCACACATGCGCACGTCCCTTCTTACAGGGAACTAGGGTCATACCGTCCAACTATACCTATTAAAAAAAAATTGCCCAAATTTTATATGTAGGTATAGTTGTTTTATAGTTATATATTTTAATCTGAATTGCATTCTTGTCATCAGCTTGTGAGAGTCCACTGCTGGATGCCTATTCCTAGGAACTTAGAGTTTTTATATATATAAGAAACCCCTTAGTTTCTGTGTCTGTCTGTATCTCACAAACTCACAGCCGTAGAATGGCAAAACTATTTTTTTTTTAATTATTAAAAATCCAAAGGCCAAAAATGCTAATTAATATCAATTACGTAGGTACGTACTTTATACACCTATTTCCTATTGCACGTGTTTGCTATTGGACGGACTTCAAATTGGATGTACGTATACCTATATATTTTTCACTTTAGACGGTTATCAATTTGGAGGTAATGAATAAGTAATTAGTGTAATTACTAAATAATTGACACTAAAGGGAATTTTCAGATATTCAATGATCATGAAAGCTCGGCTGGTTTCCATTATTTCAGTACATTTACATATGACTATTTAAAAAATTCTAAGTTCAATATCAACAATTTAAAAACCTAAGTAGGTATAAGTCTGTTTAGCTACGAGAGCTACACTGTAAGTTTTGCGTCTGTAATAAAACTATTCATAAGGAAACTATATAATATATTCATTGCTTTTCAATATATTCTCCGTCATATTTTTAACACGTTTTCATTCGCTCAAAATATTTTTAAAATCATTTTTTTTCTTTGCGTGTTATGTTATCGAGCTTTGTTTGAAACCCTTTTGGTATCAAATATTTAATTTTCGGAAAAGTAAGAGGTCACTCACTGCCTGGTCTGGCCTGTGAGCAGGATATGTCACAAACTTCACATTTTTAGAACACACAATATCCAAGTATTATTTGTTGTGTTTGGTGACGCATTGTAATGGAGCATGAATCATGGTGCAAGAGATTACGACTTGTCGGACGTTTCTTCGTCGGAAACTTTTTCCAGAACACTAGGCAGACCAATTGTAGCGTACCAGCGGCACAGTACAGAGAACTAAAGTCAAGTTTAATACGAGACAAAAAAAATCGAAAGGACGTTGCTGTTGGCCCTACTGGCTTTTACAGCTTCACCGGAGGGAGAGCGATTGTAAGTGCGCTCTAATTTTAGGGGGTGCAACTGGCCTAAGGGCACCCATGGGGCACGGACCTTGGCTTAGGACATGCTGTGGTTTTGAATAGTGGAAGAGAGTTTTTTGCATGCTCCTGCATGTCCAGTATGTCGCAATTTTGTTGCTCACATGCAAAGACCTCATTGACCAACGACTTGCACAAATGTCATCATAGAGAGAAACTCGACCACAATTAAATTCAGAATACCAACGCCTCACGGTGCTCAAATGAGGTGCTTGTACCAAAAGTACCTACCTATTATGAAGGCGAGCACTAAGCGGAGAAAGAGAACGTTTAAAATCGTATAAAATCTCGCTCTAAAATCTTTTCGCGTTAAATCCGTTTTATTGCGAACGACTGAGGCGAAAGCTGATATAATAATTGTATTTTGAAAGAAATAAAAATATTTGACAAGCGATTTCCTGCCAGAAACTATTTTAGCCTTGATATTTTAACACTTGTTGCTGGACGCCATCAGGCGAATTATCTTCCTTCATGATTAAATGAAATTTGTCATGAAAATGACAGAGGTGTGGTACCAAAAATCCTTAAGGGTCTAAGTGTCGCCAGGTCTTCATGCCCCCCTGAGGAGAGAAGATATTGGATATAAAAGGGTAATCTCAAGATCAGATAAGTCCCTGGATAGTATCACTTAAGCTAAATCACCAAAATGGTGAAGGTTTGGAGGTAAAGACGCGTTGACGTTGTTTGATTGAAAGTTCAAACGGTGAGGGGAAGAAATTTACAGCCTTTGTAAATTTATGATCTCACCGCACGCCGTAAACAACGTATACTCGTATAACCTAATTTTGTGCCTCAGTGCACGGTGCATACTCCTGCTGAACGCCTTTTTGTAAAACACGCTTATATGATATTTTTCGCTCAATTTTAGCTCAACTCGGAGTACTGACTAGACAGACAAACGGACCAAAAGGCTTCTCTTTAAAGTATCAGTTTTGACTGAACCCATAAAGTGAACTGTGAACTGAACTACTTACTACTGTTTAAAAAACACATTGCTTTTAGTGAAGCTTGCGATTTGTCCATATGCCTCTTGTTTTCGGTGTCCTTTAACTGTTTTATAGGATCGTCAGTCCTTTTATTGTTTTCTTTTTGAAGTACCTAACTAATGAACAAATATTTTCAATTTCAACATTATTTGGTTGTATCACGAAATATAAGGGATACACCTACACAAAATATACGGGATAAAAAGTACATATAAGTTGAACACAAAAATATGATATTTTAGAACAACAACAAAAAAACAGGCACATCATCGTTTATTTTGTTGACGCTTACGATAATAATAATATACTCAGTCTGTTGATTGAGTATTTTTTCTTATATTTTTAAATATTTTTTCTAAGTATACCTACCTGTATACTTTTTTATATAATGGAATCAATCACTTATCATATCACTAGAACAAACCAGCTACATAAGACAAACACTGCGAGGACCAATTTAATAAAAATGTTGCTTATTCATTTTAAAAATTGCTTCCTTTTCCTTCCTCCTTCCGCCTTGCTATTAAAGTTTCGCAATACGTTTTAAGAGCTTTTTTTAGTTATGCCGTTTTTTCTCAGAGCGACAAAATTGCGGTACCGGTGCAATTTCGCTGCTGCAAAATAAACCAGTTATTAGAAAATGTAGAATGCCTGTTTGAGTTGAACGAATTTAGTAAAAGCGTCATTAAACGTCAAAAAAACGTTTGCGGAAACTTTTAATGAATACGAAACAACGTTACCATTCGCAGGCAAGCTAAATGTATCTCTTTTATTTGTTATACATCACTTATTCCAATAAATTTACTACATTTATGACAATATGGTAATTAAATAATGTCTTACGTAAACAAAAGGGTAGAGATTGGAGAGAAATAAATTACCTATACCCGTACTTACATACAGAATTTAATATTGTCGGTTCGATAGAAATTCTGGCAATAAATATATATTTTGTAAATTATTATGAGTACCTATTTGAATACTATTATTTCAAATAATTTAAAAACTTATCTGTTGATTTTAACGGTTTTATTCTATTGTAACTACTCGTATAGCTGGGTGTGTCGAATAGGATCTGTGGCTAAATATATTTTGATATCGCTTACAAGAGTGAAAAATCTACCAATTACTGAAATCCATCCAAGAAAAGTTTACTCAATGTGTGGGAAACTTTTTTTTCTCCAATACATATATCGGATATTATAAAACGTCCATCATTGCTGAGAATGTTTACATATTCTAGCAGTCAGGACGCGGTAGCCTAGATTTAGCACAAAAGTATATTTAGGTAGTATCTGATATAAGTGAAACATGGTCATTTAATTTTATTTATTTTTAGCTGTGCCCGCGGCTCCGCTCGCGTGGACTACAGGATCCGCTCCCATTCCCACTTCCGCTCCCTATCCCACTTCCACTCAGACTTCAAATCCAGGTCTCTAAATGTTAAGTTAAGTTAAGCCCCATGTTTTTGTGAACAGTCCATCAAAATTCGTTCAGTAGTTTTTAAGTGATGCGTGCACAAACTCACAGACAAACAGACAAAAATTTCAAAAATGATCGAAATGTGTTCTGTTGCTTATCCTTAAACCCCCCAATTTTTTTTTCTAATATCTTCAATGTACAGACACGCAAAGTTTACGATTTTATTTATTAGATTTTCTTTGATGAAGACGTACAGACAAATTACAAAATAAATAATAATGCAAATATAAAAAAAATGCTAATTATAAGTCCCCACTTATAAATAGAAATACCATTCTGCAAACTAAATAAATATACTTCACTGAGGTATTAAGATATACAAAATCTAAAAAACAAAATCTATACATTACATTAACAAAGAAAACATAGAACAAGATAAATATTAAGAGTGGTGCATAGGAAGAGAATACATACACGTGGGTAGGTAGGTACTTAGTTAACAAGCGATTGTGTTCAATGCAGTGCGAGTTTTAGACGTCGTCAAAGAAGTCCAGTATGTGGTGCCAGTGCGGAACAAATCCAAATTCATATCGATGCATGTGCCAGTGAATTAATTGCTCGCTCGCAGTGGAAATGCATTCCATCCGTGGTATTGAGTGGTACATGTAATAGTGAACGCTGCCTGAGTCCCAATTGGTTAGTGCGAAGATTTAGTTAACAAGCAATTCCGGGAAATCTACTTAGCCATTAGTGATACTCATATGATAGCAAACGTCGTTAATGTTGCGACGGACTTCAAGTGGCAAAAAGTGTTCGTTCCTTCGTTTACACCTGTGATTATAGTCCGTACTTTTTTGGTATACCTTATAATCTAACAAGCGCATTAATCTCTTCTGGATGCCCTCAATACGTAATTTATATACATCGTATTGTGGGATTCTGACTTGAGAAGCATATTTCAATTGGCTGCGTACGAACGCATGGGAAATAAATCTTTATTGACTTTAGATTGCGAAAGTTAGAAGAAGTGCGCATGATGAAGCCAAAGGCCTTGGATGATTTGTTGACAATAATAATAAATTCTATGTGTTTATCGAACATTAGTTTATCATTGCGTATTACACTCAAGTTTCTGATCTCATTGACTCGACTAAAACTATTATTACAAAAGTGTTACCGTATTCTAAGAGCGAACGTTTATCTATGGGAAAATGACATGTAAAAACATTTTGATACATTTAGCTCTAATTTGTTTATGGCACAATAGAATTCAAATCTAGTCAAGTGTTTTTGTAGTTGACCTATATCCGTTATGCTACGTATTTCTTTAGGAACTTTCATGTCATCGACAATAAAAAAAATATATGTATTTAGGTATTGTTTTATGTCCATAAATTATATGGTGAATAATAGGGGACCAAAAATAGAACCTTGTGGAACACATATAATAATAATTACACACCTTGTAAAAATAATAAAAACACAATAAGCTTTGTTCAGGAAATACACGAAATAAAATGCCAAAAAGTCCTTGGGAGTACGCATCATGAGAAAAATTGAACAGAACTAGGTACGTTTATAAATTATAACTAATCATTTATTACAATGCATAGGACCAAACTCAATGAAAGTGACAGTCTATTCAGATTAACAAGTAGTCATGTATGATACTTGTGATAAAAAGAAATTAAAAGGATTGATAGTATTTATTTACAGAAATCCTTTATTTACAATAATCACGTTACAAATGTCCGTTACTCATTCAGTCCGTAATTTTCTAGGAGTCCAGTGAATAAACACACTTTCTTTTAGTTTCTTTTAATATCGCGGAAAATAATATTATTCCTGAAATGTCCATTGTTGCTAACCATTTTAAATGTAGTATGTTTTAATTTCAGCTCAATCGATGCAATGGGTTTCAAATTATTCGTGCAGACAGTCTAAAAGTACGCATTAGCCTCCGTTCTCATTAAGTTTTAGTCATGACATTTTTCGTTTTACATTATAGATATTCCTAAAAAATATATTTTCATCACAAACCACAATGTTTTCATTATTGTTAGGCAATTTAACAAGTGTGTCCTAATTTCAGCTCAATCGGTGCTGTGGTTACCAAGTAATCAGTCGGCCAAATAAACGTTGTTCTGAAAGACTGACGGACTCTAACAAAGAGGAGTCATTTTATAATCATCTGTGGGGTGTCATTAAGTCGACGCCCTACATTCTAGGGCCATTGCCGAGTGCACCGAGCCGACCTCTTTACTCGTATTCATTGTTTAACGGATTTATTCACCGCAGCGTGAAGCCTCCATTTGTTGCGAAGTTTACATAATACTAAGGATATTTAATGGGGCTGCGGAATTTGCATTTAGAAAATAGTAATCATTTTAATAATTTTTGAAATAGTGATTTAATATAAAATCAAAATTGGACGTTTCGAGAATATTTATATACTATAAATATACGTATTTAGGACCATATAACTAAAATGACTTTATTATATCTATAGTTGTCATTATAACTGACACCAAAATGTATGTAACTTCATTATTCATTTAAATCGGTCCAATCTGTAGCTTGAGATTCTAGAGAAATCAGGGTCAGAGAATAGTTAGGTATTTCATCAAAACCCTGGTCAACGAACGAAGTCGATAATTTTGCTGTTTATAGACTCCTTTCGGCCAATGTTGTGATTTATAATAACCGAGGCGATATTTACATAGGATTATACTGATGTTTTTTTTGGAAGCCCTATAGATATTGCCTGTGACTCTACCCACGCAACCAATTTTAAGTTTGAAGGCACTGCTATTTGTTTTAATTTTTTTTCTCTGTAATATTGTTTGACAATGACGAATTTTTTCGAATACTGTCCAATTACAGGTTAAAGAAAAAAGAGGCCAAGTGCGAGTCGGACTCGCCCATGAAGGGTTCCGTGCAGCAAGCAACATAATATAAAAGTTATTGTAGTTCGTTGTATCTTTGATCGATGTTTTAATAATAGTATTGTGGTTTACGATTTATGACGTATTAAAAAAAATTACTTACTAGATCTCGTTCAAACCAATTTTCGGTGGAAGTTTGCATGGCAATGTACATCATATATTTTTTTTAGTTTTATCATTCTCTTATTTTAGAAGTAACAGGGGGGACACACACATTTTACCACTTTGGAAGTATCTCAAAATCAAAATCAAAATATTTATTTTCAAAATTGGAACACATAATTCTCTTTTTGACGTCTCTCTCGCGCAAACTATTCAGTTTAGAAAAAAATGATATTAGAAACCTCAATATCATTTTTGAAGACCTATCCATAGACCTATCCACACGTATGGCATTGATGAAATAAAATTTTTTGAGTCTCAGTTCTAACCCCCAAAATTGATTGTTTTTTTTTTCTATTTTTGTGTGAAAATCTTAATGCGGTTCACAGAATACATCTACTTACCAAGTTTCAACAGTATAGTTCTTATAGTTTTGGAATAAAGTGGCTGTGACATACGGACGGACAGACAGACAGACAGACATGACGAATCCATAAGGGTTCCGTTTTTTGCCATTTGGCTACGGAACCCTAAAAAGGTATATATTCATTGTAGTTTACACAAATGTATTATGTAGAATATTTCTTTCGGTATTTCATTTTGAAGGCTTAGGGACTAGTCTGTTACCGCAGTTGTTAAAATTGGATATTTTTTTTAAATATTAAAGCCAATCTTAGTCCTCCGATACGGAGCGCACCTCTAGTCTCCGCCGGTTCTCGCGCACTATTATGGTGGGCTAGGTCATCTGGTCTGGTTTCTCAAGAACCAGGATTACTTCCAGTGGATGAGTTTAACTAATGTTAGGATTCTACGTAGAAGATATTTGTGTTTTAAAATTTCCCTTGTCGCCTTAATACTTGTGTGTGAGTAAGCAAATAGTAGCAACCGAGGTACCTTGCTAGTGATCTATTAAATTGTACCATATACATGTTTTAGGTCTATAAAATTTGGTTATAGTTTTAGGTATGTTAAAACGCAGTGGTCGTTGAGGTTAGCTCATGCAGGACTAGGAAACCGGTTAAAATTCAAGACTGGTTACGGGTCCATACCCTGAACCAAAATAATTTCAAGTAACCGTTTAGTAAAATGAAACATATCTCAGGTCTAATCCGTTCAATGATGGTATATGAACTGATAAAATTAATTAAAAATTAACCGGTTTAAACGATTCCGAATTATCTCTTGATTTGCTGCGCGCATGCGCGGGAGACATACGGAAGCTCTGTCTTTGTTTTTGACAGTACCTAAAACCGGTAACCGAAATGAATTCGGTAAGATTGAAACCATGACTTCAATTTAACTGTTAGATAAATATCCACTATTTTACCGGTTTTATGAACAATATTAACATTTAATGTGTTCTGTTGCAACATGATTGTAATTGTAAGTGTCCAATTTTCACCCAAGAATCTCTTTGTCCACTTGTTTTTTAATTTACGTCATTTCGGGTAAGCTTTACATCACTGTATGCGTGATTTACATGTGTGTGTAATAATATTATCTAAGTTTGCATTTTGGCACCACTGTTGAAATCCAATCTGCCATCCTTTTTTTTTAATCTTTTTTTTTTGAAGGATTTGGTACATATTAATGACCATGTCACCCTTATCGTTACAAATCTATCTGCCATCCTTATAACGATAGAAAATATGTATGTGTCTCACACATCTAAGGTCTGGAGTGTTTGAAAAATAATCAAAAGTAAGCAATGTTACTTTTGAATCGCGCGTTATATCTTTCCAGCTGATTTTTAATTGTAACTGAGTGCAAATATGATTACAATTACAATAAATCACTGATTTATTGTAATTAAGTTGCATGTAAATCATATTAGTTTTATTTAAAATCGTTATTATTTAATATTACTAAATGGAAGGTCATCCATTCGGGAGACGCCCACTCTGGACCTACTTAAACTTATATTCAGTATACCTGTAGAAGGGTGTGGGTTAAGTAAAAAGAAATATAATAATGAGATATGGTACGATGAAGACGTACAAGTATATTACGATATTGCGCAGGGATTGACGCTGACATTAGTGCGGTGTAAGGATTAAAGGATTTGCCGAGCAACCGTAATTTCATAGATTAAGGATTAATGTCGCGTCCGGACGGAGGCCTGCCCCCCGCCGCCCCTGTACCGTCATGTTACGTGCCTCCTCGCAGCATTCGAACCACTTACTTTACACATACGAAGTTGGTTGGACCATGCGACATGATAATTATTGAACAAATATATTTTTTAATATACACGAAGGCTTTTAATCGGTGATCAGGAGTTGTAAAATCTGCCTTATCAGTTAGACATGAAAGCGTGTATCTATTTCTTTTGTTAAATTACGAATCCTGAAAAAAAAAACATTCTAACCTACTGAATGTATGGGATCCTACATTTCAAGAAGTGAAGTAGATATGTCATTTTATTCACATCAAAAGCTTTTAGTAAGGAAGCGTAAAATGGAAAAAATATTGAAAATGAAAATGAAAAAAAAAATTGCTTTTCGGGTTTGAGCAAGGGCCACATTAAATGTACTAGCGAAAACAAGAAAAAATAAACAAAGGAACTGAAACTGCAGGCAAACTAAGTAAATTTGAAATCTTTAACCAAGTCATGGTATCGCATTTTTTTTGATGCAGCTAAAAAATGATTACAACGGATGTCTGCTAAGGTTTAATATCTTGTTTAAAATATAACTATAAAAAAGTCATCAGAATATACGTGCGGGTACCGTATTTTTTTACATCTGGGTCAATCGTTTTTTACATTTCTATAATGTTCATGTAATTTTTTACAAATTACTGTTTTTGCACAGACACTTTTGCACAAATAAGCTTTATTTAATTTTTCTAGAATTGGCGGGCACTTATACATATATTGGTATGTTCCCAGCTCAGTCGGTCTAGTAGTTCTTGAGTTATCCGGGGGACATACTGTGCTGGTATTATGACAAACCGAAACAAACCGAAACCGGTATATGAAAAACCAAAAAATATGTATCCAGTAGTTTTGAAGTTATCTGGTGGACAGATAGACGGACGGACAAAATAAATTTGTAATAAGTGTATCCGAAAAAATACTACGACTAATATTTGCTATTTTCGTTGAGAAATAAATAACCAAACTTGCCGAAAAATGCAACCTTGACCAGACACCGAAGATTCGTGATTTTTAGCATTTGCATTCAGATGCACTGCGTCGTTGCAACTAAAGATATATAATATATTTTCGTTTTATATTTCACATATTTTAGACACTTTGCCATAACGGTTAGTTAATGTTTAAAATAGGATACCAAAACTGAAACATAAATTAATATGTATTAATATTAAAAGATATAAATCCTACAATGGGAATGTGACTACCTATATATTTTCTACAGGCTCTCGGATTTGGTTGTGTGTGGAAAATTAGGCACGCTGCTAACATTGCTATAGACAAGTTACTCTAGTTATTTTCTCATCATTTTAAAAAATTCCTAATATTCGACTAGATAAATTATTTTGCTAAAAGTTTAGAAATTTGGAAAAATAGAATTCATTTCCTCTCCAACAAGTTCAGACAAGCTGTGTAATTTAATTTGAACTGAAGAGCAGCGACCCATCTCGGGTTCGCACTTATGAGATTAGGCGCGGTCTTCACGAGTTCGGTCCACCCAGGATATATAAGTGGAATGGATTGGATGCAGATCTAGTTGGAACCGTAGCAGATTCGAGGAACACTCGTCGTCAGACTTAGAGCTTGAACTGAAAGCTATAAGTTATTTAGATAAAAAATAGATAACTATCAAACAAATAGGTAACTATCAAAAACACTCTTGAAACTTATAAAGTACTTCGCCTGCGTGCACAACTTAACATCACAAATTATTATGTAGGTGTTTCCTGTAGGAATTATATGTTTTTTCGATATAAAAACTATCCTATGTCCTATTCCAGGACCTAACCTATATGTGTGTCAAGTTTCATCTCGATCCATCCAGTAGTTGAAGCGTGATTGAAGTAACAAACATCTAAACATTCAAACACACTATAATATCAGTGGGATCAAACTCTAATTCAAAAATCTTTATTCGATAAAAGGATACAAGTGCCGGTCTCATTAGATTCATTGGTGAACGTCTATCCTAACCTTATATTATAAAAAACGAACATGAGTTGGTTCGTTTATTCAACTACTAGCAAATGCCCGCGGCTTCACCCGCGTGGAGTAAGTTTTTATTTCCCGAGGGAACCATTCGCAAATACATGATCTTATGCGTACTAATCAAAAATGTATGGCAATTAGTTGAACAGCCAAGCTGTGAAAGAAACAGATAAATAAACACACAAACACTATTTAGACTTAATTATATTAAAACTGTTGCCCGCAGATTCACCTGCTTAAAAAAGGTGTTTGTTTCCAGCTTGAAAAAACCCACGGTAAACCAAGCTATCCAACTCCGAACTCCTCAGCTTTATAATCCTTTTTAGTTTAAATGTATCTATACATTTGGAGAATACTACTCTCGAACACCATTTCAGCCCCTTAGGGATGGTTTTTCAAAAACTGTAAAACCCGTGTTAAATCATTACGTTTTTCGAGTACTCCTCCAAAGTTTCGAATTGTAGGAACAACTAATAGTCTTTCTCCATACTTACTTTGAACGCCTATTTTACCACCTTAGGGGTTGAGTTTTGAAAAACCCTTCATTAGTGCATACTGTAGTTATGAGGAAACTTTGTGATAAATTTCAAGTTTCTAGAGCAATCGGTTTGGAAACTACCACTTTCGAACTCCATGTCATCCACTTCATCATCATCAGGTTATTTTTGTCTCCACTGCAGGAGCACAACCCTCTCTCATCTACCGGAAACAGACGGAGAAATTGGCCTACACTCCCCGCGCTGGCCGGACGTCATCAACTTAGGGGATGACTTTTCAAAAACTGAAAAACACGTGTTGAATCATTAAATATTTAGTGTACTCTTACAAAGTTTCGAATTGATTGGAACATCTAATATTTTTTCTCCATACAAACTTTGAACCCTTATTTGACCACCTTAGGGGTTGAATTTTGTAAAAGCCTTCGATAGTGCATACCGGAGATACATAAGGAACCTTTGTGCTAAATTTGAAGATTCTAGAGCCACCGATTTGGAGACTACTACTTTCGAACTCCATTTCAGCCCCTTAGGGGATGGTTTTTAAAATCTATAAAATACTTGTTGAATCATTATGTTTTTCGAGTACTCCTCCAAAGTTTCGAATTGATAGGAACATCTGATAGTTTTTCTCCATACAAACTTTGAACGCCTATTTTACCACCTTAGGGGTTGAGTTTAGAAAAAGCCTTCAATAGTGCATACTCTAGATACATGAGGAACCTTTGTAATAAATTTCAAGTTTCTAGAGCAATCGGTTTGGAAAGTACCACTTTTGAACTCCATCTCAGTTCCTTAAGGGATGGTTTTTCAAAAACTGTAAAATACTTGTTGAATCATTATGTTTTTCGAGTACTCCTCCAAAGTTTCAAATTGATAGGAACATCTAATAGTTTTTCTTTATACAAATTTTGAACTCCTATTTTACCACCTTAGGGGTTGAATTTAAAAAAGTCTTCGATAGTGCATACCGGAGATACATAAGGAACCTTTATGCTAAATTTGAAGTTTCTGGAGCAATTGGTTTGGAGACTACTACTTTCGAACTCCATTTCAGCCCCTTAAGGGATGGTTTTTCAAAAACTGTAAAATACTTGTTGAATCCATTATGTTTTTCGAGTACTCCTCCAAAGTTTCAAATTGATACGAACATCTAATAGTTTATCTCCATACAAACTTTGAACTCCTATTTTACCACCTTAGGGGTTGAATTTTGAAAAAGCCTTCGATAGTGCATACCGGAGATACATAAGGAACCTTTGTGCTAAATTTGAAGTTTCTAGAGCAATCGGTTTATAGACTACTACTTTCGAACTCCATTTCAGCCCCTTAGGGGATGGTTTTTCAAAAACTGTAAAATACCTGTTGAATTATTATGTTTTTCGAGTATTCCTACAAAGTTTCGAATTGATAGGAACGTCGAATAGTTTTTCTCCATACAAACTTTGAACCCCTATTTGACCACCTTAGGGGTTGAATTTTGATAAAGCCTTTGATAGCGCATACCGGAGATACATAAGGAACCTTTGTGCTAAATGTGAAGTTTCTAGAGCAATCGCTTTGGAGGCTACTACTTTCGAACTCCATTTCAGCCCCTTAGGGGATGGTTTTTCAAAAACTGTAAAATACTTGTTAAATCATTACGTTTTTCAAGTACTCCTCCAAAGTTTCGAATTGAAAGGAACGTCTAATAGTTTTTCTCCATACAAACTATGAACCCCTATTTGACCACCTTAGGGGTTGAATTTTGAAAAAGCCTTCGATAGTGCATACCGGAGATACATAAGGAACCATTGTGCTAAATTTGAAGTTTCTAGAGCAATCGGTTTGGAGCCTACTACTTTCGAACTCTATTTCAGCCCCTTAGGGGATGGTTTTTCAAAAACTGTAAAATACTTGTTAAATCATTATATTTTTCGAGTACTCCTACAAAGTTTCGAATTGATAGGAACATCTAATAGTTTTTCTCCATACAAACTTTGAACCCCTATTTGACCACCTTAGGGGATGAATTTTGAAAAAGCCTTCGATGGTACATACCGGAGATACATACGGAACCTTTGTGCTAAATTTGAAACTTCTAGAGCAATCGGTTTGGACACTACTACTTAGGAACTCCATTTCAGGCCCTTAGGGGATGGTTTTTCAAAAACTGTAAAACACGTATTGAATCATTAAGGTTTTAGAGTATTCCTACAAAGTTTCAAATTGATAGGTTTATCTAATAGACGTTCTCCATACAAACTTTGAACTCCAATTTGACCCCCTTAGGGGATGAATTTTGAAAATCCGTTCCTTAGTGCTTGCCTATGCTACATAAGGAACCGTTGTGCAAAATTTCAAGCCTGTAGACTCAGCGGTTTGGGCTGTGCGTTGATATGTCAGTCAGTCAGTCAGTCAGTCAGTCAGTTTCTTCTTTTATATATATAGATGATATGGAGAGCGTAGCTTGTGGCGATGGGGTGAAATAAGACGATGTTTACTCGTGGAAGTCTGTATTTGAAGAGAGCTCTTAATTACCTCTACAATACAAATGTTAGGTGAATTAATTACTTGAATTACGTCATCCTCATATTGCAACGGACAGTGACTTAAATTCACTTCCATTGCGCCTTTGCCTATACACTACACAACCGATTTCTAGATTATTTTACCATGGAAAAATCTGTTCCCACAGATTTCGTTGCAATATACTGACTTATATATCGACAAAGAGCGTTGGGTTTAGATCCTTAGAAATTTTACATAGATGTTTTTTAAATGACGTAAATAGCCATCCAAAAAGGATTTTTCTAAATTCCTCCCCTAAGGTTTGTGCACACCAGGCGACGAAACGACGAAATCAACGCAACGCGACGCTGCGGTCACTTCAGAAGTAACAATAGAATACTGAACATTGTCTACTACAGCAAAGGATGGTGTGAACTGACCCTAAGGCATGACAATTCCAAGTTGTGTAAGTTGCGGGCAACAGCTAGTAATTGAAAAAAAAAACACCAGTCGAATTTAGAGAACTATTTAGCATTAAAATATGCTCCTTCACAATAATTTTAATTTTTTCACCTATAAGATGGAGCGCCGTGGTATTTTAAATACTGACTCACAGACAGAGTGACATAAAGTACTGTCCTAATGTATTTACAACACGCTGTTGGCAGAATAACATTATCCATCCCGATGGGATAGCACAAACCTTAGGGGACGAATTTCGAAAAATCGTTTTTGAATAGTTATTTACGTCATTTAAGTAACATCTATGTAAAAATTTCTAAGTTTCTAGACCCAACGGTTTGAGCTCTTTGTCGATATATCAGTCAGTCAGATTAACATAGGTAAAATAATGGCGTTGCGGATTTATTTCTAGAACTTTTTAAGGTCAATCTATGTATAGCAGTGACTACCAGCTCAAAAGTGTTTTAGCAGTTTTCGAAATTTAAAAACGAAGCGTCTTCAGAAGTTTCTTTGGTACGTGTGTATGATGAGAACATTGAAGTGATAAATAGAGTGACAATGAAGAAATGGGTTACTATTTCTCTCATGCCGAGTAATTTGGTATTCGATACTAGGTACATATCTAAGAGGTATCACAAGTGGTACTTACTCGTATGTGGTTAAGCTGATAGTTCTCTACGTATATAAGTACAGATAATTGAGGTTCAATTCTGCGGTGTAAATCCTTGGCTTCATTTGAACTCTATTTTAGGCTAATGGGATTACCAATGGGGTAATACTATAAAACATAATCGATTTACAATCTGACATAATTAGCTTACTAATTTGTTTGTTGATAAAATTTATGATTGATGTTAGATTACTCGTTTAGCAGGTTAAGTAATAGTAATTATTAAAGACTAGCTGTGCCCGCGGCTCCGCTCGCGTGAACGACAGAATCCGCTCCCATTCCCACTTCCGCTCCCGTTCCCACTTCCGCTCCCAATGCCAATCCCACGCCCACGATCACTCCAGATCCAAATGTATTCCTAACTCATTGCAATCTGAATTGCACCGAACATTAATTATACTTCTTTGTGATATTGCATACAACTAATATATGTCCGCTCGCGTGGACTACTCACTCTCGGTCCGACTTCGACTTCCACTACGACTCAAGCCAGCCGGGGCCGACCCTGCACCGGACGCCCTAGCCCACGCCCACGCCCACGCCTACGCCTAGGTCAACGCCAACCCATTCCCACTCCCACTCCAGCACCAAATGTAATCCAACCAAACCAATCGCATCTGAATTATACCGAACATAATCATTTTACTTCTTTGCTACATTGCATATACCTACTAAGTAATGTATAAGAAAACTAAAAATTCCCATACATTTTGATTGAGTTAGCCGATTGCGATGAAATAAAGACTAAATGTTAAGCCCCATAGTTTCTATGAAAAGGACATCAAAATCACAGACAAACCGATAAAGAGACAAACAGACAAAAAATCCAAATATAATTTAAATTCTATTACTTATCTTTAGATCCCCCAATTTTTTTGCAAATATCTTCAATTTACAGACATGCGAGGTCTACGATTTTATTTATTAGATAAAAAAATCTGCTTAATAAGCCAACCATGTCCATTCATAAACGTGCTTAAAATAAAACATATACAGATTTTATGCTAGTTTTTACCATAGGATAAAGTTCCCACGGGAAAGACTTACCTCCGACGAAGCAAAAACAGCTGCGAACGAATTTGCGGACAACGGGTAAGTTGTACATAAATACATAAGTAGTCAGTTAATGAACAGAGTTTCATGTTTACTGCTGCTTTTGATGTGAAGTTTGTTGGTAACCTTTACAAAGCTTAGAGTAACAGTTGTCGTCCGTTGTCACCTCCGTCACATATTAAGTAGAGTGTAGACGGTCAGGCATTAAGTTGGATTCATAATAATGCAACAAACTGTCACGATTTTGCCGCGGCATTGTTGCAGACTGAGCACGCGATGCAAAGAAAAGGCTAACGTCAGGTAAGCTTTTTAATTGGGAAATTGCGCCGCGTGATTTGAATTGTGATTCAGCTTTGTTTTGTTTTCCATTGTTAACAAACCTTTGTAGATAAGCTTATCGACGTAAGCCTAAGTAATTTAGTGAACCTTGACACTATATACAAGTACATAGTCATATTAATATCCGTCATGTTTGTAAGAAACGCACATACGAGAATTACGACATTTTGCGCTGTTTTTTATGTAAAAAAACAGTAATTAAAAAATGTCTGGAGCAAGTGATTTAAAACGCCGATTCAAAGTTCGTGATGTGTTAATGTCCGTTTATAGTGTCAATAAATAAAGATATTATGTAGGTGAGGAAATCAAACATAAACTACATTTTGACACAAAGTACGAATGTTTGTTTACAAACAACTTGACGTTACGGTGTATTATAAAGTATTCTATGGTCACGGTATTATTTAATTTAATTAAAACACTGTAATGTTATGTACTGTTATGACGCCAAATAAAAAATTAAAAATAGAGCATTGAAACTGGCAGAATGTTGTAAAACTATTCGTAAAAATTTGAACTTGACTACTAGCACTTTTACTTGAAAGGAATCGGAAAACGGAAATGCTAGGCAGCAGAAATAGTTATACCCACCTCAAGAGTCATAACCTAACCGTAGACAAAATAAGAATTATGTTATACAACTTTAATGGATTGTATCGTTTACTGAGAGTGTTTACGAATTGGTAAGTCAGTAATTTGTTCATTTCTATGGCAACAAAGAAATACATCAAAAAAAAAAGTTCGTAAGTATAAAGAAAGAAATTTAAAAATATGAATGATAAAACACCTAATCCACGATTGATTCCGTGTGAAGCTAATGCGAAAATAAAAATAATGTTTTTAAATGTAATGGCTAACGGCTATCAATTATCATCAATATTTTTCATCTTAAATCAAACGCACAAATAGCTTTTAACGGTGCTCTATGTCAAGTTAATATTTGTACAAGGTTGGTGTAAAAAATATACCTACTGTTTAGAATCTCACTGATTTCATTGTTACAACTATCAACTCGTCGTCGCATTATACATACTTATTATTGAACACGAATGACGTCGTGTAATTTTTTTGCGAATATTTAGTTCACAGCTGATACTCGAATGCGTAATAGGTAGGTACGTAAATGTTAACCGCATCATTTGCACATATTAGTTCTTAGATTTATAAAACCTCCCGGATATCATATTGCCGACCAATGAAAGTGACATTATACGCTGCCTAAGTGTGAGCAACATTTCATTTTCGAAGAAAGAATGTGGCCAAAGTACTTGAATTTCTCAACAACTTTGATAAACTGTCCGTTGAATAAAACTTCCGGAACCCGAATACCATCATACGTCGTTGATATTAATTGTCTCCTCCCATGCGTAATAACAGCATAAAATAAAATAACATAAAATAATCATAATATAACGAGAGTCTTGAATCCATTTACTTTTCTACATCAAAAGCCGTGGTGATAGCCATGCAGCACGAGGTGTTCTAAAGTCAAAGCTGTGGGAGGGATATGGGTCGTCGTTTAAGCGAGAGGGAATATGAATCTCGTGCCGGATCGCATTGGTCCAAAAAATTCTTTGGCCATTAAACGCAATGCTGCGAGTATAAAAGGATGTTTGGAAAATATATATTAAAAACCATTAAATTACAAATTGAAAAGATATTAACAAAAATCAACTCTAAAATTTTAATGACATGACATCATCCTTCCCAAGATTTTAGAGAAATTTGCATGCGTTGCGGGAAATTAAGTCATTTTCATTGGTCCATAACTTTGTAACCTTGTTACCTTCGAATCAAGTTAAAACTAAAATGTATTCAAGAGCGTTATTTCATGAGCGGTGCATGTTGAAACAAAATCTATTTGTGCTGAGCTTTAGAAAAGTTGTGTTTAATAATTTTTTGACATTCTACAAATAATCTTGTTGGGAATCGGAATAGAATCTTTTTCTGGGCAGATTAATAATGAAAAAGTGTTTTATTAAAGGAAGCGGTACCTATGTACTGAGTCAATTAAAAATAATGAAAGTAGATAAAGTTTGCACAGAGAAAAGTTATGAAAGCGCTTCCTCCTAGTACAAAGATAGAGCAATTAGTTCTACCCCCTTTCCCCGCTAGTATAATTATTAATTATATTAGACTTTCCGGCAATGAACGTTCAAGGAACTGCTAACTTTGGAAAATCGATAGTTTCTAATACATTGTAATAATAACAAAATCGAGTGCGATTACATGATCCACCTGCCGAAAGTGACTCGGCATCACGTGGCCATCGATTGTGACATCGTCGGCGAGAATAATGAAGGATGAATTGTTAAAGGTTTCTCATATTTTGGCAATGGTGCGCGGCATCCACAGCGGGCGCGGCGGCGGCGCGCGGCGTATTAGGGCGGCAGGCGAGTTGAGGCGAGGCGCGGGGTCGATACGCAGTGTAGTACGTTGGTTGGTCGGAGGCGGACGGACGGTCGCGCCCGACACCCCGCGCTACGTCGCCGCGAGTTGCAAGCCGCGCCGCACGAGCACGCCACGCCGCGCTGTCACCGCAAGGTCAAGTGAGTATCCGTCGCGTGTCCCACAGCACAACCTGCAGGTCGTCGCATCACTTTCCTGAAATTCTCTTAGAATTCTGACAGTTACGCGATACTCGTACGTGTTTATTTACGGTTTAAAATATGAATTCTTTCATTTGTACAATACTAATTTAGTACCTCATGTCTTAATGAGTAACTCACACAGTTGTCACTTCACCTATATGCTTATAATCCTGAGTAGGATCTTTTGTGCATAAATCAAAAAAAGCACGTAAGTGCTTTAAGATCATGCACACCTACTCATACTGTTTGGTTGTAATTTGTGTTAGGAATTTGTATACTTATTTTACTGCCCTAACATAGAAAAAATTCCATTCAAGTCTCATCTATTCTAATCTAGTCTAGGCACATATATTAGAAAGAGATTATTAATAATTAGATAGTCATTAATGAAATGACATTTAGACGAATGATATACTTAATACATTTTTACATGGAGCAATTATTGGTTATTATCGAGAGCCTCATTCGAGATTATAATTAATTAGATAATATTTTTATTAAATCAACACTTTAACACGTGATTTCAAAGTGTTAATTTTAAAAACAAGTTCATAAAACTTTTAAAGCTTTCACTATCGAACAAAGAAATTCATTATTCCACACATTCTCTCTAAAATACCATTCAATCCGCGTATGCGGATATGCGAATTCAGAACCATAGTTTGGATCTTTATCTACCGTTAAACAAAAGAATGTCTGTAATGCCACTATCGGACAATTTAATTTGTTCAACAATTTAAATTTGGACTCCGTTGTACAATCTAGGCGGTATTATATCAGTAAAAGTTAAATATATAAAACTAGTAGGTTGTGAAAATAAAATAAATGACACTTGCTGTGTACTAAGCCACAACTTTGACTGAAATTAAAAACCGAGAACCTGTAGGCTAAATATTATAAATCTTAATTTCTTATTTGTCAACATTGCGGCCAGTACCAAAATATGTACAGACTTATCATTATGAGCCTACTGAGTTTCTATTTTTGGACCTACAGCGTCTGCCTAGTGGTCTTGTTATCTTATCCAGTTATGGCTTCAGTGTACTTACTTATTATTCAACCCTCTCATGAGTGGCCTTCCTACCTTACGTCTCGTAAAAAATCTTCAAAACTATTTTGGTAAACTGCATAACAGGCTATTATAAATAAATCCAAAGAAAAGAATGAGGTTTATAATCTAATCACCTTGCTCAACTGGTAATAGGTAATCGCCATCGCGGAATATATTTTTAGGTTTCCGTCAAAACTGACACTTTTATAGCGAAGCTCTTTTGTCCGTCTGTCTACCTGCCGGATAACTTTACTACTACTGTGTCGATTGAACTTAAATTATGATCATATACCTACATGTAAAATGCAGAATTCCCGAAGAAAATGAAATGATTCAGGCAAAAAAAATCAGAGATATTTGACGGACTCATCCTTACGATGTACGCTGCTTACCTGGATTTATCCTATAATCACTTTTCCGATTTGTCCTTAAATCTAAATATATAATAATCAGGCAATGTGCAAGTATTATAAAGAGTACCTACAATAAGTAAACATTTATGCAAGTTTAAATAAATTATATGTACTTACATCTTGATTCCTCTGGTATGAAGGCTAACCTAGACCGAAAGGGATACTTACTCGTAAATGAGACCTCATCTCGGTTGCCATGGATATCGTTTTGTCAAGCATGACAATGCACTGTGCAGTCTCCGGTGGTAGTCATAATAGCGAAACCACTTTTATTACAAACGATTTCATCAGGAGCTTGATACAATGCGATGGACCGCAATGGGGGAATGGGGAGGGGGTCAAAATGAATCAACTAGACTCCTCCCGTTCCGCTAGTAGGTAACCCTTTCAACTGTTTAAGAGTTGCCTTTGTAGATTCGTGTATATGTACAGATTTCAAGTCTTATAAAATACTAGCTTTTCTTTTCTGCGTAGGTTTCGATATTTACACATCTTTTCAAAACTTCGGGATGAAAACTATCCTATGTCCAGTTCCAGGACATAACCCATGTTTAGGACATAAGATAACCAGGACATAACCTAAATAATTAGGAACTTATCTACTATGCAAAATACCCTGGACTCAGTTGGGTTTGTGTCTGTTTTAACCATGACGACAATTAGAAATTTGGCACTACGTTTGCCCGTTGTTATTATATAACCAGCTGTTTCCCGCGACTTCACCGCATGGATAGATGACCATTACACATTATTATGAATAATACCACATGAAAATGTTTTGCAGGTAGTTAAGTATTTTTTCTCTGTATGTTAAATATTTTATCGCAATGGCATATGCCTTACTCCTCGTCTTCCCCCTCACCTGCCCGTTCCGCTCCCCTTCCACTATTTTCGACCTCCCCTTTACCCTACCGTTCCTCTACACCCCCGCCTCACTTCTCTCAACCACTACACAAATCCCTCTTCTCAGTCCTCCCATTCCCTACCTATCTCCCCTTTCCCGTCCACAATCTCCCCTTCCCTTCTCCTTCCCTCGATTTCCCCCTATCCCTTCCTTCTCCCCTTCCTCTCCTCAGAGTGCTCAATATTTTGCATATTCAACCAGTCCATTGGTGTTCGGTAATCGCTCCTGTCCGATCTTGAGGAGTATGTGCGAAAACACTTGAGTGTGTGAGTTGCCACCAATTTGGAGCCGCATATAATGCGTAAGGTGCAATTTTAGTACAGACAGCTTGAGGCAGGTGTTCATCGGCAGTGGTGCCCCGCGTCACCACCGGCAACGTCTGATGAAAACCACCACAAAAATGGACCGTGACCGGACCCATCGCACGATTCCCCGTCCAGATGTTCAATTCTGTTCACAGCTTCTACCGCTTTCTTGTGCGCCATAGTGCACATTTATCCCTAACGATCAGATAGCAGTCCTTCATCACCCGGTCTTTGTCACTGTTACGTGACGTGACACACAGGAGTTTTTGTGCTGTGGTATGGGCCGTTTTACCGCCAGGAAGCAGTGTGGCAGCGATCCCTGAGGATACTACAGCGCAGGCGATTTCTACCAAAAGTATGCCAGTGGGAAATAAATTTTATCAGTGCATCCCTGGGCATCAAGGGAAAACGTATCTCTAAGCTAAAGCTCCACACTTCTTACAACTTAGTTTAAAACCATTCTTTGTCTAAGTGAGAGTCTTGGAATGTTATCAACTTATCACTCACTATCGCTGACATTTCAGTTAATCGGTTTCCGCAGCGTACTCACGCTTTATACATGGTACAGGTAAACCTCACGCAACGATTTATGCGGCGTATCTCTTTCGATATATGGGACAACTTCTTCTAGCTTAGTAAGGCAGTAGTACCCTCTCATCAGATACATCTACGTCCAGTTCAGCGTTCCTCAAAGCACGCCAGGACAAATTCCCCGAGAAGCGGACGATACTTCTCCCACAGTTGCACTGGCTTCGAAAGCCCACAGAACACAGCGAACATATGGCGCAGACGTCTTGGGTAGTTATACTTACGACTGCATCACCGAGAGTTTTGTTCCAATTTCGGTATCATCGAGGAGGTGCCTTGCGCTGCAAGCCGCTTGGAACGCAGGGTGTTAAACACCATCCACCGTTTGAGGAAGCGCCGCGAGTAGTTGACAGTAACAATCGTTAATAGCATTCACTGTTACAGGGATTCACTGTAACAGTATACACCCTGCCTAAAGTATGCTCTGTGTAGACACTCCATCCACTAATTGATCCCGTCGACGTCGATTAAATAAACCTGATGGTTGTAAAGTAGTACAACGCGACGGCAAATCGTCATAAGACTTCTGAAGAACGCTAGAAATGTGGTCTGCAGAGAGTTTTCAACACGTTCCCTGAAGAAATACTTTTCCTCGGAATAATCTCTTTTCAGATTTCTCGATTATAATTTTTTTTATTTCAGTTTTGAAAATCAAAATCAGTTTAGTTGGTTTTAGTAGACTTCTGAAATATACTATCTTTGTTCTGCACTAAAGTTTTTGTTGTTGGTTTTCTATTTCTTGGATAATTACGGAGTTTTTTTTTATATATTATGTTATTTCGGGATATATATACACTGTCACTTTACAAAGTTTCGTAAAAATTCGTTCGGCAGTTTATGAGTGATGCCCATACAAACAAACAAACAAACAAATAAACCACCAAACAAACAAACAAAAAAATTAAAAACTGTAAAACAGTTTAAGTCATTTTCTTATTTCATTCAGTTTCTTTTTAAGTTTCCCTGGTTGGTTTTTCCGAATATATTCAATGTACAAACTTTTTTGCATTTACGATTTTATTATATACGATATATTTTATTATATAGATCATATGACTTATGATTTGTGCTTACAAACCGACTGCCAAATAAAAATAATAAATATAGACAATATCAATTTTGTCAATACATTTTAACTAGATACCATTCTTAGATAAGTAGGTACCTACTGGTTCATTTTTCACCACAGAAAATAATTTCAGCACAGACAGATGTAGCCCCAATTACATTTTTCCCGTCAAAGCCATTTGCATAATGGGCTATAAGAATTCATGTTGTGTTCGACCGTTCTGCCTATAATGAAAATATATATCATAATGTAGGTATATGATGTTAAACTATTTCGACTTCGTCAGAGTTCAGTATCTTACAAATTATGCATATTTTGTAATTTTTACTCATTTCAATCTCATTTGCGGTCAACAAGTCGGATATCTAGAACACGGCTGCTCCGATCCGGATATGGATGCGGCAGAAAATAGAGTACCGTGACCGTAATTTTCTTATAACAAATGGATTGTATAAATGGATTATCCGATCTCCCTGAATAAAAACAATCACTCACTTCTATTATAATTTCATTTTATTAGAGACTAAACAAATTATAGGGTGATTCAACCGGCTAAGGTAAACCTTTGCCGGTCTTCATTGTATGTATTGTACTGCTGCTGGAATATGATTGCCTAATCATCACCTCGTGGCTCCCCCCCGATGTCGCGTTGCCACCACTTCTGTGTCCGGTAGCCTTAGTCGAATAGAGTAATCAAGTTGTGTTTTAACCGTTTATTAAAATTTATAATATAACCAATTCACAGCTGATTATAATTTAATCGGTTACGTTTCATTTACATTATTTCAAATAATATAAGCCGTACTCCAAGACTTGTGATAGTATTAAAGTAGGCGTACATGATTAGAAATACAGAACAAGTAGCGTATGTTTGAAGTACACTTATCTAACATTAAAAGAATTTATATCTCTAACAAACAAACGTTCCTGTTATAATAAGTGATATATAATAAATCTATTGGGGAGGCCTATGCCCAGCAGTGGACGTATTTAGGCTGATGATGATGTTGATATAATAAAAAAAAATTATAAAAAAAAATTCGCTACCTAAATAGTAGAACTTTTGCTTTCTAGGCTAACTTTTATTATAAAAATTTAGTACTGTTTGAAAACTAAGTAATAATGTCCGACCAAAACTCTTTGGCATACAAACGTCACTTATGAAAAGTTTAACTTTGCCAATTTATATGTATGTACCAGGTTGGCCCGAAAGTTGTATTTTTGCAGGTTGTCTCGATTTTTGCTCCTAGTTTAAATTTGAGAACATTATTCGTATTACTTTCACCCATTACATATCATTTCTATAATTAACGTAAGTTAAATTAAAAAGGAATAAGTAGAAGATAACATATGAAAGAATAAAAAACAAGCCGATACTCTTATGTTGATTTTAATATCTTTTAGTAAATTGACATAATTCTTATACGTTGGTACTTGTCTTGTTTATTTTTATATTTTTCCTGTAGGTCAAATAAAAACTAAATACAATAGTGTGTAGCAAAGTCAGTATTACACATTACCTTTAACTTGTCTTTTAGGTAACTTGTCTTGTCCCCACTTCAAATGGGGATATTTTATGTAATCTAAGTGGATAGAGTATGTAGAGGAAAACTATGTATATTTAATGTAGCATTCTTAGCAAGGGGTACCTATTATTTAAGGACAAGGTTTAGTAACCTTCAGAGAAATCTTTTCAAGTACCTATAGCGAGTATGGATTAGTATATAGCTGGTATAAGCCTTTGGTACTGGGATTAGAATAAAACATGAGCCCCTTTCGTGCGTCTTATAGACATAAATCGCATTATCTAGACTAGTGAAGGCGTGTACATATACTTACGTTTACCCATTATTTTATTCATTGGGAATCAAAAGTATTCTCTTCGATTCTATAATAAAGCTCAACAAAATAAGCTCAGTCTGTTTGCATGCCTGTGTGTAGTAGCCACATTATTTAACTAATAATGTAAAGGCAAAAGTGTGAATGTATGTGTAATTTCTTTCGATATTTGTAACTGAATTACGTAATTCGATATTTGTAATTACGGCTAAATCAATTGTTATGGAACTTTGCATAATAATAGCGTATTTGCGACTACATATACATAGTATGTTGATTTATACCACTTGAATTGCGCTTGAATTAAGATTGAATGTAATTAATAATTAACTGCAGCTATAACCGCGAGATAGAAGCTAGTATATACTAACACTCACTCATACATTACGAACATACATATTCTGCAGAAAAGTTTAAGACCAGTCTAAAGTATTGTTGTGGAATTCTAAAACTACGGGACACTAGGTACTTACTTATCTAGACTAGCTGCTCAGTTTCACAAAAGATAATCCGTAAAATAAACTTACTAAAGACAGAAACGTGCCGAAAGGTACGTCGCGAAGCGAGTTTCGTATTACGAAAGTGTGTATACATTTTTACTATCATCCGAATAATATTATAAATGCGAAAGTTTGGATGTTTGGATATTTGGAGGTTTGTTACTCAATCACGCTTTAGCCACTGGTCGAGTCGGGACGAAACTTGGCGTACGTATAGGTTAGGTCCTGGAATAGGACAGTTTTTATCCCGAAAAAGCATCTCATTTCTAAGGGAAATACCTACATAATAATTAGTGATATGAAGTTGTCTACACGGACGAAGTCGCGGGTAACAGCTAGTATAAGATAAATACTATTGTATTGGGACTGTTTTGGGACAATAAATCAATCCTAGTGTCGTATATTAACAAAACAAAAAATAATTTAAATCTGATATCTTTATATAGGTAGGATTTTCTTACATATTGAATTGATATACCTTTAGCGTAGGCGCGCCTAGAGTTAGTAGGGCAGAGTTCTAGCGTTAAATTACATTAGGAACATTTGCATGTTTTCACCACCTTTCCAAATTGGTACCCTTGGTAAAATAACTAAATCGTATATTTCATACTAATTGTATGCGAGGTTCTTTTACCAAGGTCGAGACTAAGCATCTTACTAGTGAAGGTCTTGGGGTCATTTATACGCTACCCTGAGGCGCTAAACAGATAAAAGCTCCCTCTTCTCCTTATAGCAAATAGGAGGTAGAAAATGAAACGTAAATACCAAAAATGTCGAGAGTGTAAAAGAAGGAGAAGCCTAGTCACCTCGTCCTCATTACACCATGGCCAATCGGAGCTAAAGAATTAGTGAGCTCGGGCGGAACTGAAGGTTTCTGGCTCGAAAGTACGTTACTAGTTTTCAAGACAGAATTCATCCTACAGCGACATCTGCCTGTAGCTGAAGTATATTTTCATTTACTGCTTGTATGTTATTGACGAATGATAATATCAATAATATAGACATGGCAAGCAACTAGTTTTCTATGGTATTCGAGAAGTAGATCCGATAGCATGTATACTCCTTTACCTTGGCACAGATTGTTGCGAGCGATTCGATCCGACTCGCCGCATGCACTAGCAAATGCGACTAGCTAGCTTCATGACCCTCTGGGGATAGACAGCTTTACAAGTAGATCCCATTGGTGTTAAATTTGTGATTTTTCTTGCACTTGCCGTATTCCTAAGGTAGAATAAATAAATAAATCCTACTCATTCCTTATTTCCTATAAGGTGTATGATATCTGTATTTTACTTATTTCGATTCATGTTTAGGGTTTCGCATAAAAATACAGTAAATGAAACCATGAAGGCATGGTGAGATTTCAATGTCTGTATGAAACCGCTATTTTTCTCAGCAGCTATACATGCTATCTACTTGATACTTGAGTTATAAAACTAGCTTATGCGCAACTATTTAGTACACCAATCCAAATTATGCCTCATCGTCACTTACCAACAGGTGAGATTGAGGTCAAGCGTAAATCCATCTACATACTTTCTTGCGAAAACGTAACGTATGTAGAGAGATCCGAGTTCGATCCCCGGTCACGCCATATACTTATGTATCAATGGGTTTTTAAAAATATAAGTGCATTTACTGACTGCTCTCAGACGGTGAAGGAAAATATTGTGAGACGCCCAACACAACTAAGGCTCTCCATTTTATAATTAATCAACTGTCTGTTTGAAGAAAGGCCATTTATGGTAAAATTAGTGACAACAAAAAGTGTTGAAATTTCAGGAATTGATATTATTTCTCAAATACTATGCGGTGGCGTACACTAAGTTAAAATTGAAAACCGAATATTTAAATTTTGTTGCATGAAAAAGCATTTAAAAACTAAAATGTTTTAATTATATCCCAAATTGTTTGCAGTAAAATAATAAATAAATACTGAGTCATAAACAATATACGTGTAAAATTGGGAATTATTTACACGTTATTATTAAAATAACAACTAAGTACATTATGCACAAATATAATACGGAGCAAGATGAGTGATATCGAGGCGAGAAAATATGATCACTTATACATACATATATATATCATACAATATGTATCATTTTATAGGTTTTCGAAGATTCTGAATCCGAATTTGACGTTGGTTGTGGAATCCAAGATAGCTGTCATGTCATGACATGTGGAACTTTTTACAATATGGTGGTCATTTTCTAGTTTTTCGAGGTCTGAATCCGAATTTGGTCTTAATTTTGGAATCCAAGATAGCCGCCATGATATTTGATACTTTTTTGGGACAGAGAGTGCTAAAACATAGGGCTATTATAAAGAAGAAAGCTTTGTATGTTTTAATTTAGGTATATTCCGTTCTTAGGTAATATTTTATAGAGTTGTATATAAACCTAAGCCACAAAAGGAGTTGCAATGAAGTAGGTTAGATTTTATTAACATCGCTAGTACTCAGAAACAATGCGAGAAATTTCGAAATTGACATAGAAAAAGATACATGGTTAATGGAAGATCCTTAAAGAATTCCACGCGGATGAAATTGCGGGAAGTTGCTAGTTATTTAATATGTTTGCGATATAGCGGTAATAAGATAAAGCACATAAAATGCTTGGGTAAAAAAACTGTTTAACGTAGCGAGGCTACAGCTACGTCATTGTAGAGCATCGTAGCGTAGTCGTAGCACTCGTAGCGCGAGGCCACAGTGCTTTCTTTTATAACACGCTTCTAGTTTTTACCGTAATTTTCTATTGTAGTTTTATTGTAAACTTAAAATTAATTATACTAGTACTATAAAAATGTATTTTGTATTATATTACTTTATACAATTTCTGTTGGGCGAAATTAATCTTTTCATAATTTTGTTGTTGTGAGGTGTTGCTATCGGAATACACATCTATCAAAATGACAGTTTAGCGGCAGTGAAAAATGAAAATTACCAAACTCACACTACCAATACATTTGTACGATTATGGAAAATCTACGAATGTGCCCGAAGGAGTGAGCATATATTATTTTAAAAAAACCCTACGAACGTTATGTTTTTATACGGAATAACTAAGTAAATATAAGTTAAATACTTTGATATCGTTTCGGGCAAGCGCCACGCTGAGTTGGGACCTTTTGTGTGCTCACAAGGATCTTCTAGTATACATATATTTTAGTAATAGTTTTTCCCTTATCTTTGTTTCATTTTTTTGTATTTGCATTCGTAGTAGTTATTGTTTGTTATTATAATTAAAATGTAAACTTTGTGTTATTGAAATATTTGCAAAGAAATTAATCATTTTTGTATTTTTTTGTTGTATCACTTAATTTTGATAGGTAAACCGGTATCGGTATATACGAGTTCATATGCCAGTGTATTCCCGTACGAAGTCGCGGGCACAATTAGTTCCAACTAAAAAGATAAACTTACCCCCGTAAATATAACAACATTCATAATTTTATTGGTAATAAATATTAGGTTGGTGAACATATGTATACTTTAATACCACTACTACTGCACGTAAATCACGAGCTTTATGGGTCATTCCATTCGTTCCCATACAATATTCAATAATTACCAAGAAAAATTCGCCTACAACACCCTCCCCCTCACCTTACCCTATAATATTCCACACCACATCGATAAATCCCCTTGTTATTAACCGGTAGATGTATACGGTAACTAAATTAGACGTACTCGTATATACAAATAAATATACAATACAAAGTAGTTTATTATTTTTCTCTTGGAGTTTAATGAAACCTCTTTGCTACTCATTTTTCATTAAATGGGTTATCTACTATCCATATTGAACTCAGCATTAAACCATTACCTACATGTACGCAGGTATAATTCGGGTTAAAGATACATATTACACAAGCTTTTAACAGCTGATTTAGTTTGTTCGCACTCCACCCAAAGACTACAAGTAGTGAAAACCAAATACTTGAATAAAAATGAATATACCTATTGGAGATTTGAGACTTCATCGTCTATTTGTATAGATGATATAAATATACAAGGTAGCTTCGTAAATCGGACTGTCCCATTTTCTTTTTTGTCAAATAAAATCAACAAACTTCCATTGTAATGATATGATGTATTAAAAAAAAAAAAAAAAAAACATTCCGTCGAATTGAGAACCTCCTCCTTTTTTGAAGTCGGTTGAAAACATTCGCAAAATAACTCTGTTTTTGATTGACGTGTTAGATTTTCTTTTCCTTGTTTGTCGAAATTCTTTCTCTCCATGAATGTTTCTTGTAGTTTGCTTAGAAGTTATAAGTTTAATAAAATCTAAAGGAACATAAACTGACTAGAGTGGGGAAGTAGCGGATAAGATTACACATCTGAGGATTCTCACGGCTGTAAATGAGCAGTTCTATTTTGCAAACCAATACAAATGATAAGTGTTGGACCCTCATTAAAATAATGATAATTATACCCCTTTTAACTTCACCATAGTCTGTAAAACATCAGAACAATAGCATATGATATGAAGAAAATAAATTCGGTGACCAACAAACCGCATGTACTATTGTAGAAATTGTTCAGTGTGTTATGTGCGTTGCAAGTTTGATGAAAACAATACACCGGGTTACATAGTCATGAAATAATCTGTGGGCAAGCAAATAATACAGTCATGGCACTGAGAAATTCAGGGAATTTAGCGGAACTACAATTCCAGGAAATCCAGCTACAGCTGTTTCCCGCTACCTGTACACTTGTTTCACGGTAGACTTTCTAACATCTAACAAATCAACGGGCATTCAGTAACTTTCTCTTTGTAACATAAATTTATTTCAGAGGGGTAATTTTACTACCAAGTAGTGTTCTGATAGTGTAGAGGAAGGATCTCAAAATTAGTCACTGTAGTGTCACTAGGCGACAATCTGATCCCTTTTGCCAATCATTAGCCGATGATTGTTACATATATAATTCAACTTGATTTTTTTTAACATAATTTTTCATCCACATATTTGACAATCATAGCAATAACCAGAAGGCTAATGGTAATTAATTATTTTGATTTATTTAATTGGTTCAAAGTAACAATAAATGAGAGTTGACGTAATTCAATCGTGTTCTTTTTTGTCAACTGTACCTACAGTATGAAATAAAAACACTCGTCTATATCTTCTAAACGGTAGAAGTACATATTCGATTTTTGGATATATAGAACAAGTGATCTATATATCCAAAAATCTAATATGTACTTCTACTGTTTAGAAGATATAGACGAGTGTTTTTATTTGAAGCTTTCTTCTTTATAATACTTGCACTTTCTGTCCCAAAAAAGTATCAAATATCATGGCGGCTATCTTGGATTCTGATTTATGGATAAGTGGAGCAGCACTAATTCAGGTACAAATTTTGTACGTTTCCAGAATTCTGATATCTTTTGTAGTTATCGAGATATAGCCGTGGATCTGCTGCTGTGACGTCATTTTGTCCCAGCCACAAACAAACCGAATCCGAGACTGTGGCTCTGCCTAAATGACGCAAGTTATTGTTACGAGGATAATGTTTCTAAAAAGTTTTAATGTCATAAGAATTAATAAGTCAGAACATTTACTAAGTACATTATCCTATTTAGTGGTGAAGAATGACCCAGATTCATCCTCGTTAGTTTATCATAGATAAGGTATATTTATCCGGGCGAGGCAGTTTTGTCGGTACGCGTATGTTAATTTTGGAGAGCAGAGGTGGCTAGTCTAGGACATCATACACTTGTTTCCATAGAAATATATTGTCCTACAATTGTCTTCGATCAAAATATTGCAGCCATTCGTCGTAACGTGGTATTTTTTTTGCCATTTACAGCAGTACAAAGTGCCAATAAAATCTTATCTTCAAGAGTTTATTGTAAATATTATAGTGAGGATTATAGTAAATATTACTACTCTGGAGTATTACTAATCTTAAATGAACTACTTAGTGCGCTAAAAGGAAGAAACTTGTACGAGGACTTTTAAATTTTTTACAATAACACTAATCATCACAGTTAAACCTTATTACTCGTATTTGATTCGTCCTATTAATACAGTTATTTACCTAGTAAATCCCGTTATAAAATATATATCAAACTTCAAAATCACAGTTGTACAACACGACAATTGGCAACTGACAATACGACAATTCATTCTTCGTAGTTCAACTTCAAACCACGAGTTGGACAGTATAGTTCAAAAACCAAACTTATGAATTGCACGGCGGTATCGCAGATATGCTTTGTTGAAAATAAACTAAGCTGTTGCAGCCGTCCAACTTAGTTGGCTTTGAGATGCAAAATTATTCAACGTGGAGGCGAAAATTCCTAAGCAGTTGAAAACTTCATTAAAGTAAAAAAAAACTGTTTTAAATTATAATTTATAATTAAATTGATTTTTGTCTGTCAATATTTATTGATATACTATCTTTTGGTTTACTTTGTTTTACTGTAAAATATATCAAAATACACGCAAAAGGAGATCGAAAGCATCAAGATTCCGAAAGGAAGAGAAGCGACTCCAGCCAGAATATTGTAAGAAAAGCATCCAGGTACACTTTCGTATCTCATACACAAGATGTACCTAAAATTATAAATTAGATAACATGATTTTGTTAAAAATTGAATTATCATTTATTTATACGCTATAAAATTTCATATGAAGACAATTCAGTATCAAGCCATGTCCTGGGGATATTTGTCAGAGTCTTATATGCTGCAGGGATGAAAGTAAGAAACCAACGGAACTGACGAAACACATTTTTGCTTTAATTATTGCAAGACACTGAAAACGTGTACATTCTGATAATGACATCTGTATGTTCACTACCGCCTCGCTCCCGTTTCCTACCCGCTTTCCTAGTAGCCTGAACAGAAGATTTAAGTTACAGGCGATACAGTGAGATAAAACTTTACCTGCAGACTTTTAAATAGATGCAAAGTCTTTGAATTTTCATAAATATTGTTTTCGTAATATGTTTTGTACCTTATATAAAAAAGGAAAAAAGTAAGTAATCTTAAATCTTTCCAGTTTCAGCTTAAGTTCAGAAAGTACTGAATGAATGAATATATTTATTTCAGACTACGAGTCAATATTTTGGTTAGTTATTCACTACAATTATTGACTACGTTTAATTTAATACTTAGTGACTACGTTTAATAAATTGGTCTGATTGATGAATTATGTATGGATCACTGATGAGATAACATTGAGAGATGTCACATGCTATCCGTGCTTGACGTAATATCACCCCGTATCTTATGCATATATAGTGCATCCGATGCCGCCGGTGCTCTCAAACTTCCCCATCGGTCGGTACATGTACACTGTGTCACTCCGCACTGTATATGTCCGACAGCGAGGCCGCCCATCTTATATAGTTAGTCTGCTTTTTGTACCAAAATTTCAAGGTACTTATGATGACCTCTACACGCAATTCAGTTTTATTTATACATCTTGTTCCTGTGGTCTTATTCCTACATCATAAATCAACTACATCGAAGGCTTGGTTCAGGATGCGCGCAATACACTGGTGTTATTCTGGCAGCGTAATTAATATTAGACTGCTTATGGCTAAGATTAGCGCTACCGTTTCGGTAGAAAGCCTACCTAGGTCTAACTTTGAAGTGGTAAATTATGCTTCTAAAACAATTAAAATGGAAATTTATTATTTTTATATATCTACTCAATAAAGTATAAAATAAATCCATTTAAATTATGCAGTGCGATCGGAGTGTAGCACTAGGTTGACCTATTTCTGCCAATCTTTCATTACAGAGTCTATAAATATAAGGCAGTCCCATTTCGAACTCAACGGCCTCAATAAATCACTTATTGCAAAAAGTGCTTTTATCCTCCGTTTTTTTAAATTATTTTATTACTTATTGGAATAAAATAATTATATAAATGGACAAGTGCCCTTTCTGCAATAAGTCAGTGATGCCAGTCTTTCGTTATTTTAGTAAAGGCAATTTAAGGCAAACTTATATTTTAAAATTCAACTAAACTAATTTAAACAATTACCCCTGGCATTAAAAATCTTCACAATCACGACCTTTTCATTTTAGGTGCTCCTCTTTTCGGAGATTCGTGCGATACTTTCATCGATATCACTTTTAAAAAACTAGACTACTTCTATAAAAACCTTCTCGAGGTCCAACCTCATGTTGCGCTTTTCCTCCTCCGTTTTTGTTTTAGCACGCCTCGACTGACGTACTTTCTAAGATGCAGCCCCCTTTTTAAAAAAAATCTTTCTAGTTTGGATCATCTCTTGAAATCGTGCTTGGAAAAAATTCTAAATTTAAGTCTTTCAGAATCTACCTTTTCACAGTCGTCCCTTCCCTTGTCCTTGGGCGGCTTTGGGATACGCCGTTTCTCAGACATCGCACTCCCAGCCTTCATATCCTCCGTTTACGGCAGTTCCGGTCTCATTCAGTCGCTCATTCCGCCCTCTCTTGGCGACATTGGGCCGGACTGCCTGTCGGAGGCTGTGGAGATGTGGACATCACAGTGCCCGGGTACGGATCCCCCTCGCTCGAAAAGTTCACAAAAACTTTGGGACATTCCTCTGGCCAAAACTACATATGATGAAATTTTAGCGAATTCCTCTGCCGTCGATCGTGCCAGAATCCTTGCCTCATGCACCTATGAGGCATCGGCGTGGCTTCAAACCATTCCATCTCCGAACATAGGCACTCTTCTTGACAGCCATACCCTTAGAATTAGTACGGGCCTGCGTGTTGGTGCCAAGCTATGCCAACCGCACGTGTGCGTTTGTGGCACTAATGTGGAGCCTAACGGACACCACGGTTTGTCGTGTCAGAAGAGTGCCGGCCGTTTTTCTCGCCATGGCTCTTTGAACTGCATAATCAAAAGATCGTTAACCACAGCCGGCTTCCCCAGTGTTCTAGAGCCACCCGGTGTTTGCCGCTCGGACGGCAAACGCCCTGACGGTATGACAATCGTACCGTGGCGCTGCGGCCGCGCCCTCGTATGGGACTCCACCTGCACGGACACATTAGCCCCCAGCTTCATTGGGATCTCCTCCAACTCTGCTGGTGCCGCCGCCAGGCGTGCAGCAAACCTCAAAATTCAAAAATATTCCTCGCTGCGAGGCCTCTTCGAGTTTCTGCCTTTTGCGGTGGAGACCCTTGGCGCGTGGTCACCGGAGGCTATCAACTTCGCTAGCCTCATCGGGAATTTCTTAAAACAAAAATCCGGTGACCCTCGAGCCAGGGCCTTCTTCGTTCGCCGCATCAGTATAGAGATTCAGAGGGGCAACGCCGCGAGCGTTTTAGGCACAATACGCAATTCCGCAGAGCTGGAGGAGATCTTTTACCTGTAACGGTTTTACATATATACGAGTATTTATATATTATTAGTTTTAATTAAGATTTTCATTGTGTGAATAATAAAAGTTTCTTGTATTAAATATAGTTTTAGTAGCTTGGCTAAATATCAGTTTTGTTTCTACAAATATTATTTTTAAATTATGTTCCATGATATCGTGGAAACTGTTAATGTTAATTGTCTTCTAAAACAAAGTATCATCCAGTCCCATTTAAACAATACGTTAGGTATACGCTGTATCTATGTTGACCTTATTATTAATCCTCATTGGAGTTAAAAAAAAATGCTATGTCCTCATGTTCCCCGTACGTAACTACTAAGAAAAATAATTCTTGTCTACCATTTGGTTGCCTTAAAATATATCTGAAGAAGGTGACCGGAAGCGGCTGGATGTGGAGGGCGAAGGACCGGGTGTGGTGGGGTTCACTGGCGAAGGCCTATGTCCAGCAGTGGACGTCTAAGGACTGACATGATGATGATGATATCTGCTAGATAAACTGTAAACAAATACAATATTTCTGTGTACTCGCGTATGTATAAGATAAAATATAAGTTAAATATTACCTAACTGAGAATTGTATTCGTCATCTGACTGCTACGACGGCACTATGACGCGACGTAGAATGTGCTACGACTAATATATATGTAGATTTTAAAGTAGAGAATGCTGCTTTCACAGCTATTTTATCCTATATATGACACATTCATAGTCCCTATCTATATCTATACATATAATAAAATCGTAAATGCAAAATGGTCTGTACTTTGAATATATTCGGAAAAAACCAACCAGGGTGACTTAAAGTAACTGAACATGATAGAACAATTAAAAAAAAAAAAAATTGCTTTGTACGGGCATCATGCATAAACTGCCGAACGGATTTTGACGAAACTTTCTAAAGTGACAATGTATATCCCGGAATAACATAATATATAAAAAAAACTCTATAATTATTCAAGAAATAGAAAAACCAGCAACAAAAACTTTAGTGCAGTACAAAGATAGTATATTTCAGAGATCTACTAAAACCTGCTGATTTAACAATCGATGCAGTACCTTTTCAAAACTGAAATAAAAAGAAAATTGTAATTGAGAAATCTGAAAAGAGATTAGTCCGAAGAAAAGTATTTATTCAGGGAACGTGTTGAAAACTCTCTGCAGAACAAAAGTCTTATGACGAGATGATTGTTACTGAACACTACTCGCGACGCTTCCTCATGTGCGTTCCTCAAAAAGGTAAATGATGTTACCACCCTACGTTCCAAGCGGCCTGCAGAGAAAGGCACGTCCTGGATGACGACCAAAATTGGGACGAAACTGCATCACCGATGCAGTCGTAAGTATCAATCAGTACCCAAGACGCCTCAGCCATTAGTTTGCTGTATTTTGTGGGCTTTGTAGAGTACAAAATATTCTGACAAACTCACATGTCCAACATTGCACCCAGTCCTGGGATCACAGACTTCTCAACGTTCAGATTGGAGGCACGAACTTATCAAAATGAATATGTTGTACCGACCTAGTGTTGTGCTATACCTTTCGACATACCAAAGATAGTAAACGTATCATCTAAAAATTAGAGAAAAATGTAGATTGAATTTATCATTAATTTATAAATAAATTATCTGAAGTAGGTACAAGGTACGGCCATTCAAATGCACACCGGGGAAGCTGCGGTACCTGGTGAATGTCTTTGGCAAAGGCGCGGCAGTGAATGCGTTAATATATACGTTTACCGGCACAAAATATATAATATTATTGATAGAATTGATAGAATATATTATTGGGAATATTACCTTATATAAAATATGGTACATAATGACACCTTTAATTTTAATATGGGTTTTAGATAAAATGACTCGTAATTTTGCCATAATTTGTCAATTACAATTACAATAATTTTATAATAATTATGCAGTGCAAACACCACACCTTGTGTTAGTAATATTCCGCGTTAATAATTCCGTATCAATGTTGCATGTGTATCACAAATCAATTATTTTGGATGATACACGTACAAACTAAGAAGCGCAAGCAACCGACGACGACGGCCGGCGTCCGAACGTTGCAATCAGCACTAGCACTGTTGGTCGCCGGCTCCGCGCTTACTAAATACACTGATTGTTTACAAAGCCTCCATAATCATTCCTGTTTTTTTAAGTCTAAATATTCATTTTGCACTCTATAGTGGGCCCACGACATACTCTGATTACGATAGATAAAAGCTAAACGCTTATCCAAATATGTCTCATGACCCATTAGAGAGTACAAAATGACCTTTTAGTTCGATGGATATGAGCCGAAATGCTTACGTAGTAGGCCCCCAGGTCGATAGATTCGTTCCGACCATATTCGTGTGAATTCGTCGGCTGGGTGCACGAGACCTAATATTTGTTTTCGATCAAGCTAACTCAAGTGCTTGTTACACTGAGTTTCATGAGTACTCTACAAAAAGTTTGTGAGTTCAAGCAATGACAATTCAGAATAAGCCATTTTGCTCTGAGATTAGGCGGCATTTTCTTATGATGACGTCTTCCGCTTTGCCCACATTACAGGTTGTTCGTAAACAGATAAATTACGGCTCTAAAAATAACTTTTTATGTCATGACCTTTGAAAATACGAAGCCACGGGCAACAGAACATTGGTTATATACCTAATTCAAACGATTATTGATAATGGTAATTAATCAATACAACAATCTAATACTATTTCAACCACGATCAAAATATTCCAACTGTGAAACAAGGAACAATTGTTGCATTGAACATGAAACCATTAACGAAACATCCCTCTAAGATAATAAGCCAGATTTGTCTCAACATCAAGGGCCATGCATAGAAATAAATCGTATAACATAATATGTTGTATAACTAAATGAAATATTATTCCATTTATATACGTGCTACATTTTTCCTGTGGAAAATCAAAATATATTTGTCAATATAGTCCTTTTATTTTTCTTTATAGCACAAACAACAATTATAATATGATAGAAAAAGATAAAAGTATACAAAGTTGGAGTTATCAATACGTATGACAAATCAGCCAATTTTTACTAAAGGAGAAACTTAAAAAGAAACTTCAGACCAGAGGAAAATGTGCATACCTAGACATAAACATACCATGCATAAAATACAGGTATTATTATAAACTGTATTAGGAACATACTAAAATATATGTAGATACTATTACTATATGTAAAAACAATAAGGTTAAAATATTAATCACAACATAATATAAATTTAACATTACTATTTATAAATAAATAAAAATAAACAACTATATAAATATAATCATAGAGATTTAATTACATATACTCATACATATATGCATAAAATCACGTCAAATTTGACAGTTTCAGTATCACTTTCAAGTATTTTATAGTAAGACTGTCTGTTTACTGTCTGTAAGGGAAAATTTGAGTTTTGATGACGCAGGTTCGCCTGGTCTGGCCAGTTTGAGGAAGCGATTGAAAACGGGCGCGAAGTTATTATCGTATATATTTACCAATTGTCCATTCAACGCGGCAATGGCGCCAACGTGCTGGGGTCCATGCCGCACGGCACCAGCTTGAACGAGTTTTTTTTATTTTATTGATCAAAAACAATAGTCATAAATCTTAAATTTCTAGTATTCTAACTAAACCAAAATTGATGTTTATCTGTAGAAGACGAGTTCGCAACAATAAGTACTTTTACAGATTATAGCATATACAGACAAAAAACTAAGATACATTTCAGATTTATAAAATACTAGTTGTTGCCCGCGACATCGTCCGCGTGGACAACATTACACATTGTTATGTATTACGTGTATTACTAAATCCTAAATTGGCGTGCCGGGGCGGCGGATTTGCCCGTTGGACTACAGAATTATTGTTATTTTTTTTTATCAAGTTGACATTTACTTCATGTTTGTCATGAATTAAAAGATAATTATATAATTGTTAAAAAAAATTATATTTTAATATTGTGCAAGAAGTTAAATGTTTTTATTTGATTAAAAAAAACACATGTGATATTCCCTTTCCCCCCTCCAATTTCTTCTTTCCATACCTTATTTCCTTCCCCATCCCCTTTCCACCACGTTGAAAACCCCTATCCATACCCCTTCTTGCTTCCTACCCCTACCATTCCTCCGCCATTTTCCATCCCCCTACCCCTCCCCTTTCCCTTAACCCACCGCTTCCTCCGTCCATTATTTTCCACTGCCCTCTTCTCTCTGTCCTACCACCTCCCATTCCCGCTAGCATCGCCCTCATCTATCCTCTCTTTCTCTTTTCCCCTAACCCCTTCCCACTATCCCTCCTCCTCCCAACTTGCCCTTCCCCTTCGATCTCTTCTTTCCCATCCGACTTCATTCCCCTCCTAAGGGAGCGGATTCCTTGACACCTATTTTGCATAGGTATCTAAATAACTGTACAACAAAATGTCTGTCAAACTGCTGGACATAGGCCTTCCCCAATGAACGCCACAACACCCGGTCCTCTGCCCAACGGATCCAGCCGCTTCATGGCACGTTCTCCAGATCGTCGATCCATCACCTGGTCGTGCGTCCCACTCTAGAACTCGTCTGCCCCAACGGCCGTCGGTAATGCGACAGATGTAACCCGCCACTTCGGCTTACTAACTCTTTCGGCTATGTCGTTCACCTTCATTACTCATTGGATCTCCTCATTACGAATCATATCCCTCATAGAGACCCCGAGCATAAACCTATAGCTCGCTGAGGGACTTGAAACTTTTGGTTCAGGCCCACCGTCTATGTCCACGTCTCCGCGTCGTCATCATGATAGACAGGACGCACTGAATAAAGACTTGTCTTTAAACATTGTGGAATAGGCGACGAAGACTTGACGCAGTTTTCCTAATACTGCCTAGCCTAACTGGATTCTTCTGTCAGCTTTCCTATCGAAATTGATCCTACCTTACTGTATTGTCTGTCCTAGGCAGACGTATCCTGAACCACTTCGATATTTTATCTGTGTTCGTTTCTGAAATACTTTATGTAGTAATTGCATTATGAGTTGTTAGAATTGTTATGAAAGTATTATTAATCAATTATTAATTGACATTGTCGACGATGACCGATGCGGCCATAACTGCCATAACTATCGAATAACGAACTTTTTGTATCGAGACTTGTGGAAATACCTGAAATTCAACAGCTAAAATAAATAAATAAACCTATAAATGAGGTTTAAAACATTTCTGCCACTCTCTGTCAAGTTTTTGCATCGACCAGTAATGTTGAACTACACTTTCATACAAATGATATGAAATGAGAGGTTGTAGATCAGCCTCCTGATATTTTATTGAGATATAACTTAGACCAGATTGTGTCCCGAATTCAAAGCTATTAAACAGTGAAAACGCCGTCAAATTCTGTTTAGTAGTTTCCAAGATTAGCCCTAACATACATACAGACAGACACGAAACTTTTTAATTATATTTTTGGACTCTTCTTCTATACATTATATTCGCTTTTCTTTTGTTTTTCTACTGTTTTATTATATGTATAGATATATAGTCATTATCCTGGCTATCTAGCAAATATTAACTGCTTTTTTAATTACTAAATTATTATTTTATTATTCGCTCTAGAAATTATAATAATATTAGGTAGGTTTTAAATTTTTTTCTAAATGTAGATTTTTATATTGTATTATAAACCATTGTAAAGTAGCTGCAAAAAATAGAAAAAGAATACGAGTATTATAAAGAAGGGAGAGGATAAACAGATTTCTGTAAAGAATGTCCAAGGCGTTCTAGCTTTTAAAACTGCTCCGCGGACGGTTTAGACATTCTAAAAATATTGTAGAAAGTATAGTCTTTATCGCTTGTGTCTTACAACTAACGATGACGTTAAATGTAATGAATTAGGTTGTCCGTTTTTTAAATTGCTTACCGCAACGCACGTGTTTTCAACACAAAAACGACGACAAATGCTACAAACGACGACGACGGTGCGATATCGCCCCTCACGCTGCCCGCCCGCCCCCCCGACCTGCGTCTTCGCTGTGTGTCCTGCTCCATATATTTTCATAGAATACAGTTTCGGCGCGGCGCGGTATACCTACCCCGGCCCGCCTCCGGCCCGCTTGCTTCCCGCGGCGAGACTCTGTTTGACGTGTCTCCTACAATATCAAACATTTCAACTGAACCTGCCCCGCCTTCGTCCCGGACCGCCTTCACCCCAGCTACTGTTTGCGTTGCCCTTTATACAAAGTTGTTCAGAATAGAAGTATACTAAGCTCAAAATATTTTGAGAGCTAATTTTATAACGGTACGGGACGCTCAGGGCACGAGTCGTACTCGCACTTGTCGGTGTTCTAACGGATAGACATTACAGAAAGGAGATCGTTTTGTACTATTTTTGAAATAAGACAGTTATTTCATTTTATGAGCTGCAGAGCTATTTTTATCCGTGTAGATCTTAATAATGCATCCACTTGGAAGTAATTCACTTGTGAGTGGTCAATCTCATCTAATATAGCAGGTGTAGGTGCCAGCCATGAGTTGGTGATCTTACTTGTACAAAGTAAGATATTTTTAATCCGAGATAGAACTTAACAAATTAACGAACCTTCTTTATAATACTAGTGTATAGGGTATCTAAGAAAAGTTAAATACGTTGGTTATTTAGGTTTCATCACAGATTAAAAAATCTATCTATGTTTGATAGGCGATGCTCTCCTTTTAAATATAGATGCCTCTTCAATGAAGGCGTCCACATAAGGGGTTGAAATGAAGTCTGATAAATATTTAAATGATTTGTAAAAGAGTTCAGCGCAGACAAAACTGGAGATCTGTAGGATATAATAGTAGATCATAAGGGAGCAAATCAATATTTTTACAGCTAGGGGGCTTTTTTGAATCCAGAGCGAAGTGAGGGATTCTTTAATAGAATCCTGAACGTAGCGAGGGATTCAAAGTACGTCACCCGAGCCAAAATAGTAGATTGTGTCATAAGGGAGCAAAATAATATTTTTACGGCGAGGGCGCTATTTTGAATCCAGAGCGGAGCGAAGGATTCAAAGTACGTCGCCCGAGCCTTAAATATATTTTGCGCCCGACACTCTACTTTTCATCTCCCTCTATGAGAAAAATAAATAAAAGGCGCTTTTAGATACAATTCATGAATACGTGTATTTATTAGAATGTGAAGTAGGTAACAACAAACAATGTATTAAAAACTTATATTAATATTGGAAACGTTCGCGCCTTTTTCATTTGTTACCATTTTTAAAATAAGCCGGCGCGTTGTATTCTTTTTTTAAATTCAGCCTTCGCGCCGCTCACGTTACCGGCCAGTAACTTTATTCATACAATATTTGCACTCAATCACTTTGATCGCGGAACACTAAAAGTTATATTCGTGTTCCAAATTCAAATCTCATTACTGCCCGCTGAAAAACTCTCTTGCAGAAAAGACGTACTTTGGTCGCACTTATTGAGGAACCAATCGTCGCTTTTCGAATAGATGGGATGAAAATATATTTTGCGCCTGACGGCGGCGTACTCGTGACATGGCTGACATCGTACTATCACTTCCCTATTATGATGTTAAACGACCGACGGATCGTCATTGTGAACACCTGCGCGCAGCGTATCGCCCGCCTCAGCGCTTCCCCACTACGACTTAACGCAGGTGCACGCTTGTATAAAAGACAGACTCGCCGCAGCGTACGGGGAGTATGGATTCAGACGGCACGGCGCACGGACCGTTTCTCTATTTATGTTGTAACTACCTATTGATTAATCGAAGTGAAATAAAAGTTGTAATGCTGTAGTTTATGTCTTATGATATCACCACCTTCCCCGAATCTACCAAGCGGCCCCCTGAACACATATCCAGCCCAACAAACCCGACACTCCCGAGTGATACAGTCTACTTTTCATCACCCTCTATGATAAAATAAAAGGCGCCTCATATTTTATTGTAATATTAAATATGAGGCGCCTTTTAATTTATATATTGTAATTTAATAAAACATAGAGTAACAACTAAATTGATATTAAATAGCATCTAATAATAAAACAACTAAAAACTTATTCAGCCGGCGGCGCGACTATGGGCCTTTATTCAAACAATGGGCTCGATTCTGAAGGCACAATGTTAAAATTTGACAGCACTAAAACTGTTGCTATCCTTGTCACACAATATTATGAAGATAAAAACGAAACCAATTTTAGCGCTGTCAAATTTTAAATGTGTGCCTTAAGAATCGGGTCCAATATTTGCGTTCGATTTCTTTGGCGCTGAACACTAAGATGTTTCAAATTCAAAAAGTGCGCGGCAAAGATAATTGCGGCGCACTTATAAAGAGGATTAAAAACTCATTACTGCCCGCTAAACGTTTCTTATAGAAAACACCACCTTTGGATGCACTTGAAGGCGAACCAAGTCGTCCTTTTCAAATAGATGGGATGAAAAAGAAATTACTTTATTTTTGTGATCCGCTCTTCGTAATGTAACAAGTTATTAAGTATGTGAAACAGATAACTGATACACTGCTGGCTTCGCTATAAACTTCCACAAACAGATACATTCAAAAATACATCTGCTCTCCCACCTATACATTTTACATAAACACTAAATTTCAAACACAGTCTACATCTATCTCATTTTATATTATATAGACTTAATTCTGTGTCTTAATATTTGTTAGTAGCTTTCTTCCCTCTTTGATAAACTTAACCATTTAAGTCAAATGACGAACTTTATAATAAGATTATTATATTGTGTTGTAATTTTTTTATTAGAAATGCTGTTAAGTTCGCTAGAAATAAAAATAAATAAATGTAAACTTAACTATTTATTGTATTTTAACCATTAACAAATATCCGAGTTAATAATGATTTTCCTGTCATATAAACTTTTCTTTCATGCTATGTATACCTACCTACTACATGTCATGAAACTAAAGTTTGTTGCGTAACTTTAAATCGGAATTCTTTCTTCCAAAGTTTCCTCTAAAGAATAAACAAGAACAGTATCTTAGTATTTCAGTACAACGTAGTTTTTTTGTAACGCGCTATTATAGTATAAGTGATTCTATTGAAAATATTGTCTATCGATTTATGAATTTTCCAAAAGGTATGAAATGATTTTTCGGTTTGTAATTTCCAATTTCCAAAAGTTGTTTACTGAAAGTTGTTCAGTATTCGATAATTCATGTCTCTGTAAGCGATCAGAAAGGTCATCTTATTTCAAGGCTATGCCGTATCCGTTCTATCACTCGGTCAGATACATTTGGTTGTAATTTAATCGACCGTAGAGATATCTGACGATAGAGAAGGAGTGTTCTTATGAATTCATGACCGAGCTACCACCTAATTCAATTCTGTTTGGAGCGGTGCCACTTTCAACACCCTCCCCCCACCACCACTGTCGTGCCTTTTTAAGGGTAATTTCATCGTCCCACTCTTGTTCATGTAAATTTACAAGACAAGTAGGTACCTATATTAAATAGAAATCAATCGATAGTTTATTTATATCTCCGTGACCTATGCAGGGTGTTAAACAGCGAGGGGCGATCGTTTTATATAATATATCCTAACTTATAATAAGTTTATTAGTAGTAATATATATAGTTAATAAATTTGTTTCGCTTTTACAGCCCGACCGAACTGGGCTTAAACATAACCTGTGTCACATGATGCATGACGAAGCAATTAAGGCATTATATTTATGAAAAGAACACCTTGTTCGCAAATCGGTCATTAGACTTTTGATTTCATGTGAAAGATGTTGCCCTAGTTGCCCATGTTAAATTTATTGTTTAAATTTAATAGATGACTAAGAATATTAGTTTATGAAAATTCGATAACAATCAGTGCCATTTGATATTTTACGTGATGATGATGATGAATTACATTTGTAACTACGAACATGTCGAGAAAGTTGAGTAACAGAGGAGAGAAGTTCCTGAATGTCAAAAACAATATATATTTTTATGTATATAATTTTTATATATTTTTTTTAAAATAATTATGACATGTACAATTTTACTGATTCATTTTTATTCCACCTTCTGGGTTGTAAATATTTTTATCGTTAAATACATTTATGATTATGAAGAAGCGGAAACATTGTAAAAATTTACAATGTTTAAGGGTGCAATATTTTTGGTTATCGAGAGTGCTTAATTTGAATTGAACGTTGGTTTTGGAATCCAAAATATTACATACCGGGTGTAACAAAATTCCTACAGTGACCCGTTATAGAGGTAGATGCAGTGAGGAGTGTTGGAAATAGGTAGAGCGGTGAAAGAGGGAAGGAGCAAGGGAGGGGAAGAGGGAGGGAAGAAGAGATCTTTATATAGGAAATATTTTTACTGATGGCTATATTTCATTCGGTTTCATAAAATGGGTACCTACGGAAGGTTATGGAGGGGAAGAGTGAAATTGTTACAATAATCGGGCAACTTTTCCTTAATAATAATCTACTTCAACAAAGTCGTAGACGGTGGTTAAGCTAATAAATAAAAATTTAAACTTTTAGTGTTGAAAATACTTGCAAAGTTGAATTGGGAGGATTAAGAATAAAAGATAGACTATATTAAAATCACTTATGTAATATTTTACACATCTTTGGTTATGGATCGGACCATTTTACCAATTTTTTTGTCTTTTCACTTTGTATTGAGCATATCCAAAGCTAGGATATGCTTATAAAACGGCATCAGTGCCTAGTGATCTGCGCATACGAGTCGCGGGCTTGGCGTTCGTATTAAATAAACCAAATTAAATGTCTTGTGAGAGTCGTGTCAAGGGGTAAGGTGCTACTTCTTTGATGTCGTGACAGTAACTCCGCCTTGGGCGTCCGGTCCGGGTATCCTTTGTTCATCTCTGGGGTGTCAACAAAGTACGCGCTAGCATCAGCGGCCATCTGTCGCCCTTGCGACATGACCGGCCAACTTTCATTTCAGTCTGCAGATCATGTGCGTCGTCGTTCACCTTCGTGTTGTCTGAAAATGTTATTTCTGCTGCTTTTTGTAAACTTATTATCTTCCGTATCACGCTCTATGTAAGAGACCAGCAATGACAACCATACAACGGAGTTGTTAATTCTGTGTTATATCCATTAACATTTTATTAAGGCGAATTGTAAACTTTGCCATTATTTTACGAGGCAGTTTGAAACAAATTCTAAAATCAGCAATGATAAATTCCATCATATTATCGAGGACGTTTGTTGATGTTTTAAAAACAAAAGCAAAACTGTGGACCATAAACATTACATTTGTGATTAAAGTACGATAATTTGTACGATAAATAATAAATACGTATAAAGTCACGAACTGCAAACTTTTAAGCTGACATTTAAATACCTGCGTAAAATTGTCTGGCGTGCTATGCATATTACGATAATTACGAATATTTTATTATTATCTGCGATTTTCTTTCTGTTGATTTATGTTAGTGAATGGTAGTTATTTTCTATTGATTTAAACAATCACGAGTCGTGATTCACGACACCGGGACTGTTATGATAATATTGTATGAACTATTGACCTGCAATCAGCAATACTACCCAAGAAAGCCAGTACCTAAGTGTTTTGGCAACTTTTTGAAATTTGTAAAAAAGTGGTAATACTACTTTTTTAGAATTCCATGAAACATACTAAGTTTCTTCGCCAGTTAAAGAATTAGAATTTATCAATTTTGAAAAACTACAAGAAAACCAGTTTGCCGGCATTTTTGACAACATCCAAAGGGTTTCTAAGGGAGCAGGGCAGTAATGTGCACTAACTAATATTGTACTCTCATACTTTAAGAAATATCTTATAAAATTGGCTTCTAAGTAAAGTTATTTATTTATATATCGTGTGCAACTTATTCACAACTTATTCACAACTTATTCACGTTAAAGTCACCACCCGGGACCAACGGTAAGGAAACTGGGGGTACATATTACGAACGTATTACACACTGATTATATGAGATTTTTGAGTTTCCTCACAATGTTTTCCTTTACGGTTTGAAAACAGTCAGTTTTCTTTGTACGTACCATACAAAAAAAATTTGATGCCTCACATGAACGGGGATCGAACTCGGACCACTCGACATGGTTGGCAGCGTCTTTCCCACTTCGCGACCGATACTTTCACATGACGCGCTTGTAAGTAATAACAAGAAAAGAATACTTATTTAGAGTTGTTTTATATCAACCGTAGACTATTAACCTCAGGGACAAGGATTCAGTAAAGTCGTGTCATGTTAATAAATAACTAGTCCCGAACTATCGCCAAGGCTAGTAAAGCCCTGTATATTGGGTTCAGAAACAATACAAACAAACATTCGACACCTATCAGACTGATAGAACAAATGGAGACAATGAATTCTATTTAATAGGGACTCTTTAATACACAATTAAAATACAGGGTACAATATAGAATTTTCAATGATTCAGAGCGGTCTTATTTAGCAATTTCTTGGACAACCTTAACAACCTTAGAGGATATTTAATGGGGAGCAGAAAAACTAGGTACGGTACGGTTATCAGATACGTCCACGTCCAGTTCAGCGTTTTTCAGAGCACACAGGACATCTTAGGCGAGACGCGGTCTTCTTCTAAGGGGCAGAAGCCTGTAGTCCTTGGGTTCAGGGTAAGCTACACCCAGGACACTCATTCGCTTTGCAGCTAGTGTACTGCATTCACACAGCAGGTGCCTCAACGTTTTGCTATCCTCTCCACAGGCTCTACAATTGACAGTCTCTGACAGTCCCATCTCATGCAGGAGGTGCTTTACATCGAGGTGGCCGGCAAAGACTTCTACGATGAGACGGACTGCTGTCTTCCCGTATTTTAGGATTTTGTTAGTAAAACCTGTGTCTCTGTTGCCGATAAACTCCTTAGCGTGTTTCAGCGCCCGAAGTGCTCTTCACTCCACCAGGTGTAGTTCCTCGGCATGCGCTTTTAGAGAGGTTTTTATGGTACTCATTGAAAGTCCCACAAATGGCTCTGGTCCTATCAGAATTTGCTCTGACCATTTTCTGGCCAGTGCATCAGCATTCTCATTACCCCGTATGCCTTTATGTCCCGGGACATAGACCAGTCGCACTCTGTTGTTTTTTCCGAGTGTATTTAGTACTTGTATACCGTTCAAGACTAGTCTGGACTCCACACGAAATGACTGCAGAGCTTTGAGCGCTGCCTGGCTATTACTGAATATATAGATGGTTTTATTATTTTATAGTAATCGTTAATAGCATTCACTGTTGCTGGGATGAACAGTGTACACCCTGCCTAAAGTATGTTCTGTGTACCCCATCCACCAAATGACCCCGTCGACGTCGATTAAACCTCATCGTAAGACTTTTGGCAAAATTATCATCTTGACACAGTCTGAAAAACGCTAGAAGTGTGGTCTGCAAAGAGTTTTCAACACGTTCCCTGAATAAATATTTTTCCTCGGAATAATCTCTTTTCTAATTTCTCAGTTATAATTTTCTATTTCTTGTTTTTCTATTTCTTGGATAATTATGGAGAATTTTTTATATATTATGTTATTCCGGGATATACACTGTCACTTTATAAAATTTCGTCAAAATCCATTCGGCAGTTTATGCGTGACGCCCGTACAAACAAACAAAAATGTTTCACGCATTTAGCATTCACGATTTTGATTATATGTATAGATGATTAGTTTTCCAAAATACTACGTTTGGATTTCACACTATATTTCAGTTTAAAAGCGGAATTCAAAACCAAATGACTGAGCAGTCAGACTAGGATAGATCACAGATGTATCGCAGTGTGTAGCACAACCAATCGATTTAATGCATTTTTATGGAAATGACTACAAAATAAAGTAACTTAGTAAAGCAGTCAAAACTTATTAATTTACTTTGTAATAGAACACACAGGTTTAGATTAAAATTAAATTAAACAATTAACATGACTATAAAAAGGGTATACAGTCTACAATAATGGTCTACAGCTTACACATCGTCACTAAGATATAAATTAATAATAAAAAAAACTTAAACTACAGTAAAAATACTCTACATTAATAAAAAGATACATAATTGGTTATGTATGGTTTATATGCAAAGGTGCTTACATAGGCAATGCATGTTTCCAATACCGACTACCAAGTACGAGAAACGGGTACGGCTTGATGCTGCTATAACTAATAATAATAACATAGTTACCTAGATTGTTGTTGCTATGAAAAAACATTTTTCACCTCTCCAGCTCGAAAAGGGCGCTTTTGGTACTTAAGAACTCGCAGCAAAATCGCTGTTTGCTGCAAGCCGTGCGAGCGTGAGTAAAAGTGATTCGAATTTCGAATACCTCTTTTTGGCGATGAACTGGGCGATGGTTCGTTCAGAAACTCATTTTGGGCTAGCGATTTAACATATAGGCTAAACATTTTGTATGTTATTTATTGAAATCTAAGTTTATAAATAGTACTATTGCTTTTTAAAGACCGAATATTTAAAATATTTATAAATTATCTAGTATATGCTAGTAAATATTAATATCGCTAACTTAAAAATATGAAGTTTCCTTGGTTTTATAAAAAAGATCAAGCAGTGCAGTTTCAGAACTCAACATTTAAATAAAAAATAAACTTTTTTCTTTTCTCGCCGGGAGAGGTGAAAAATATTATGTTTCACGCGAGAGGAAATTTCTTTATGACTTGTGCATTTAAATCACTCACTGTGCTTATTAGTCTATAATTAGAATCACTCGCTACGCTCGTGATTCAATTCTAGGCTACTTCGTTTGTTTGTGTATTAATTAAAGTCAGCACTCGTAACAAAAAATGACTTTGCTAACTTGTTGCACAAATAACTATTATACAGAGTTCATGGGTCATGTCATGTCAGGATCATCTAAATAAATAATTTCCTATACCACTTTGTTGAGAATCAACAAAACATTCCAAACAAACCGTTTAACCAAAAATTCTTAAAATTCCTTGACGACAAAGTGACATGATAATTGTGTATAGCCCCGTCTCTAGAAGTCTAATCAATCTGTTTCTTTTAACGACCGCTCGTAACTAAAAATTGCCCTACGTGCGGTGAACCTAAGTTCCTATGATAGATTGTTATGTCGACAATATAATGTTATACGACAATAAGTGTAGTCATTACTTAGTACGGAGTTTAACACTCTCGTTTTAATTTATACAGTAAGATAAATGACCGATTTTTTGTTCCAAAAGAAAATTTAATGTTCCAAAAGTTGTCCATTTCTTTTATTTTTAAAATTGTTCACCAGGTACTACACATCATTATTTACACTGTATAAATACTATCGCTACTTAGGTGCGCTTAGTTACTCGCGCAAAATCTTGAAATTGCACTTCAATAAGAAGCAGAAATAAATTCTTAAAGACAATATGAACTAAAACTAGAAGTAAAGAATAGGGCAAGTTTGTAGTGGACTTAACATTTTATGCTATTCAAAGGTAGCGCTTAAAGTTTCTGATAATACTTGGACCGGGCTACTTTACAACTACCTAGTTGCTCTCTCTAGTGTTACGATACTATTATCGATAAATGCAAAATCAAACATACAATCGACATAAGTAAGTGGTCACTTTGGAATCTCTACAGAATTAAACAAGTGCAAGTTATTTCTTACATTCTGATATATGTATAATGGAGGCATAGTCAGTATTTTACGGTTTTTGAAATGGTGTCGTATTGATACTTTGAGGACTTCACGTAACTGTCAATAATTTTGAACTAACACTATCGATAGTATCGACACCCTGGTCGTATCAATAATGCACATACAGTACTATAAAATTGATCAACTGCTTAAATGATGGAAAGAACTAACTAAAAGCATGTTTAAGAAAGGTGGCATAAGGCAGAGGGAAACACCCGAGTATTACGATCCCTCCTGTGTTGCTAAGGGTGATTGCATTTACTTAAAAGTTGACTAGGTATCGATACTGATGCCTGCAACACTAGCTCTCTGTAAATTTGTTCTAAGTTAAGAAGTTGTATTGATAAAGCTTTAATTTATCTTAGAGTGTTTGGTAAATGTGATAGGTTCATTAGATAACTAGAGATGAATTTGATTAGGTATATAGTTATAACTGGTTATAACGCTAGATTAGTTCATAAGTGGTTTTCTTGTTGTTTAAAGTGAATATTGACAATTGAATGACAACTATGATGAAAAAGGTTCTATAAATAATTTTACAACAGGATAGATTGTTTTTGCTGTATAATAAATACATTCATATTTCACTATGAAAATGATACCCGATTCACATTTTGTACATTTTTAGAAACAGCGATGTAGGTGTAGGTGTATTTTTTTCTTAAAAATAGTAAAGTAATTATGAAGTATAAGCTTTCTTATACACTATCTGTTGCCTGCGACTTCGTCCGCGCTGTAATATAAACAATGCAGTTGTGTTATAAAAAAAATGTAGTCGCGCAACTTTACACATATCACATCGAAATCGTTGGGCTTAAATTATTACATCATCTAGTCTCTAAATAAAATAAGGTTGGCTTTTTGTAAAGAAATCGCTTTTTGCTAAAATAGACATTTACCACAAATACATTTTAAAACAATATTTGAACACTTGTTTAGTTAAACAGCGTTTAAGGGATAAACACTGCTTAAACAAGAGTTACCACAAAACCATGTTTAGCAATCGTTTAGTTAGACACTGCATAAATCGACGTAAATTTATTTCAACGTGACAACCTTACAAAACGTTTCTATTTAACAGATGTTCAACAATTAAAAAATTCTGTTTCCAATAAAATGTATTTATTTTATTTTTAAATGCTTAAAAATTGTGTTAAAAATTGATAATACTGTCATTTATTTATTATGTCCGCCGTTAAGGCTTGCGTAGACATGTTGTAACTTTTTTTGGACATAAACAGCTTATCAGGAACGGAACGTAATTTTCATTGACAGTGACAGACAGTTTTAAACAGCTGACAAGCTGACAATAATTGACCGTGTAAAAAAAGCCAATTCAACAGATACTTGAATTTTCAATTTGGTGATGCAAGCATCTAGCACGAGAACCATGTGGAATATCCTCTTTTACTATGTCGTTTTAGTGTGGTGTGTGAAAGCTTTGTTAAATCTGTACCGTTTTTTGAAATTATGTTCTTAGTAATGGTTTAATGTACTCACTCGTACTCGGTACACTCGATAACGATAGTTATCCACAAATTCCATGTCTTCCAAATCATTAAAATCACCATAATTGGTGAACTTCACATACGCCTTCGAATTTCTTCTCTGGCATATGCAGGTCTCGTTACGATGTTTTCCTTCACCGAAAAGCCTACTAAAACTACTAAAGTCAGCAATTTTAACTTCCCTGTAATATATCGGAAAATATATTTTTTTCTGACAATTTCCATATTTTTCTGATCACAGCGAGAGATTTTCACATAATTATGTTTCGAATTTCAGCTTAGTCAGCCCAGTAGTTTTTGAGTTACCTAACCGATAAACAAACGAACAAAAAGGTCCACTATGTAGTTTATACGGAACCCTACAAAGTTGATTGAATTGAACTACATTGAAGCGCTAATCTGATAGGTTTTCTATAAATAAATTCCTTCGGGAAAATAATCTGCGGAACCCGAGAATGGAAACACAGACTGTATTTGTTATAAATACGATTTTTAGTGAATGAATACCTAATTCATTTCATTGATCACTTCTGAGTCGCAATGTACTTAAGTACTCTTAGTCTATGAATAGTATTTGTGGCCGTTCAGCCTCCTGGTATAGCGAGTATAGCCGTTTTAAGGGGGTACAACATTTAGCGATTTATATATGTATATTTATACAGAAGTGTGTAATAAAGCTCTTTGGGAAACTTTTTGGTACTGCGCTTATTTCGTACTAGCTTATGCCCGCGACTTCGTCCGCGTAGGTCCGATATTTAAACATCTTCACTGATTTTAATGATTAATTTGGTTTCTCGTAGGAATGAGATGTTTTTTCGCCATAAAAACTATCCTATGTCCTATTTATTCCAGGGCCTAACCTATATGTGTGCTGAGTTTCATCCCGATCCGTCCAGTGGTTAAAGCGTGATTGAGTAACAAACATCCAAACATTTAAACATCCAAACTTCCGCATTTATAATATTAGTGGGATTTAAGCTCAAATGGCGTAGGAGGTAAGTAGTAAAGTTTTTATACTCGTACTTACTGCTGCGTTCGTAGGTAGTAAGGTGTAATAAACACTCATGGCTACCGTTAAACCACAGCTAACCAGTGGGAGACAGTTTTATTCATCTATTTTAACTTTAAAGGCGTTTAAACCGTACGCCACTTCTCTTTAAATAAATTTATTTGAGGGAGTGTACTTGAGTTATTTTTTTACCCGTATGTTCCTGCACTACCTACTACCCTACGGTCTGCTCTCCCAACACACGCCCTCTCGAGCCTCTACAAGTGTGTACATTAAGTGGACGTATTTATGCATTACTATAATACACCCGCAAACTCGTCCGCTTTTAATTCGTGTTAAGGCGGAAGATATAACTACTGCCTTATAGATGTTATTACTCAACGACGACTGAATAGCGCGGTGTATTGTTTAGACAGTTCCATCTCATTTACGCCTTAACTTGGGAACTATTCAAGTTTGCGGGATATGAAGTAAGTAGCTATATATTAATCCAGGATATAAGATATAACTGTACTAAGTTTCATTAAAATCCGTTTAGTCATTGTTGTCAACAAACCGCCACACTTTCTCCCTTATAGTAGGTACTAGTGTTATAATTAATGTTGTTAAAATTTAGTTATTGGGCAAAATAATTTAATTTAATGAAGTTACGTTTGCATTTAATGTCTTACATACAACGCCATAATTATTAATCATAATAATAAGCTAATATTACAAAAAAAATCACTGGTTGCTAAAAAAACTGGACAACAGTCTCACATTGCAGAATAAACTCTTGCAGAATAAATCAATGACCAGTGTGTTGATGAATCTGACCATTCATGGATCAGTGGCTTTATGGTTTAGCAAATTTGAATGTATGTTGTATTTGTGTGAAACTCTTTTGTTAGCTGGCTGGGTGCAGGCAGCTGTTAACTGTATAGAATGCACTCAGCCAAATAATGAATGTCATTTGGCACAATTGATGTAATTAGGTCCCTTTAAACCCCCAATCAGTGACGTAGGCTGACGTAGCGCCTGCTTGGTGTAATTGATTGTAAAATGTGTTGTATCGGTCTGATGTAACACTACGGGGTGGTTAGCAATGCGGATACTAGTTTGAAATGGATGAATCGGATTTCAGACTAGATGCTTTTTAACACGACATGTTTAACGAACATTTGTGTTGTAAATACAGCAAGATTGCACAAATCTGATATTAATTAACCATTTACTTTATATTAATACAAATACTTTATATCCCATACTTCTGAGTAACAATTTATTTGCAGAGACTGGTACTTGGAACTAGTCCTTGGGGCCTCTGACTCAAATGCACCAAGAATTATATTAAAGTTAAAATTGAGTGTTCCCACTTAGAACAGACGCAGCAAATTAACTCGATCTTATGCATAAATACAAATATATCTTACTGGCAATCATTTAACACGAGCAGTGGACTTCGCTTATCAGATTCGTTAACAACACTACGCATTCACTACTGACAAACAGGACTTAATTCGCTTAATATTCAGATCAATCGCATAGACTCTGAAAGCTAAGCCTCTGTAGAGACATCGCGTCATAGCGTGTGCAAATGCATTGTCAGCAAGAATGCATGGAAAAAGCCACACGGACGCGGGGCCTCAGTCGTTCCCGGTAAGCCATCCGCCACGCAACTAAATTTCTGTAATTAAATTATAAGGACTATATATTCAATAAACAGTTATTTACCCATGTGAATATTCGTATCATTAATAGTCACACGTCTCCAAACCTCATAATTTATTGTTTCATGTAGTTAATAGGGTCTTAAATATAGGTGCAAACATGAACCCTCCATATAGGCATGAAAATTTGTCCACTGTTGTGCACAATTGCATTGCTGATTAATGATGATGTCAATCATTGTACACGACTCCCAATCAGTGGATTAAAGCTGTCATAAATAATGAATATTGAACTCATGATAAGGAAATTAACGAATGAATGAAAGTGACGAATAAACAAAACTGACGAATAAGGAAAATGACTAAGCATATTAACAGTAGCTAGCCAATTCATTTTAGATAATATCTTATATGTACGTAAAATATATCTCTCTTTTTGAGGTTCTGTGACAATAATATTTATGATACAAGATATAAAAATAAACTTGTTTTACCACAGTTAAGACTTAGTAAGGTCAGTAAATCGTTCACGGGACAATGTTTACGTTTCTTCAACAAACTGCCAGAGGAAATCTAAAATATGACAGACATTAAAACACAACTATGTAAGAAAGCCTATTATAAAATAAACGATTATTTGAATGACAAAGATGCCTGGTACTAATGTTGGTTCAGCTTCGCACAATCTTTATATAATTGTATGCAAACATGATTTTAAAAGATGTGTTGCGTGAAGTTTGTTGCGCTGTCTTTTCTTCACAGCGCATCACACCTAGGAAGCGGTAGTCGATAAAAAAAATGACGTTTATAAATGTACCAAGTGTACTCATATACAATAAATGATTTTGACTTTGACTTGACTGATAAGGCACTGACGAATATATCAAACTGACGAACTAATAAAAGTGGCGAATAAGGAAATTGACAAAAGCGAAAATGGCGAACTAGGAAAATGACCAGTGATACGCTAACCCTATAGAAGTAATCAGATGCAACGATCCATAATATGCTTGCTTCACATATAACAGTTGGACCTACGTCAAGGATTATAATATGTTATAATCAATGAATATGTACGTATACTACGCGTAGCTTTCAACCAACGGCATAATACGGTTTGGCAGATTCAATGTAAACAATTCAAACCAAATTAGGAATCCAATTGCATACATAAATGTTTTATTTAGTATACCTACTATAAGTTATACAAGCTAAGTGAACTTTGATTTTATCTAATTAATTAGAACACTAGCATTAGTACAAAAATATTTTCCTAAGTCAATAGTAGGTACCTACAAGGTTGCCGAATAATGGCGAGGAATTCTTTGAAATACGAATTTACTTCGATACAATTCATTTAATTAATATTAATATTTATAGTATAGTATAGCTTGCATAAGGACACATTCTGAATGATAGGGCTCTTGCCAGCGTTATTAATATATACATACTTATATTCTGATAAAGAAGAATGCGCGGAATAATGTCGCAAGATGTTGATGTTGATGATATTGATGCCTTGAAGTTTTAAATTGTGTGACAGGTTTGTTTAAATATGTATGCAAAAAAAAATATTCTGACTTGGCATTTTTTGTTTTGCCACAGTATAAAATTTACTAACAACAAACTATCAATAACTAATTGAGTCTTTTCCTATATTTTTGGAGGTTTATAAGTGTGTATTCTATTTTCAGTCAACGAAATCAACAATACAAATTATTTCCCACTGTTTTAATTTAATTTAAAATAACTAACTTGTTTTCATTTTGAATTTTCACTCTATTGCAATTCTTGTGAGTCATGTCAGGGTCTTGGAAGAGTTAAAAGTTAATTGAATTCATACGCTCGTATAGCTGATACTATGAATAATTTCAACAGGTAGTCGGTGGTGCGGCGTCGATGTAGGTCACAGAAGCAACCGGTCGACCCCCTGCCTCACAATGCAGAGGTAAGTTACAACACAAACAGTTACCTAAACTCTTTAACATTTTATTTTTAGCTTGGCTAGTTTGTAAGCATAAAGTAAGACATTCTTATAGTTTGAAGATACGCGAATGAAAGCCTAAGTTTGCCTGACCTAACCTGGCCGCCAACACAATTGTAACGTATGTTTTATATATAATGTAAAGTTATTTTCGTATATTATGAAATTTGTAAAGAAATCTGTTTATTGCACTTTTACGACTATTTCATTAATAAGTTTTCTGTTATTTATGTAATAATATTTTATAATATTTACGGGGGGGAAATCGTTAAACTTCAAGCATAGACAAAACAGAAAACTATGGGTACATTATCGATGTACCTTGTGACCTTCAGTATAAGATTCAAGATCTCACTGTTACGATACTTAGAGCTGAGTTGCTGTTATAAAATATAAATACATGTTACATGTTTTTATGTAGTAGAGTATACATGTGGTCTTTAAAAACGCATAATTCTCCAAGTTTTGCTCTTGATTCTGTACCTATATTATCCCAAACAACCATATATAACCATACCATACATTTTAATATACATACCTACTAATTTCGGAATTAGTACTTTTGGAATTGAAAATTAAATAAAACACTGAATATACTGTCTTATTAAGTACGTTATAAATAAACAAACATACATGTAGATTTGTAAGTTTTCTTTTTTATTCACAGCCGTTAAAATTATACTCAATAAGTAGACATAGCCTTCAATAAAGGAACCAACGGTAAACAAATCAAATACAAGAGGAACAAGCGCGAGTCGGGCTTGCGCATGAAGGGTTTCGTACTGTGCCAACCATAAAAGGTGGACCTCTGTTTAATAACGTCAACTGTAACAATTTCAACATTATGTCTTTTCACCCTTCTAAAAACCTCTGACAGATAGACAGAGTAGCTCAGTAATAAGGTCCAACCCTTCGGATACTAAACCCGAAAAAGAATTTGACTAGGTAAAATTGACTTGACTAGGTAGGTAGTCTACAACACTAATCACCATTTGGCTCTAGCTTTCCATTTAATTGATCACCATTATCATTATATTTATATTCCCATTTTCAGGAATTAGCCATTAGACTCAACAATAGCATTTTTCAGCGTCAACCGGTTCTAGTTTCGCATTGTATTCCCATTGCAAGCTTTATCACGAAGTTGAATAATTGAATCACACTGTTACGTCTTTATTTAGTTTCACATGTTCGTAGATTTAGGTCAAATCTTTTTTTATTACTCAGTTTGGACTGAATCAAATCGCTTTATATATCTTTGAACAATTACGTCGCTCCGTAATTCCGTAAACGCCTCACTTTATTCTTATTTGTTAGATGACTTCTAATTCTTTTATTTTGTAACTAGCTGTGCCCGCGGCTCCGCTCGCGTGAACTACAGAATCCGCTCCCATTCCCACTCCCGCTTCCGCTCCCACTTCCGCTCCCGCTTCCGCTCCCGCTCCCGCTTCCGCTTCCGCTCCCGCTTCCGCTCCCGCCCTCTCTCCCGCCCTCTCTCCCGCCCTCTCTCCCGCTCCCGCTCCCGCTTCCACTGTCGCTCCCGCTCCCGCTCCCCTCCCGCTTCCGCTTCCGCTCGCACACCCACGCCCACGCCAACCCCACGCCCACGCCCACGCCCACGCCCACGTCCACGCCCTCGCCCTCGCCCTCGCCCTCGCTCTCGCCCTCGCCCACTCCCACTCCCACTTCCACTTCCACTTCCACTTCCACTTCCACTTCCACTCCCACTCCCACTCCCACTCCAATTCCTACTCGCAGCTCTAAATGTAATCCAAACTCATCGCAATCTGAATAGTACAGAAATACTATTATTTGAAATATATTGCATACTAACCTTACCTACTAATGTACTCGTATTTGAAAACTAAAAATGTCTATAACTTTTGATTGAGTTAGCCGATTGCGATGAAATAAATACTAAATGTTAAGTTAAGTTAAGCCCCATGTTTTTGTGGAAAGCCCATCAAAATCCGTTCAGTAGTTTTTAAGTAATGCGTGCACAAACTCACAGACAAACAGATAAACAGACAAAAATCCAAAAATGATTGAAATGTGTTCTATTACTTATCCTTAGACCCCTCAATATTTTTTTTGCAAATATCTTTAATGTACAGACACGCGATGTTTACGATTTTATTTATTAGATGTCATTTTACAGATGTATAATTTGACTGGTAAATATATAATCATACATAATATTCATTATAATTTGCCAACGCATGAGTCGAACGTGCAAGCGTGCTACGGCAGTTGCCGGCGAGCGCCAGAACCAAATTGTATCTTATCAAGGTAACTTGGTCAGAACGAGCATCCTGTGGAAAAATAAATGTTACGAGGAGCAAAGTGATGACCATGTTAGGTAACTGTAAACAACTCACGCAGCAACGGCCGGCGAGTACCAGATCCAAATTTTTCCTATTGGTTAGACCCTGACTTAAAAGAATTACGTTACAGGTTGTAAGGAGCGAAGCAATTAAAAACAAAATTTGCTTTTCTTCTCGAATCGTCGATTACATGAACATTACTGAAAAAAAATTATGCCTATATTGAATTCGGTTTTAAGAACACATCGATTCGTTACTTCTGCTAAACAATATTTCAGTAGGTAAATAATGAAACGGACATGGAAAATATTGGCGAATTGTTGAAATGACAAAACATGAAATGATACTCTTATATTTAAAAAAGACGAACAGCATTTCAGCGAACTGAAATAATATCAAAACATAAAATGTGAAACCGTTTTCAAATTCGGCTTACATATCATGTATGTGAGAGCTTGGCATTTGAAGCATTTTATGTTAGAACACTGGTTGTGGTTTCGTGCAATAGGGTAGACCTATAGACCTATGTCCAACAGTGAACGTAAATAGGCTGATGATGATATAAGCCCTCCAACGCCCGTTAAACAGTTACTTGCAATTCCAATTTCATTCTGCTGTTAATAATGTTAATAAGTACAATTTAGTGGGTTGTCTGTGGTAGCAGCGACCGCGCGTAGGTACGTTACATGATAACAAAGCAGGGATTACCGATGTCGAGCGGCACATTTCGCCAGCTCTCCGCAGTCATTTGCGTAATTAATATCCTCCGCCAGCTTTATTATCTCTCATTAGGTAGGTATTGTGCTGGGAGTCGGCACAGAGCCTGACTCTGGAACTCATGCTATTTATCCCGAAGTGCCTGGAAAGGGCATTACAGATAGCGGACAATCCTTTATAGATAGTGTTGCTCACATTATCTCTATATACACTAGGGTATCTGTTGACTGACTGCTCTACCAATATTCAGCTCAAAACTCTGGGTCCATAAACTTGAAATTATGCAAAGGTGTTACACTAATGACGGTGGATGAATACCTATTTAGTAAGTAAGTTTTACTTGAAACTTTGTGTGTCACCACGACACATTAATAATAGGCGGAAGATGGCAAGCAATATGACAGTACCTATCTCAACACATTAGTATAATTATAACGAGATAATTAGTTTAATAGTTTAGACAGCGCCATCTGACCATTTTGATTGACATATAGCTTATCTATTTTATTATACCATAGGCTTTTCTGTGAAGGAAAACAAAAGGAAACCGGCACACGTCAGAAAGGAATTCTGAGGCGCATCTGAAGTCCATCAACCTCCACTGGGCTAGCGTGGTGGACAATATCTATAACATCTATAACCCTTTTGACTTCATTGATAGATCTGTGCCATTTGAAAAATGCATATTTATTTTAGAAACAATTAGGTAATCACATCATGTCTTCCTAGTTAGACCAAATAGTAGAAGAGCTATGGGTTTACCGCCTCTCTCAGGTAGAGAATGCAGCAAAGACTGACACCAGGACTGTTCTAAAGCATTTTCCAATAGTTATTGTGAGGTTCAATAAGAAATACTTTGATTCGTACTTTGTATAAAGATTTATGAGTTTGAGCTCATATTACGGGTCTCCGAAAATCAAATCTCACAAATGTAAGGCCAGCTCCCAACGGGCACACAACCACGACTTACTGTTTCATTTAGGGAAATGAAGAAGTATGTCTCCCCTCTGTAAAAATAATTTTTACGTAGTAAAGTCCTATGGAGTCGCCATATTTGTTTCCTTTATACTTTTGAAAGAAAGGTATTGACGTCATAATTATTTTTTAAATGTGTTCTACTTATATCATTGTACATTTTAAAAACAAGTATGCCAAAAACGTCTATCCGTGGGTCTGTCTATCCGTGTTACGCTTTACCTAACGGTTAATCCGTTACTCTGATGGTTGACACAATTTTTTTGGGTTGCTACCCAAATACAACGAAAATATATTAAAAAAACAAACTATTTTGTAAAAACACGATTTTGATCGAACTTCGCATTTTCTAGTGACCCTCTAAATACGAAATATTTAACGATTTATGCAGTAGAAGAAAGGTTATCTTTAATAAACCGCCTTTAGCGATAAGACCGCCTAGATGATTATACAAATGTATCCTTATTTATTCTTGTCTGTTTTTTATTGTGAGATAAAGAGGAATTTAATTGACTTTTTTCCGATCGACTGAAATATTTTAGTTTGTAGCAAACGGAAATTCTGTTCTCAATCACCCGATGTGTATTCCACCGCCTCCTTTGCCTATTTCGTTGGGCTGAGGACAGGCAACTCTGAACAATTAGTACAAGTTGGGTAAACAAAGACGGCTTGAGTTATAATTATAAATTAACTTCTTTGTCTAATTCTCATAATAATAAAGTAAACTGAAGACAAATGTGATACCTACTCGTTATTAATTAAATAAGACATTCAAAAATAATATATATACATAAAATATGCATGAATTACATAAAATTGCAACACTATAGGGAAAGTTACCTCAAAGTGGACAGCTAAAATCTGAATAAAATAATACTTGTAAAGCGATAGATATCTGAGGAGAACTTTTACCCAATGGGTAGAGAATCTATATACATATAATAAAACACTAAAAGGGCGTTTTTGTACATTGATTATTAATAAAATTTCGGCCGAGAGACATTACTTAAGGTGGAGTACAAAAATATAATTTTTATATTTCGTTTCAATCTTTATTGTTATGTTTGTACGGGCTAATCTTGGTCTATCTATCGGTTCACTTTTGACAAGCCAAATCCCATCTCACTTTCACAACACCCAAACATTACATTCATTCTCACTTGATACTCCAGGACTTTTCGCCTTTGCGCCGTGCACTGTTGATGAAATAACCAAAATCATAAAAAACCTTGACCCAAACTCTAGCACCGGTATAGACGGCATAACTACAAAAGCGGTTAAATGCTTCAAATCATTAATAGCGAACAATCTCACTAAAAGTTTGAATAACCTTCTAGTTAATGGATATTTTCCTGATTCGTTAAAATTGGCAAAAGTAAGCCCAATCCATAAATCCGGAAACAAAACTGACCCAGGCAATTATAGGCCAATTTCTGTTTTATCGAAAATTTTAAGAAAATGTTATACTAAAGATTGGAAACTTACTTACATTAAATTAAACTTATATCTGAACGACATTTTGGCTTTAGACCAAAAAGTAACACTCTTGCAGCTGCAGTTGACTTAGTCACAAAAAATAGACAAACCATAGACGACAAAAAAATTGTGTTGGGAAAATTTATCGATCTCAAAAAGGCATATGATACCGTCAGTCACAATCTACTACTAAAAAACTAGAAACGATAGGTATTAGCGGTGGTGCGTAAAAAATGTTTAAATCGTACCTCGAGGATAGACGCCAAATAACCAAAATTAACGATCACCAGAGTATACCCCTACAAGTTACATGTGGAGTGTCAATTCTAGGACCATTGCTTTTTTTGATATACGTCAACAACATACAGGACTTAGGCTTACATGGCCATATAAGTTTATATGCAGACGATACATGCCTTTTCTAGTTCGGATCTTCCATAAACAATATTTTTCCACTCATACAAGTAGATTTAGATACATTATTTAACTGGCTACAATGTAATCTCTTAACAATTAATATACTAAAGAAGTCATACATTGTTCTTAAAGCCAAAAACAAAATTATCCCTCCCTACAAACCATTAACAATAAATAACATTCCAATACAAGAAAAAACTAATGAAAAATATCTATAGGCTTGCGCATGGACAGTCGTTTAACTTGGTACCTTTAATATCTATAAATAAATAAATATTTCAGACATTCACACCAATTATAAAGTCCCAAACTAGGCAGAGCCTGTGCTATGGTTACTAGATAACGGATACAAATACTTAAATAAATATATAAACATCCAAGACTTGGGTACAAACATTCATATTCATCATAGGAACATTTGCGCCTAGCGGGATTAAAACCCGCAACCTCCGACGTGGCAGTCCGAGAGCCACCCCGTTCGGCCACGGAGGTCGTCATACATATAACATATAATTAAACGTCTATACATATAATAAAACAGTAGAAAAGCGAATCTGTACATTGAAGTTAAAAAAAAGCACTTCCCGTAAATTACATTAGACCAGTAGAGTCCAAAAGAATAATTATAAATATAAAAAAAATAATGAAGCTTATGGTGACCGCGCTTTAGTTTCATTTTAGTGCATAGGAACGCGTTGCAAATGGTCCATGGGTGTTTGTTTGTCAGTATAAAGCCTCTGAGTCAGGAAACTTAAAATTTTGCATAAAGTTTCCTCAAATGACGTCAGATACCAATAATAAATTATCTTTTCGGCATTTTCATAACCTTATCCAAATTTTCAATGTTCCTAATTCTACGATAATATACAAACGTGCTGTCTGCTGTCCAATTTATTCGATAGCAAAAAACATATGCTTTCAGTCAACCTTAACTCATTCACAGACTAGACTGATAGTCCAACAATTTCGATGTGATATGCCGTAAAGTTGCACGACTGCGCTATACACGAAGCCTGACCAACCCTACGAAATGGTACAACGAAAAAAGTTTACTCGTATAATCACTGTGCATTGTTAATACGACCGCGCGGACAAAGTCGCGGGCAATATTATATAAATAAAAACACACTTCGCAAATCAAATACTCGTAAATAAAATATGCATGAGAATCATGATGTTTATTATAAAATAATTAACAAGCTCTGCAATCATGGAAATAATATAAATATATATAATTAACTCTTAATAATAGGTGATTTTGCAGTAAGTATGTACCTAATTTCAGTTTATATCAACTGTCATTGTCAATCAATACTCAAAAACTCCACAGATATCTAACATCAATTTGATAGATTACTTTAAAAAATTGTGGAATTACCTCACGCGATTTTACAAACATTCCTGCATACCTATCGAGTTATATAATTTTTTTTTAACGAGCTACCTACTTGTAAATAGTTCATTGTAATCTTAAGTGACGAGTTTTAGTGTGGCACGCGTGTTGTTCATTTACTGCTCGAATTGCTCTTGCCATCGTATCTTCGTGTAATGAAGACTGGGTAGACTTTCTTGTTCACCATCTACGCAGACAATACTTTGTCAGTTGCATATTTTGAATAAGGGCCAAGCGGTGAGTGGCCACTTTGCCCAGCCCTCTTTGCCTTTTTCTCAACAATGTTGTTGTTTTTTTTTCAACATGAACCCTACTAAAATTATTTATTATATTTCGGAACAAATCCTTTACAAATAATGCCAAATAGATAGGTAAGTAATGATACCAGCATGTTATTAGCAATTAAGTATTGCGAGATTTGACCAAAACAGATTGAACTTACCTCGCATTATTGTTCAAAAAATCTAATTTACGACATGAGATTTAGGTACGCGCTTAATCCGACTACTACCAGGCTACTTCCGGATGCGGCGGCGGGAGGATGGGGTGGGGGACAGTTGGCTATGTGGCGTAGCTGCGAAGTCTCACTAGCATTTAAAATGGCTATATGACCGAGCATGTCCGCCATGCCTCCTATGTCCGCTTAGAGCTGACCTCCCCTCCTCTTCCAAACATACTAGTTGTCTGTTTGTGCATGAACAGCGTTGCAGCCTCATTGCAGGATCCCTCTTCCTCCCCTCACCCTCCTCTACCCCTTCTTCTCCCACTCTCCTGCCCCTATATAATATTGTTATTATAATAGCCCCATTTTTTAATGTCTTTGTTTTTATTCCTTTTGTTTTGTACATGGATAAAAATACCTTGTATAAATATGAACGTTTCTAAGGTAACGCTAAATCAAAAATTGATTTAAAAATGTTACTTTGCGAGTCCTTAAATTATCATAAATTTAATAAAAAACAAAATATTTACCAAAAAATACTATTATATTCTACTTACATGCTCTAAACAATAATATCTCACACCTATCTAAAATGTTTTTAGTGCTTATATACGAGGGCACCATCATATAATAATTAAGAATTAGGTCAGAATAATATACACTTAATATTATAAATTATAATATGCATATTATTACGTAGATAAAAGTTTAGTTATTCGGTATCTTCACGTTTCTGAGTTAAGAGGTCTTTGACAGACACACGGACAGACAGAGTTAGCTCAGTTACTTTAAAAAAAAATCTATTAAGTTTGCATCTTGTTTAGTTCGCATGCCGTTTGTAAATTTCTGTTACAATGTTGAAGCGAAACTTTTATAGCGACTGTAATATCCTGTGTTACGGGATTAACAAGTTAAAAATACGAGTAACAAAGCCCGAGCTCACGTGAACTAAAACTGAATTTTTATCTAGTTAGAGAAGCGAATGGAAAGTTTTAAACTATCTGTTTTACGGTGTCAGACAGACTTTAGTTTGATGTTCTAGTTTCGGCTGGCTTTAGAGGAATGCTCTTAGAAGGATCCAAATTAGCGAGGTTTTGGCTACTCGCATATGAAGAGTACTGACTCGATAGCTACTGGTACTGACCGTGAGCCGTGGTTGCCTAGTTGGTTCTGCACTCGCCCATCGTACCTATGAGTTTTTTGAAGCCTAAGTACGGTTTATATAATAACACAGGTTTTTCGGTGAAGTAAAACATCGTAAGGAAGAAAAGAAAGAAAGAAACGTGCATATAGCGACGAAGAAATTATAAGGCTTATGTGTAGCCCACTATATCGGCTTGGGTCATCGTTGGTGGACATGGGTTTGGCACAAAAGTTCCTGAAGGGTGGAAGTGTCACCAGGTCTTCCTGGCCACCTAAGAAGATAAGACACTACTGACTGTTATTTGTTCACACATGTAACATAAATAATGACTTTTCCAAAAACCACGTGGCCCGTTAAGGGATGATCTTTAAGAGTTTGTTAAAGGGCTACGATAGTGGGGTGGATTGATTCTGGGCTATGTATTTCTACACTCTATGGCTAAAAAAGTTTAAAAAAATGCTTTGCTAAAAGGCATGCATTTTGACAGAAATCTAAAATTTACTGTACCTACAGCCCAAACTCCAGCATGCTGAGCCGAAGTTGCTAAATATCAATATTACATATCATAGCAGTAATTATTATACACGCAAGGGTACTTCAACTTAAAATAATAGTGAAAATATGAAGATATTTTCATCATAGAACACAGCCTAGTGAACATGCGTCACACACTCGAGGACAATGAATTCGGGTCACTAACAAAAACCTTAATTTCTGGAAAACTAAGAATAGTAGTTTATTGAAATAAAAAGAGTTTTATAGAATATTTCGTAGCATTAAATAAAATTAGTAAAAAATATTGGTTATTCATCATCTTACTTATTAAAAAGACAAGAAATAAAAATGTGTCAATTCTATGGGAACACATTATTTTTAAATAAGCATACCTACTTTGTTACAGAAGAATTATATTGCAGTATTTTAACACCTTGTATTACCTCCGTGTGCCGTTAATACAGCTGTCATTCAATTCAGCATGCTGTACATCAAGTTTCTGAGACGATGCTGGGGAATATTCTTCCGTTCCTCAATCTACGCATTTTTCAGCTCACGAAGCGTAATTGGAGCGGAATTTCGTTGCCTAACACATTATACAAGTTCGTCTTAGGCATGCTCGATATGGATGAGGTCGAACCTGCCTGCTGGCCTCTCCATGTGACTGTTACCCACCTCTTGAAGGTACTCATTCACTATCCTAGCTGTATGGGTACGGGCATTATTGCGCATAACACCAGTATTTTCACCCACTCTTAACATAAATGAGTCGACTTGCTCATTTCGGATTTCTACCATACTCATTTCAGCAGCCAAATTAGCATTTACGCTCAGCACAGCTCCGTGTGACTCTCCGCGGAAATCTCAGCCCACACGAGTACCGAACCTCCGCCGTATACAACCTATTATTCTACACGGGCTTTCTTAAATGTCAGTCCCGGTCTTCTGTACACTCTATGTCTCCCGTTGTGCTCATACAGCATCAATTTGGACTCGTCTGAAAACATAGCCCTTGACCAATTCTCGATAGTTCAGTTCAAGTGCTCGTGCACATATCTTTGTCTTGCATCACGATGCCCCCTCTCCAATTGAGGGTAATTTGTTGGTCTAAATGGCACCTAAGCAGCTTCAGCAAGTCTCTGCCTTACACTCCGTTCACTTAGGTTTATTCCTCCAAGGCTAAAAAACTTAATTGTCAGTGCAGTTCCCGTACTAAACTGAATTCGGAGCACTGAGTTTGACCAGATATCGATCTTATCGTGTCATTAGGTTTTTGGATCTGCCTGTCCCTGGTCTGCGGAGGTTAAATCAAGTCTCCTGGAACCGCTGAATAATTTCTGAACCGTTGACAGCGATACACCAACATTTTATATTTGTTATTAAATATTCTTCAAATTACTTTTTATTTCAACAATTCTTAGTTTTCGAGAAATTAAGATTTTTGTTAATGACCCGTTTTCTTTGTCCTCGAGTGTACATAACCAATGAGAATAAACTACGTTCCACTTCCCAGGGAAGGTGGGAGATCAAACAAGGATCAATAAAATCAATCAGGAGGTAAAAAAGTGGGTAAAATCTGCGTAATTTAAATAAGTTCCCTGTGTTGTTATCAATTAAACGGAATACTCTCAGCTATTTAAATTGCGGATCAAACTGTCAAACAGTATGGATGCACGGTTATTAGATAATAGTATTCACAATGGCATAGTTGTAGAATTTATAGAGTTATTTTCAGTGTAGTGATATTCAGAAACGTGTTGAGAGTGTCCGTGCCGAATGAGATACTGTTAATCGATTCTGAGCGCGACGATCTGTTTTCAAATAAATAATTGTTTCTATGTCGTATTCCCCGCCCCTATCGAATATCTATCGAGTAGGTACATTCCTTAGGCCACAAGTTATTTTCGGCGTAGGTTAATATATTTAGGCTTTTTTTACAGGTCATCCAGCCACTTTCTTTAACAATGGTTCTGACGGCACAGAAAGTTGTTCGTGAAAAATTGTTCGTGTAATTGTATGTGCTCAGGAGGCGCAGAAGGACCCTGTGTTAAAGAATAGTTGTACCTAATTAACATCATAGAATACTAGTATTCTTAACCCGCCTCGGGCTGACTGTACCTACACTTAACTGACATTTTATTGTTTATATGGCAGTACCGTGCAACGCGTCAAAGAGGTGGACTGGGCCACGGTGCGGCGTGATGGACACAACATATTCACCAAGCTCATCCGCACGAGGGATCCGCGCGACTCCGAAGCCACCCATGAACTAGTTGTACCAGGCAAACAGAGACTCTCAGTAAGTATTATATACCTTCCCTTAGTGGCGCCAGCATGCCCTAATTAGCAGCTTCCGGACCATATATCTGGCAGGAGGGTTCATGTTGCGTACGCGGTTTTCACTCCAGAAGTCGTCTGAACCTGCAACGGCCATCGGTTGTACGACATATAATTTATTGACGTCTGTAGATCTCACCTACATAATCCTGGTCAAACCAGTTTCAGTTAGTTACTTTAAAAAAGTGTGAAATATATGATCCTATATATGCAAATTATTACGTTCTTACAATATTACGTATAACAAAATTGTCTTTGGAAATACTTTAAATTGACTTTTAAATTCTGACCATATTTTCTTCATGATACGGGACGGAAGCCAACTAATTATTATTTTATAACTAACTTTTGCCGTGTCTCCTCTCGCGTGAACTACTTAATTATTCCCCGCTCCCGTTACCGCTTCAACCGCCTCTTACCATCGCAATCTGAATTCCGCCGAGCGTACGCAATGTGAGTTTTTGAAAATAATAAATTCGCATAACCTTTGTTTAATCTTATGTTTTTTTTAAATTCCATCAGTATTGGTTCAGTCGTTTTTACGTGATGTGTGCACAAACTAACAGACAAAAGTTCGAAAAATATTTTATATTACTTATCCTTAAACTCCCAATTTTTGTATTATATTCAATGTACACACGAAGTTTACGTTTTTATTTATAATACTAGCTGCTCCCGCGGCTCCGCTCGTGTGGATTACACAATTATTTTTAATCTTACTCTCAATCCAATTCCGACTTTGAGTATGACTCCGATCCCCAAGCCCACACACGCCACGCGCCCGCGCCCGCGCCCTCTCCCGTTCTTGCTTCCGCTCCTCCTAAAGTTAGGGAACTCACCCTAATAAACAAAACGTTACAGTTTATAACAATTTTACATCTTCAGAAATAAAATAATTTTTTTTTTTTATAAAATAACATGAAATGACAATCTCAGTCTGCCTTGCGAGATACGAAAGCCATAACAATAATTTAACAACGAATCCAACTCCATGTTGGGAGGTTGGCACACATATGTTGCTTCAGGTCAAACATTGTTAAAAACTTGGAAATTCATATTTAATCTGAGGAAACTAAAATTAAATTTCATAATTTCAATCCTAAATTATTAACCAATATTCTTTTAGGTAGGTAACACCGAAATTAATACACAAGACAGAAATATATATATATATATATATATTCAATTATTGAAAGGTTGGCGCTCTTGACTCTATATAGTAACAAATAAACACACATAGATTATACAAATTACTCTTTCTATCTAACTTAATCTTTATATATGACTATATATAATAACTTAAACTTTTTAAAATATTATCTGCCATTTTTATGACTCTATGATAAGTATGTTGTTAAGCGAATTTTAATATTTGACGATTAATTTATACTTGAATATTTTTATTTAAAAATAATTAGAAGCCGCCGCCGCCGCACACCACACGTACAGCGCGTTGAGTAAAGTATCTCTAGATACGATCAAAGAGTTTCATTTCAAATCTCTGTTTGCCTTCCCACTGAAGATCAAATTTCAAATGATTGAACAAATAGCTAAAGTTACGGACTTGTGGGAGCCATTTCGAATTAGCGATAATAAAAATATAAAACTTATTTACACCAGTTAAGTACAACAAGGTAATTTCTTACGTTTCGAAGCTTGAACGCGTAACCTTGCGTAAGCGTAGTAGGTATGTTAATTGCTAATTCGTCGGACGACTCACGATTTTTGCATAGTAGTGTAGTTTTATTCCATATTCAGTGATCAGTCCTAGCACCTTTTCCAATTACTATATAGTTTAAAATGAACTTGATCATTAATCATAGCGCACTGTTTGTACTACCTAAGCTAATAGTACCTTGTACCTAGAAAAAATTGAACGTTATTCATACATAACGCACCCGTTCATCCCACTTTCAAGTGCGAATTTTGCTTGTACGACAAATGTGTGCCTCACCCTGCCTTGTCGCACAAATGTTGTCATACTAGAGTGTATTTGAACAACCGTTCCTCTTACGACACTTCTGTGAATGGTTAACCCGAAAATAACTATTAAAACTAAATAATAACACAATTTGTCTGAGTGCCACTAGTAAAATATTTACCGACTTAGGAAGTTTAAAAAACGCGTTAAGTATAAGGTATCAAACAAAAATAATAAGTTCTTTGACAAAAAAAAATCAAATGTTCTATACAACTAATGTGACTGAACTCCTTCCACTATAAATGCATCGTTAATGTAGTACTAAGTGAAAAACTTTTTTTGCTCCGCCATGCCCGCCGCCGTTGTTAATGTTTCCTACAAGAACTTATAATAAGTTTAAAAAGCTATAAAAAGTTAGCAAAGTGTGTGTCGTACATATTGTGCGGGTTTTGCCAATTAAAATTATTATAAGTTACAATTAAACATCGGCGTAAAGATGTATACTTCTGAAGTTTCCATAATTTATATCAAATTTCTGCTGAATCATTCCACTAGTTTTTGAGTTATCTGCAGGCCAGACAGACATACAGGGATCAAAATTTTTTTCTATAAAATGCCCGTGTTGAAATATCTTTATATAAATCTAGATTAAGCAATTTAAAAGACAGGACACTCAATCTTAACTTTAACAGCTATAAAAAAGCAGAAACCTACGCCACTACGTGATTCGACCAATGAATTTACGCTTTTGCCTTGCGTTTGGATACGTATGTGTGTAAGCAGTACAAATACAGACAACTGCAATTGACACTGAACATATGATATGCGCTGAATAACTTAAAAGTTAATTAATGATCAATTTGACATGTGTAGACATTTAATTATTAAAAATATTTACCTGTATTGTGGACTACTTGTTGATTTTACACTGCTACACATAAGAACCGCAACCCTCAAGTGATTTAGCTACCTATATACCTGTTTTAGGCACTACGAATCTCCTCTATTTATACTTTGGAGGGCATTTAGATCTCAATTAATTGGTTCCCTGAGAACCAAATCTTATCTCCCCTTAAACTTTGCTACGTAGTTTTGTTATACACAATTCTGAATATAATTTATTCCAATTCTTTCTTACTGAAACCCACTTTTAACGTAAGAAAGTATGCGTATACCTACTACTATTACTAAAGTTTAGGCAAATCGGCGAATCTGTAATAGTTTCAGAACCTCTTACAAAGAATCTGTTCTCTTCTCGACAACTTGAATGGCCGTGAAAGTTTCAAGCGGTTTACGTACCTTATTATAGGTACGTTATGGTACGTGATATAAATGCATCCATACCGCGAATCGTATAAATCTATTGGATGCCGACCGTTTTTTTTAAACAACGTATAACTATTATTCATCTGTTGTAAAACTTGGGAGGTAATTATTTATAATTAATTTGAATATTAATTGACATGGAGTTGTTAATAACGTCAAACAACACAAACATACGTTTTTAATACCAAACTAGCACTACGCGAATGTTCATATAAGTACGTCACCATTTACAAAAAAAATCAACTAGACCATTAGGTACAAGTTGTGCAAAGTTCAATATTCCGGGAATCAAATCGACATCCAGACATTCGAGGTTACCTTCTGAACCCAAAGAGGCTGCAAGGTTTAATTTATATGTTGAGTCTTGAGATTTGAATTTTAAACGCTTAAGGAATAAAATTAAAATCAATATGTCGTCTTTAACCCATCAAGCTTCAATCAGTAGTCGACTGTTGGATATAGACCTCCCCTACGTCCACACCCGTCCTTCGCCATAAATCTCTGACGTAAATAAACCCCTGCCGCTCGCAGAATTTCCCTAGATAATAAAGTTTAAACCGTCCCATCGCGTTTCGCGTCGTACGACTTACGGCAGTGCAAATCAATTCCTACCGGCCTATCTCGGAAGTGCAATCCCGTCCTAGAACGGGGCGTCGTAGCATTTTCAGGATTAATTCAGGGGTTAACGATGAGGAAATAAACACGAGCATTGAGATTATTTATTTCTAGAAATCCTGACGATGATTTTAAACTTAACGTCTGTACAACAATTGTTTGATTTTATTAATTGTACAAATATTATAGCACTTAATAAACTAGCACTTTTTTGGAGATCGACCTTTTAATGGCATAACTTTACGATCGAAGTTGAAGTAACGGAAGTCGACTTGGATATACAGGCTGAAGCTGTAAAATGGGTTTTGGATTAATTCAGAAACAACACTAAATAGTCCTCGGATGTATTATATTCTTTCTGTATCTGTGGTCAAGTTCACTTTTAAAATCATAACTCAAGTTAGAACGTTACAAAACAAAATTAAATAAATGAAAACTTGTAACAGGTGCTTGGGCACTTGGTGCTTGCTTGTAATTGGGCTTCCATTTCTGTACTGTACTGTAAATGATATGTTATAAATTTGTTAAATAAAGAAGAAATATATATATATATATATATATATATATATATATTATGATATATATATATATATATATATATATATATATATATATATATATATATTATGATATATATAATATTATAAAGACGGAAGTTTGTGAGGTTGTAGCGGGTAATATCTGGATCTAATGAACCGATTTTGAAAATTCTTTTACAAATAAAAAGCCACGTTATTTTAGAGTGTTATAGGGCTATATATTAACTCGAAAAATGAAAAGACTTTTTCGTGGTAGTCGGAAAATATTTACCGCCCAACGAAGTGGGCACGGGTCAGCTAGTATGTATATGTGTGCATATACTTGTACACCCAAACTTGGATTTTCTCATGTAGTATGGGAATAAAGACAGACATGACAGACAAGACATTTCCAGAAATTGACCACCATGTACAAACTCTGGCACCATTGAGAATCGAACCCGCAACCTATAAATCTCTTTAATCCAAAGCTCTGAGCCAACAATGCGGTTAAAAGCGATTTAACAAAACACTGACAATCATTTAATGTTCAGAGATGCCTGACCACGATGGACCTGACCTCACTCGGCGTGGGCTCCTGCGTGGGCACCGGGATGTACCTAGTGGCCGGGATGGTAGCCAGAAAGTTTGCGGGCCCAGGCGTGGTAATCAGCTTCATCATTGCGGCCCTTGCCAGTATATTTTCAGGTAAGTTTCATTAAAAACCAAAAAAAATGAAAAAAACAAACACTACTACCTTACAGACTCTAAAATGAAGTCATATTAGTTTATGAACTAAAATAGTAATTAAATTAAAATAATCAGAAACAACATATTTTTATCTCCCGAAAGGAGACAGTCGCACAGGCCGATAACACATTAATTAAAATTATGTAGTTTCTGATTAATAAATATAAATATTTTAATTACTCTTTTAATTCACAAACTAATATGACTTCATTTTAAAGGAGCCTGCAATTAAAGTTTCTTTCCCGAATATAAGGGGAAATATTATTAAATTGAGTCGAAACATAAATTCAAAGGGTTCGAATACAGAGAAAATTAGTGCTCATTCATTTCATAATTCTTTGAATGACGCTAAATTGATCAGAAAATTTGCAAAATCACATCATAAAATCTGATTCGATAACTTTTTCATGTATCGTGATATACTTGTATTTCAGACGTGAATGTATTCTCAACTGTATATACTCGTATGTAATGGATAGCTAGGTGTAATTTGGTCCGCATCATTTATAAATCTTAGTAAAAAGGTATCTTTCCAACACCCATCTCAAAACAATCCAATGCACCTGTGACCTGCTCCTATTTCGCAGTTTTAGGCTATCAATTCAGCTCGCGCTCCTTCATTCAGAATAACTAGATTCACTTCTAAGGTCATGTATAGCGTTTACAATCGGAATGTAAACTGAATAATATTTTATACTAGTCCAAACTGGAATTGAGCTCGTGAAAATGTGAAAAGCTTCAGCGAAATACGATTTGTTGCAATGTAACTTTACACAGGTAGCACAGTTTTGTTTAGATTGCACGAGTGCTTCCGTGTTCTGGAATATGGTTGTTAAATTTCTCTTACAAAATAATGCAGACGGAAAATAAAACAAAGGGATCACTAAAAGGAGCTGCGAATCCTACTGTACATGTCGAGTTATTGCTTTATTGCATTTTAAATGTTATTCCTCGCTGTACTCGAGGACTTTTGATTTATGCACATTCCAGAGTGGCTTGGATGTTCCCACAACTTACGCTAGTGGAGTGCGCTCGCTTAATCGTAACTGATTACTATTCATAGCATAAGCTTTTTGAAGTATACAAGTTTTTTTTTCGGTCCATCTGATAAGTATGATGATCAGTTATCATTGATCACAAGCCATCTCCCAAGACAAAAACACAGAATCGCTATGAATTCGCAATCCAATAAACTGTTTTGGTTTATTTTTACAGTATTAAAATAATATTTTAGTCAAACTACATATTTGAATAAAGTATGTACTTTTACTAACGCAATCTATGGGCATTTTTGCAAATTTTTCATATATCGCTTGCAGTGCTGCTATTATGCTGCAAGATAAGATGCCTTTATAGAAAGTCAAATTACTTGCGATGAATTTAATATTGCAAGTAAAGTGTATACGGACAGACCCGGGATAGAGCATTGTACGCTAACGGGGCGACAGAATATTGGTTTGGAATTTTCTATTATGTTATCTTATAATACCTTTTAAAATAAAAAATAAACGAACTAATAAAATGTGGTATTTATATTGAACAACAGAACCGTCTCCTATGTGTTTTGTTTAATTTTAATTATTTTCAAACATGTTATTTCACCATCACAAAACCAAATAAGTATTTGAAGTTGAGTGATTGTATTGTGTATTGGTTTTTTTTATACTATTTTGTAATAACTCCAAAAAAATATACCTACTTTCTTCACAATACTTTAACCATGCTCGACACGCCACGCCACGCTGCCGCGCCGGCCGTCGCTTTCCGTTTCATACGATCAAAATTATATTCCGAAAGCTACGCCGTAGTAGATTTCGTAGCAAATGTGTAATTCGGCTGTGTGCTACTCATAGGAGCGTGCTACGCGGAATTCGGCGTGCGCGTCCCCAATACCACCGGTTCTGCCTACACCTACTCCTATGTCACCGTCGGGGAATTCATCGCGTTCGTCATCGGATGGAACATGGTGCTTGAATATTTGGTGAGTCCAACAAATACGTACATATTGTTCATTATAAGAAAACAAATATTTTCCACATAAACCCAATAGATATGAGAGGAACATGCAATTAAAGTTTTATTTAAAGTTTTTATAAAGATAAGCACGTCATTAATCTCGCTTATCGGTTGTCGCTTCATGTTCACATTCACTAACCCTCTATATCTCGTATTAGAATTCATACTTATCCTATATTTGACGGGATTCAGCGAATCTGGCTCGATATGCCATTGTAATAATAACATCAATAAATACCTAGTAACCAAATATAATCAAACTCATAGAACCCAATAAATGTTAGCTCTTTTAACTATTATCTTATACTATTGCTGGTCTTCCAATGATAAATAAAATATGTGCTGGACTGCCCACGAACAATGACGAAAGGTTCACAGTTGTATTATTTTTTCTTAGTTTTATTATTGATCTATTTTTTATTATTTATCTTTATAAACATTCACAGTTGTGTTTATTACTTGGTTACCTGTAACTATACGTTGCTTGCGTCGAAATATGAAGCTAAAGAAGGCTAATATCGTCAAAATATCTTGGCCATCCGTCTGTCTTTCCCCTGGATAACTCGAAAACTAATAGGCCGACTGAGCTGAAACTTGGAACGTACATGCAAGTTCCCCGGCAATGATGGAAAATAATAATTGAGGAAATGTCATGTTATTTTATTTTCCGAATATTTTAGAAAAATATATTGCTTTAGGATTATTACGGAACCCGCACATTGTTTATGACACTGAAGCGACGTATGCTTGGCTGATTTTTTTTAAATTAATTTTATATTAAACTGTAAAAGGTTAATTACGAGTATTAGACATGTCGCTATAAGGGCTTTTAAAACTGAACAATTCTTTTAAATTATTTACTTGTTTGGTCCAGATCGGTACGAGCGCGTGCGCGCGCGCACTAAGCGCATGCTTCGATTCACTTTGTGACGGCGCCATCGCAAAGCATCTCGCGTCCATCATAGGAACAATGTATGGTGAGTATATACCTATACATGATAAAACATTTTTTTTGGTTTTCTTTTGTCTTTATTTGTCTTCGATACAAAATACATACATCCATAATGCTTACATATTGGTCCCAGAGAGGTAGGCAGAGATGTTGTACGCTACTATGGGCGATCCTGACAAATGTCGCAAAGTGACATTACTTCGCCCGTTTTTCGTCCTTTTTTTTATTTTCAATGAAAATGTTGCAACGTGTGCATGTAACGTTGCGTTTCCCTCTGTTGGTATATGGATAGTGAATTGAAATTCTTAGGCAATTTCATCCGATCTAGACATGCCTGCGTCACCAAGATAAGGTTTTATCTATCCCAATTTCAACACCAAATTCTTTATCAATTCCTTTACTGTCCGAGCCTTTAGCTAGGTTTTCAAAAGGATATTTACAGATCTCTCCATTCATATGCAAATCGCTTCGGAGCAATTTAAGCTCGGTTAATGTACTTAATTTGAGTTCCAGCAGTGATCTCATACGCGTGTGTAATTTGACGTTTTCTCACTCTTCTATGTCAAGAGTTGCCTGGACTCTATACGAGTACAATCATTTTGTCAAAGGCCTGTGTGTAAATCATTCATTACAATTTATAAAAGAGTAATATTAAAATATTCAATCGGTCCTAGATTGTCTTTATTGTCGTAAAATGATTTTAATTTATTTCGGAATCAGGCATTTAGTAAGAGATTTTAGTGGGCAATGGTCAGTGGACCAACAGGTCCGCTTGTTAATTGTTTTAAACGTTATGTCTTGTAAACAATAATCTTTTATAACAGTATTCATGATCGAGAAAGAACTGCAGAGAAAATCGTGTTATTTTGAAAAAAATAATATACAAAATAACGATCCCATTTTAGAAATTCTTTTATATTACAATGATCCTTGGTTATTAACGTTGATAGAAAGAAATCGATTTTTGCATTAAGATCACCTAGCTCGTACAACGAACTGTAAAGTTGGATGCAATTTAATATGTTTAAAGTGTTGGATTAAAATTAGTTGGAAAGACCAATTTTACACCTAAAAACTATTAAGCAGTAGGCAAAAGTTGCGGGATGAAAGTTAGTAATCGTGTAACCAAAACTTTGTCTGGGCATTCAGAATTCCCCCTCGAGTTAATGCACGATTAAAAAGTGCCTCAGTTAGACTATTCCAGGGTCGAATGTTTCGAGGTAAGGAGATTAGCGAAACAGGTATATAGCTTTCCGATTCCAGATACATTTTCTCTTGAACCTCCTTAACGAAGACATAAATTTATAATGGACCAATTAAACAACAAGCTTATTTCTAATTACCTGGTAATTGTGATACTAGATAAAATAGTTTGGAATAGTTTTTTCTCAACCGTTTTATTTTTATTTCTAAAACAATTTCTTTAAGTACTAGGTCAACAAAACTACTACACCTCATACCATGAAGCAAAATCATTTTTCGCAACAGACAAGTCCCCTCAAAATTTTTACCTTTATGATTAACACTAACTGATTATTAAATTAGATAACAGATGCACATCTTTAGTAAGTCATCTGTTATCTAATTTAATAACCAATTAGTGTCAATCATGAAGGTAAAAACTTTGAGGGGACTTATCTGGGGCGAGAAATTATAATGCTTCATGGTATGACCTGTAGGTTTATAGGATGTATATAGTCGTATATCCCGTATATTGGGCATAAGCCTTTTTTTTTTTTTTTTTTTTACGGAGTGGAAATGAGTTGTCTCATCCCCCCGGTTAGGGTTACCAGGGGGTATGTGGGACTCTCCCTCCAGGCACAGTACGCTGTCGTACTGTGTGGAGGGCATACCCACTAAAACCACTCCGGCGTATTTCCCGCCCTGCCGTAGTGGGGGGCACAGTGCGTTCTCCGAGGAATTCAAGGCTACTGTGCCCCCCCGGCAGCCCCGGACATTACTCTGCCGGGGCACCCGCGCCAAAGGAGGGAGGGATCGCCACGCCAGCGACCCCTCCCCCAGACGGTGTGGAGCCGTACCACAGTGTGGGTCCCTCACCCACCTGGCTCCACTAGAGGTTTAGGCGGGCGGCAAAAATTGCTCGCCGTCTTCCTCTCCGTCTACGCCGGAGCGGGAGTGCGTTGACATCGTCTTCGCGCTCCCGCTCCGCGGCCTCCTTTTGCGAGATGACTTTCTCGCAAAAGGAGGCCACCGCTTGCCACGACCTTTCGCTGCTCAACATGCAAGAGACAATGCTGTGCAGCGAGAGGTCCCCCACACCCAGGGCCGCCGTCAAATCCAGGCGCTCCCGGTCCCACCGCCCGCAAACCTCCAGGGTGTGCTGGGCGGTGTCGTCAGGAGCGCCACACTCCGCGCACTGCGGGCTCGGCTCCCTCCCGATATTGTGCAGGTAATGCCCGAAGCACCCATGCCCGGTCATTACCTGCGTCAAGCGGAAGCCGAGTCCGCCCCGCCTCCTTCCCACCCACTCGCTGAACGACGGGAGGAGTGCCCCTATAGTGCGGGTCCCATAGGGGGAGTCCTCCACGTCGTTCTTCCACCTGTCGCGAAGACGCGTCGCCGCCATTCGGCGCGTCTCCGCCACCTCTTCCGGGCTAGGGCGTTCTCCTCGCACCCTAGCCTCCGACCGCGTCCTGTAGGTCTCCGCCTGCACCTGGGCATCGAGTTCCCATGGCGGTATTGGGCATAAGCCTACCCCAACTACAAGAATTTGTGACCATAGTCTATCATGTAGACCCAGGGCTATATTAATATTCATATTATTTATTAGTACTAATCGTACCTTATATTATTATATTATAAGATAGCACATATTGTTTCCTCTGCTTAGTGATGTTCTTTAAATTGTTTCATAATAGGTTCCTATAATCAAAGATGAAATATATTACTAAGTCTATAATCATATATAACACACAAATTAGGTACAATTTAATTTAAGTAAAAGGTTACGGAACCTTATCGCTAAAGCGATCTCATCCAGGCAGCTTTCACCAAGGAAAATAACCTAGGCATAGCGACAGACTATACGAATATAGCAGTAATAGGTGTATTTAGTGACTTGTCCTGTTATTTTAAAACATTACAGTGCTAAGTATACCTACCTCCTATATGAATAAAATAATATGAATAAAATAAAACACTTGAATGTAATAATAAGTATACATAAGAAATATAATATTTTATGCACAACTTCTGCTGTAGGTTGGCTATATGTATTTTGATCCCAGATGTGATTGTGGTAGTACCTGTGTATATTAATTAACTAGATTCAACATCAGAGTGCTGAGTTATTAACGCAGCGCTGTAAAGTCATACTTGGGAAAATCAATTACCCGACACTGATTGAACTACTCCGGATATGTTTAAAATGTTTTACCGAAGCGGATTGACCCCGACTACCGTGTTTGCTGGCTTTGTAGACTGTAAGCCGGAATTTACCTCAATAAGCAGGAAGCGGATTCCACCAGGGAATCTAATAGGCAAATATTACTTAAGCAAAGATAATATATTACTAAGTACTGAAACTCCTGAGAACCGGATATCCCATTACAACGGCCTCGTCTTCAAAGTTTTGCAAAACAGCTTTCGAGTACTTATAATAATAACTTTTTATAAGGTTTAAGAAATGGGAATGTAGGTATTCATATTTATATTGACATTTATCAGCTGACTACGGCGAAGTCCATATCGGAGAATACATACAAGTATTACTAGCTTCTACTTTGCTACCCAAGGATATATTAAATTTCACGAGGTGAATTTTTACTATGTATAAATTCCTGAAACTGAACTATTACCTACTGTATAAATCGTAATGGTTCAGTTTATAATAATTATAAGTAAGAGTCCACTCAGTAACATTATTTATGCTCAAATTGTTACTCAGGCAAACCTCCCGACTTCGTCGCATTCGGAATTTGTCTCCTGATGATGCTGGTCCTAGTGGCGGGGGTAAAGAAGTCGCTCTTCTTCAACAATGTGCTCAATGCCATCAACCTGAGCGTTTGGGTCTTCATCATGGCAGCCGGTCTATTCTACGTGGACATTACTAACTGGACTGAACACAAGGGCTTCCTGCCCAACGGTTGGAGTGGAGTAAGTACTAATCATTATCAGACTGTCAACGTCTACTGTTAGAATTGACATAAGACACACCCAGATCCATCACCTTCCTCTAACCGCTTTTTGCTACATTTTTATGGATTCAACATGATATAGTGAAGATTTTTACGGCCGGAGCGAGATTTTTGGTCTGCCTGTCTATCTGACGGATAAACTAAAATACAATGAAATTGGTCGGAATGATAGGAAAATAATAAAATTTCCAAGAAAATATGATTTTCTAAGATATTTGAGGAAAACAAAACGAAAATATTTGAAAGGGCGGCACATTGTGTACAACGTACACTCTGCTGACTATAAAATGCTTTGACAAAAGTAATTACGACCCGAGCAAACTTTATTTATATTACATACTATGAGTTTATAAATATTTATATGTCTATTTGGGTATAGTTTGTTGCATTTTTTAAATTGCGCATATACCTCTAACTCATTGCCAAGAATCTCAAAACCATAATCCGTATTTCAATTATGGCCGCAACGTAACCGTGTATATGACATGCTCTCGTTGCTCGGGCTCTCGTAATAGAAGTTTCGTACGACGCAAATAGTTTCAGAGTGCGGTCTACCGTGCTGTCATATTGCCACCTACAGCCCCTCACCGCGAGATGAAAATTTAAAATAGTCTCCACCTCAATATATGCTGTAGTCGGAAATGCACCGCTAACTTTTATTCTTCCTTAAATTCTGTTAAACCATGATTTAAATTCCTTTAGAAAATTGGTAAACAAAGGTATTCCGTTCTTAATTTCCTTTTCTATCATTAATTAAACTCGTATAATGTTTTTCCACCTTTTAACTGAGAAAAATAATTACATTTAATAACGTGAAACATTTTTTGTTATATAAATTACTGTCGTATATAACTAGATAATAGCATTTTTGCGGTAAATTTATTTATAGTACTGGTAACACTGCTGAGGTGGTTTGGCCGTATGTCGCTTTTTGTAAATATGGCCTTACGCAGTCCTATGCCCTATTGTTGTTAAGTTTTCATTTATATTGTGTTTATTTTTAAGTATACTATTATGATTATATAACTAGCTGTGCTCGCGGCTCCGCTCGCGTGTACTACAGAATCCGCTCATTCCCGCCCCCGCTCCCGCTCCCATACCCACACCCACTCCCCTTTTCCCACGCCCACGCCTACTCCCACTCCGAGCTCCAAATGTAGTCCAAACTCATCGCAATCTGAATAGTACGGAAATACTATTATGTGTGCAATATATACTAACCTTACCTACTAATGTGTTTGAAAACTAAATGTGAATGTCCATAACTTTTGATTGAGTAAACCGATTGCGTTGAAATAAAGACTAAATGTTAAGTTAAGCCTCTAATGTTTCTGTGAAAAGTCCATCAAAATCCGTGCAGTAGTTTTTAAGTGATGCGTGCACAAACTCACAGACAAACAGACAAAAATTCCAAAAATGATCGAAATGTGTTCTATTACTTATCCTTAGACCACCCATTTTTTTTTTGCAAATATCTTCAATGTACAGACACGCGTTGTTTACGATTTTATTTATTAGTTTCTTTTTAGTTGTGTATATAAAAAAAGTACAAAATGTAAGTTCATGCATAAATTTCATAAAAAATTTTTTTTACTCACTTTTATTACCACGTGCAGATAGATAGCTCTAGAAGTCTGTGGTCTAAGAACTACTGAAATATCACATTGACATAAATTTGTATAAAACATTTCCGTTCGAATAAAAATAAGGGTTTACATATTTTAGTACAAAATTCCTGTTTACACGACACTGTGCTTCGGGGTAACGATTTTATTCAATCTACTCGACGAATAAAAGTTGCCGAAAGTGGACATCCCATATTGTTACACAATTAATAAAACTAATATTTGTTACATGTTCATAAATTCTGTTGTATCTATTTAAGCTACAAACAGATGATAAAATATGCAAAGCAAACATTATGGTTCACAGCTACTGTTTGCCTACTTATAGGAACGCTAGGTACCTACGTACAATGTTACTAGTCACTGTTCACACTGCACGCTAAAACAAAGAAACCGCTATTTAACATTTCACAGGGATACGGACACGTCGCATGACCAATATACGAACGAGTAAGTATCGGTTCGATGTAATAAACGTAGGGGACTTACTTTCGCAGATTGGAGAGGGTAAGTGGTTTAACCAAGCCCCCGTCACTGGTACGTCCCTATCGCGATAAATACCTACTCTTGCACGCCCGGTTCGACGGTATACTTGCCCCGCCCACCAGCTGGGTTGTCAATTGCGTAAAAAACTACTCATTGTAAACTAGTCATGGATGGTGATGGAAGATTCTAAAACTTCTTCTAGATCCTTCCATCGCCTTCATAAGGGTTGGACTATGAAATGTTTTATGGTATGGTCACATGACCATAAGAATATTAACAAAAACTTTTAGTAACGCTTCAACATTATTATGTAAACTTTAATTTTCATTGTAATGAGTCAACCCTAGCTGTGCACATCATATCAAGCGCCGCCCCTAATCGCACGCTGTACCGAGTGTAACAACGCTAACTCGAGCGCCTTACGAAACATTTTCTCGCGCTGCCAGCACATCAAACACCGTAGCACTCCTACATATCGAGCTGTACAGAATATTAAGAAACGCTACGTCGAGCGCCTTAGACACATTTTTGCATGAATTGTCGGTATCATCAAAGGCGCCCGACCGTCGAGCGCTGTACGGAGTAATAACAACTGACAGTACTAACAACTAACAGTCTGACAGTGGGGGGGGGGGACTAGATGATGAAATTGTAGGTATTTACGTTTTACCGGGAAGTGGTGTATCTGTATGCGCGTAACTATTATCTCATTTGTGGTTTAACACCCCCCCCCCCCCCCCCCCCCCCCATGAATAGGTCCATACTTTCTACGACAATCCGTGTAACGTGAATAACAATTCCTCACTGTTGCACAAAATACATATATAAGAATCCGCCTCTAAAATGAATTTTGACTAGCATTGGCGCGATCCGCATTAGTAACAGACAACTTTGCAAAAGATGGTTCTGGCCTGTGTCTTTTTGTGAATTGTCTTGGTGTTAAGTAGGTACTTAAGAATATTTATTTATTTATTTGTTCTGCGCAGGTATTCAGCGGAGCAGCGACTTGTTTCTATGCATTCATCGGATTCGACATCATCGCGACCACCGGCGAAGAGGCCAACAACCCGAAGAGGTCAATCCCATTGGCCATCGTGCTCAGCCTTGGAATCATATTAGTCGCCTACGTGAGCACCTCAATGATGCTCACTTTGATAGGTAAGACTATATTTTACTTTAGGTTATAATTTACTCTAGGCTTCATCATCATTAGCATGTCTTTCACAATGAGCGCCACTACACTTGAGCCTTCTCTCCCCCCATCCAGCAGCTTTTTAGGTCGTTGGTCCATTTGGCAGGCAGGCGTCCCACGCGGTGGTGACACTGCATCTAGGCTACCACATAACTGAATTCAGTAATAACGATCAATAATCTTTATAGATTACGGTACTTTCTACCATATATTACCAAACTATCTGTGCCCGCTGCTCCGCTCGCGTGGACTACAGAATCCGCTCCCCTTCCCATTTCCTCGGGATTTCTATTCGTTTGTATCCCAAAAAGCAAATAGAGAAAAAGAATTGAATGCTGTAGATTTCAATACTTTACCTTTCCGTTCAGCTCTAATACCTAAATCCTATTGATCGATACATACATCTCGTCCCCGCTTAGGTTAAGTATACATAAATATTACCTGCATGAGTGAACTTATTCCTACCATCCGAGAGCAAAAGCGAGATCGAGCGAGCGACCTGTGTTGTAGTTAGGAAGAAAACTTTCATTAATTTCCATCATCAATCTCTTCAACTTATAAGTACGGAAACGCTAAATTATATCTTATCGAACAAAACCATTAATCGGGACTGACTGACGCTCAGATATATTATATCACTAGAGCCTGTTCGTCTTCATCCTCTGAAATAGGCATATGGAAAATAATGAATTTAGATTGTTACTCGAAGAATTCCAAAGGTTTTCCGGTGATCATATGTGATAGATCCACCTACTATTTCGCACCTAGTAGACTATTTCGCTCCATATCGTAAAAAAGCTAGTTCTAAGTAATTTAAAATTTCTCTAATATTCGATTCAATCACAGTTTTATGATACTCATCCCACTAACATTATAGATGCGAAAGTTTGGATGTTTGGATGTTTTTTACTCAATCACGCTTCAACCACTAGACGGATCGGGATGAAACTTGGCGGACATATAGTTAAGTATAGTTTTTATCCCGAAAAACCATCTCATTCCTACGGGAAATACACAATTATTTGTGATGTTAAGTTGTCCACGCGGACGAAATCGCGGGCAACAGTTAGTAAACCATATACCCATTGATCTAAAATTGTGAAGCTGATGCCTGCCTATTCAGAATAATCCTGTAAATATTCCTTACCAGATGCTTCCAATATATTTAGCGGAAACCACTTTATCGTAGGAATTCCAAACGCTCTCATAGCCCCATTCAGTTACACAGAGTATGTAGGTATAGTAAGTAACTGTTATATGTTCACCGGATCATACACTCAAGTTCTCGTCATACGTCAGACTTAATTAAGAGGTTAAGACAAAGCCATACCAAAACCACTGCCTGATCATCATTATATCAATCTATCGCTAAGCAATGCTGGACATAGGGCCTTCTTCAATGAGCGCCTGTTTTCCTTATGTTCTGTTCTGGCTGGGATGCGTTTAAAATGGTCTGCCCAAATATTATTCCTACTACAGTCTGTGTCTCTGCTACTTTAGTTTCCTTATATTATACATTCGGCTATAATACTACTTATTTCTCGTTGATCTCCTTTTTGAGTATCTTTCCAATAGTATCCGGCTCTCCTTTCTTTTCACAGCTCAATGAGCGACTTTAAACTTGTGGATAGGCACACAATCATCATTGTCCACGTTTCTGAGCCTTGTCTTATTAATGAATTTAGTCTTTTGCCTCACGGTTAAATGTAGAGAGTTACTTGCGATACTCTTTGTTTCCAGTAGGTATGTCGATCGTAAATGTATTAAATCATGTTGGTATTTTCTGTAAGACGGGGCGTCGATGGAGGGTTTTGCGTTATTTGCAGCAATTTCCCGTTTCTGCACGTAAACGTGCTCAATTCTAGTTACAGTGACTTTACTTGCGGCGACAAGATTTTGTACTAAAATGACATTGAATAGTCGCATAGGGTGCATTTTCTTAATAACACTATGGGGTTGAAAAATGCTTTAGCAGGTAAACTGATTAAGTAAATGGAGTGTCAACTGTTGCTGTAGCTCAGTTGATAGAGTTGCTCGCAGGGTTAGAATGGCACACCGCCGGCACTCTATACAAGCGAACAGATTTTATTACCTACTACTACTACAGGAGCACCAGCTTGTCCATACACATATATTATTGTGGGACTGCTACATCGAGCGAGTGAGCATAGTGAGTGTCAACGTTATACGTCATTATACATACGTGTACGAAATAGTACAATAATAAATACCTACAGTTTGAATTGTATTATTTTGAGTACGTTTGTGTGTTTCAATGTTCTTCAATGTAGTTTTGACATTGAAGCACATAACTTTATGTAGATAATGACAAATAGGAATTTCGATAGGCTTTAAAAAAATTACCTAATTTTTTATGACATTTTTAGTTACATATGTTTTGGCATCAGGCCACCTAGTAACTGCATATGTGATGTGATTTGTATTTCAGAGTTCCAGAAGAGTATTCTGAACCATATAATAGACTTTACGGGCTCGAGTACCAACTGAATTATTGAGTTTTAAAAGTTCACTTTGCTTCTGTACAAACCTCACTAGTACTTTACTTTAGTTCTAAACGGACCGTGCAGGAAATTGTAGAATGAAGCGGACGCGTGAGTCCAATTTCAATTTCCAATTAACGTTTTCATCTGAGTTTAACATTGAAATGAAAATACAGCATGTGATTCTCTCAATATCGATTTCATATCGTAACCGCGATATTTGAACATCACACACATCTAATCTACATACCTAGAACTGTGAATCAACAAATAATACAGTCAGCGTTAATAGAATCTTAGTATTATATATAAAACCTCCAAAGAATTACAATATTAGAAAACACGTCAAAACAGCAGACATTTTCTAAGGTAGGTACATGATCAATGATCGTAATTTTTTTTAAATTAACACGTTGAATTGCAGTAACGCAATACAAGTACAGCATCCAGTATAGCATTGACCAATTGTATTGACCCGATTGGACTGTCTATAACTAATGTTTCCTTTTAGAAGTAATACAATATAATATGGAGTTGTCAGTAGAACCAAAAAGTATCTAAAAAATTAAAAATAATTATCTTTGACCTAACACAAGCTTACTGAAATGTCGATTTCTACTTTTTTTTAACTGTGTGCTCTACATTTTGATTAGCGTTGACATTGATAAATACGAAATATATAAATTGTAGAAGAACAGATGTTGAATAAGAATAGTTGTTGTTTTTGTCAATAAAGTGTATTGTACTTATTGTAAGTATGATCTGTCTGTGATAAGACCTAACCTCTTTCTTTTTGTCAGATTACCTATCTTGTTAAAATAGAAGGCTTAGTATCTTTACAAACATCTTTATTTCATGTATGTATATTGACAAATCCTTGCATTTGCTTATTCTGATAATAATTTAAAACTTAAACGTAAACATTTATTATGAAAAACAGAGAAGTCGGGTTATTGTGAAATTTAGAACAGTCAGTAGGTACTTCAGAATTTAGTTTTCGTTCAGCTACATTTGACGCTGACTGTAGGTAGCACACAATGCAAAGCCTCAACTGTTGTTTGATTAGATTTATCAATGATTTGTATTTGTAAAACATCGTTTACGTTATTAAATTCTAGTCTTAGTAATGTACTAGAATATTAAACGCTATATCGGTAGTTTGTATCTTGTTCCATTTATGTCGTAAGGAGACGTAGTGTAATCTTATAGCCTGGCCTCTTAAGACTTCACAGTATATCGATCTATATCAGAGTAACTATAAGTACTGAGTTTTCATTCTACCTTTAAACTCAGATTGTGCATTCGCTTGGCTGAGTTTCAGGCTCCTAACTTCATAGTGATGCACTTACGTCTTTAGTTAGAGCTAAGTATAAGTATTTAAATTTTAAAGCGCTGTTAGCTGGCCTGGCACTCTCAAATTCTCAAAGGTCTGCTTCTAAAGCATTTGCAAGTGAAACTCCCCTTTTCTGTAAACTTTAGAAGCTGTTTTACGTTCTAAATACACTCACTACGTTAACTTCTTTAGTCTACTTTTAAAGTAATAAAGAGATTATGTTTGTGAATTAGCTTTGAGGTATTTTCTGGAACTACCCTATTGCTTCCTCATGTCCCTACTCCTCCTCTACTTTTTACGATAAATCTTTCATAACTTATCTCCTTGTCTATTTTGATCAGAAAAGTCAAAAGTCAAAATCATTTATTTCATATGAGTACACTTGGTACATTTATACACGTCATTTTTTTATATCGACTACCGCTTCCTAAGTGTTAGCGCTGTGAAGAAGAAACGGCGCAACAAACTTCACGCAACAACACATCTTTTAAAAATCAAGTTTATAAACAATTAATAAAGATTTTGCGAAGCTGAATTAACATTAGTACCAGGCATCTTTGTCATTCAAATAATCGTTTATTTTATAATAGGCTTTCTTACAAAGTTGTTTTTTAATGTGAATCTTAAACTTTCTGTCCGTCATATTTAAGATTTCCTCTGGTAGTTTGTTGTAAGCGTATACATTGTCCCGTGAACGATTTGCTGACCTTACTTAGTATAAAAAAAAAACCCTGGTAAAACAAGTTTATTTTTATTTCTTGTATTATAACTATTATTGTCACAGTGCCTCAAAAAGAGAGATACATTTTTTCTGACATATTAAAATATTATCTAAAATGAATTGACCAGCTACTGTTAATATGCTTATTTCTTTAAACTTTTAATGATTCTCTACAACGCAGATTATTGCCCTAACTGCTCTTTTTTGCAAGATAAAAATGGTCTCTTTATCTGCTGCTTGACCCCACAGTAGGATACCGTATGCCATGATACTGTGGAAGTAGCTAAAGTACACTAAGCTCGCGGTAGCAACATCTGTCTGCCCTAGGTAGACCTACTCCTGAACAACTTCGATAGTGAAATTATCGTCGATGACCGATCTAATATAGAGGGCCACTAATTATCGAATAACGATTTTTTTGTATCGAGACTTTTGGGAATACCCTGAAGTACAACAAATAAAATAAATAAATATAACTGTAAATGAGCTTTAAAACGTTTCTATCCCTCTGTGTCAAGTTTTTACATGGACCAGTAATGTTGAACTACACTGTCATACAATTGATATGAAATGAGAAGTCAACTTGTAGATCAGTTTCCTGACATTTTATTCATATAAAAAAAGAATATTATATTTTTGGACTCTACTGGTCGTAAGTAATTTCCGGGGAGTGAATTTTTTTTCACTTCAATGTACAGATTCGCTTTTCTTTTGTTTTTCTACTGTTTTATTATATGTTTATATAACTTATACCAGATTGTGTCCCGAACTCAAAGCTATTAAACAGACATGAATTTTTTTATTATATTTTTGGACTCTACTGGTATGTCCGGGAAGTGAATTTTTTTTAACTTCAATGTACAGAATCGTCTTTCTTTTGTTTTATTATATGTATAGATAAATATGTTTAAAAAAATCGAAATTCTCAGATAATTTGAATGGTTTCTGAAACAGAATATCTTCAACTAAGTATCTCCAATCTTCTTGTGTATATCGTTTAAAAACAAGTGCGAGTCGGACTCGCCCATGAAGGGTTCCGTAGCAGCAAGAAACATAATATAAAAGTTATAGTAGTTCGTTGTAACTTTGATCGATGTTTTAATAATAGTATTGTGGTTTACGATTAATGACGTATTAAAAAAAACTACTTACTAGATCTCGTTCAAACCAATTTTAAGTGGAAGTTTGCATGGCAATGTACATCATATATATTTTTTAGTTTTATCATTCTCTTATTTTAGAAGTTACAGGGGGGGGGGACACATTTTACAACTTTGGAAGTGTCTCTCGCGCAAACTATTCAGTTTAGAAAAAAAATGATGTTATTTCTAATTGATATCATTTTTAAAGACCTATCCATAGATACCCCAAACGTATGGGTTTGATGAAAAAATTTTTTTTGAGTTTCAGTTCTAAGTATGGGGAACCCCCAAAATTTTTGTTTTTTTTTCTATTTTTGTATGAAAATCTTAATGCGGTTCACAGAATACATCTACTTACCAAGTTTCAACAGTATAGTTCTTATAGTTTCGGAATAAAGTGGCTGTGACATACGGACGGACAGACAGACAGACATGACGAATCCATAAGGGTTCCGTTTTTGCCATTTGGCTACGGAACCCTAAAAAGCACGGCAACATCGTCGTTCAGTTAACTACATGTGCAGTATTTATGGAATCTCACACCAACCCACCTAGTCCAGCGCGCTGCAGCGTGGTAATTAGATAGGGACCTCTCAGAATTACAGCCTAGTCCCCTATTTAATTTCATAACCCTTTAACCTTATAATTCTCTTATTGGATAATATAAACGGAGATCTATTTATTGGGTTATCCAACTGATTGTTCAAAATACAATTGCCTATGTTGCTTTTACCCCAGATAGAGGTCTTTTTCGTGAGTTTCATGCGCAACGTACATGTATGTATAGAGATTTAGCTAGACATTGGCTTTTATCCGCCTACGGGTTTTCGCACCACACCGGAAATTGAAATCTGTCTCCTTTGAACCGCTCGTTCACAACACGTCAATAAAGTATATTTCACGATACTGTTACTACTAACAGCCATAGTCGCACTTTTCTAATCACATGTATGAAACCCGTCAACAATGTTTACGCGCTCGTACCTACCTTACAATAAGTTTTAAAGTACATACCTACATACATATGTATGTAGAAGTATAGTAGTAGTGGGTAATAATACCAAAAGTCTTCTATTTTTTAATATACCACGATCTTTTTGGTGAAGGAAAACATCGCGAGGAAGTCGGTTTAAGTACGCCCAAGAAGAAATTCTAAGGCGTATGTCAAGTATAGTCCAGCAACCAGCACTAGGCCAGCATGGCGGACCAGGGTCGCGTTATGAGTGTAGGCCGTTGTTACAACTGTCGAGCATATTGGACGTGAGCTGTTAAGTTTTTCAGTAGTTTGTCTTTAGATTGACAGCGGGGCGCCCACGGGTAGCGAACGGTTTATTGTTATAACTGCGACATCGCGTCACCCACTCATACATAAGGATATTATAAACGAAGACTTTTATCACTACCTACTCAAAACTAATGGACCGATATCGCCGAAATGTGGACTTATCGGAGCCTGACAATGCTGGGAAAATTTTGGAAGTTTAGGAAAATCGTTACTTACAAAAGTAGTTATTGAAATGTAGTGTGTAGGCAAAGGCGCAAGGGAAGGGAATAGGTCACTGTCCGTTGCAACATCAGTGTGACGTAGTTTAAGTAAAACATATATATGATTTATATTGTAATTATAAGGCTCTTAATAAACATGAACGAGTAAACACCGTCTTATTTCACCCCATGTCATTCACTCACTTCATCTCATTCAATTCACTCTAGGTATAATAGTATAAGATTTGTAAAAATTTACACAATCTTCAATTGACCTTACCGTGTTAAACGTCAACTAGACACTTTGGTGACTTTTTATGGTTAACGAAATAATGGTCTCGTATGTCTACCAGTGCCGTACGACGAGGTAGACACGGACTCGGCGCTGGTGCAGATGTTCGGCCACGTGCAGGCGCCCACATGCAAGTACATAGTGGCCATCGGGGCGCTCGCCGGCCTCACCGTCTCCATGTTCGGTTCCATGTTCCCCATGCCGCGCGTCGTCTACGCCATGGCCCTAGACGGACTGATATTCAGGTAAGTGGGCAGATAACGTAATAAGATTTAGCGCGCCATTTAAAGTGTACCTATTGTTCCGATCGAAATGAGGTTAAATGCTATTGTAGGTGACAACCTATCTTGGTTGAAATTAAATTATGAATCATAATTTATTACAGCTAATAAATAACATTATATATATATTTTTCCCATTTTATTAGACTACTAAATCCGTTTGTCTCGTTTATTTTTTTCACCAAGTAGCGGTAGAGCACTTTTCATTTTTTTGTTGATCCCACGAACTATGTACGACGTATACTTTTTATTTTATACAAATAAGCTATTTTTGCCTTAAAAACGAATTCATTTAATAAGTACTTTAACGTGTCTCGATTTTTTTCCTCCTTGACTTGCTATTTTTCAGTAAAATGATTAAAAAATAAAATAGAGTAAAAGTGCTTTATAACTTTATGAACTGTTGGAGTCGCATTCCCCTTTCAGGATTTCTCATTCCATTCTCAGCAACTAAATGTCAGTAAAATTTAACGGGGATGGAATTCATATTGCAGTGCGTTGCAATCGTGTTTAACATCTAAATAACACTTAAAAATCTGTGTAAGCTTTTAAAATGTTTACTAATATAATTCACGGATTCTTTGCAGATCGAGGAAAATGTACTACTAGGTACTTACTATAAACAAAAGTTTGCAAATATTTTCTCAGGAACAACAAAAAGCAAAGATAATAAATACGTGGGGCTTTTAAAAAAAACCTGGCAAGCATAGACTCGGGCACGTATCGGAATTAGGTAGTGTCATTTATGTACCAGCGACAATATGGAATTTCTCCGACATATATTTGAAAATGTCATCATTTATTTATAATTCCTGTTATGCACAAAATTATTAAACACAAAATGAATTAGTAGCATAACAATAGGTCACGAATAGTCATGATACTCAACCATAGACCTTAATACAACTAAAGTGGTATTATAATATTAATAATCCTGAATTAAATCAGTAATATTCAATCCATTTGATATATGAGAAATTCGTCGATCTGGACAAAATCTGTACGACCTTTATTGAAAACCGGAAGTTATTTTGTATCCGGCAACTTTTTTTGCCTTCCCAGGCAATTTGTAAAAGTCTTATTTCGTGCTATCGATAAATATTTATGATTATTAAAATTTTCGTCTACAATTATTACAATTCCCCTTCAAAGTCTTCAAGGGCTATAGAACTAAAACAAATTATTAACGAGAGAGCGAAAAATCTGAAAAAAATGATGAACTTGAATACAAATGTCGTAGTTTTTGGTTTTTGGTCTTCCAAGCCATTTTAACTGGCTTGTGCAGATCCTTGAGCTTCATGTCTTCAATTGTTTTTTATCAGTTCCAATAGCGGGGTCATTGACTTCATCTCTGAATTTCCTTTGTCTCTTTGACGGCGTTTCTCCCGGATCTGTCGGCGCCAAAGCCTGTTGTCTCAGCACATACCACTCCTCAATTTCTTCTGGGATTGACAGAACCGCTTTCTTGTCTTGCTGTCACTAGTCACATCCCCTTAGTCCTGGAGTGGTTCTTTGTCCTCAGCGACACCAACCTCGGGGTTTCCTTCCGTTAGCATTGGACCCTTCGTTATCTCCGCCCTCCCGGTCCGCTGCGAGACTCACTAACACCTATATTAACTTAAATAAATATTTATTTACTTTTATAGGTATAAACATCTTTATTTGAGTTGTAAAATAAAACATAACATTTTACATATATTTCACTCTAAAATTATGGTAATTGACGATTTATACGCGAATACTCAAAGCTCACACACTAGTTGATAGCGCCGCAACAGCTCCCCGATGCGTGAATTCCATTCTCTTTGACGATCAACTCAAAGGGTTTTATCGCGTTTCGGGAAAATGATTTACGTAAAATGAACGTATTGGTCGGAGCGAATACATGTTTGTATTGTGCCCTATTGTATCTCAGGGGCCGGACACAGTTGGAAATATTAGTTCGAGCCGTTGTCGAGTAGGTATATCTTTGTATAGGGCTACACTGAATTGATTGCAGTATCTATGTTATTCAGAGTGTATTAGCTAGGTCCGGGTTCTAGTTTGTATCTCTCATTCTTTGAAAATCAGTGTTAGTGAATTCATAGTCTTAGAGCTGTTTCCATGAATAATTTAACCGGCATCTTAAAATTATATAATACTATATTTACATGAACAAAAATACTTTATTCACCGTGGTATTAATCAAAATGAACGACATTCCCAGCTGGTCGTTTCATATTTTAATCTGTTATCTATTACAATTTTTTTTTCGTAAAAATAAAAATCCATTTAAAGCAATTTTTATTGAGGATCATAAAATATCTCTTTCAACTCCAAAAAGTATCCACTGAAAGAATTTAAAAAAACCGTATTCATCCTTCCAATTCGTAACTTTATTTTGAATATTCTGAACCTATCTACAAATTAAAGTAAATGTGACTTGCACTCATTAAATGAATTATATTCAATACTATATGTGCCCGCGGCTTCGCTCGCGTGGACTACAGAATTAAATAAAGTTGAAAATTATTAAGTGTTAATTTCCGTCCCCCTCCCCTTCCGACGCCCCTTCCCCTTCCCCCTCCCGCTCTCCTGGTCCGGCTCCGGCCCAGGTCCACATCCAGGTCTAGGTCCACTTCCAGGTACAGTTCTAGGCCCTCCCACACCCACTACAGTGTAGTGCTAACTCATCGCGATCTGAATTGCATCGAACATTATACACCTTTGTTATTGAATACCTACTAATATTTTAGAAAACTAAAAAATCCCATAATATTTGACTGAGTTAGTCGATTGCGATGAAATAAAGAATAAATATTACTCTGAACTAAGCACTATGTTTCTGTGAAAAGTCCGCCAAAATCGGTTCACAGACAAACAGACCACAATTCCAAAAAATGATCTAAATGTTTAGACCCCCAATTTTTTTTGTCGCAAATACGAGTATCTTCTATGTACAGACTCGCGATATCTTGTGTGTACAGAAAATAATTAAAATACTATATAGATGTTTATTCCCATCAAGTATAAAGGTTTTACAAACAAATAATTCGAGCGTGCAAAGCCAACAATGACCAAAAACAGCCCGCCGAGCAGCCCGTCACGCCGGGTCAATCCGGCCTGCAAATATAATCCTTCCCCAAACATTTGGAATTCGAAAATGGTCAACCAAATTTTAAACTTTTGTAAATCTGGATCCATGCAACTGGTTTCATTATATTCTCTCTTCCATTTTCCATGTTCCGATAGTATGATAGTATTACAGTAATATATTATCTAGGATTTTTTAGAATAAAATAATAATAAATATTATTACTGCTGTTATCATTGTTCTTCTTTTCATCAAATAATACGGCAAAACTATCTGAAACAAAAAGTGAATAAGTACTCCATTACTTGCAAAATCTGTCTTATTTGTGAGTCGGTGAATCTTCCCATAACTAGATTATTATGTATTTATTTTGGTTCGTATTTCTACCAGGCAACTAGCTGTCATTTCTGAGAAGACTGGAACGCCGGCATTGGCCACCATTCTTGGAGGAGTGGCAGCTTCATTGGTGGCCCTACTCATTCAGCTCGAGGTACTCGTCGAGATGATGAGCATCGGTATGTAACACATATTACTTAGTCTTTATGAGTATTTTACAGAAGATAGGTACTATTCACACAAGATTTTATAAAAAAAGTTCAATTTCAGAGCAGATATTATGTGGGCAAATTGCAAACAGAAACCGTAATTAATCCTACGTGATCAATACTGTGAATAATGTGTTCGATATGTAGTTGCGGTCGCGACTACCTGCAGTGCATCAGATATGTTTGCGGAGGTTTCATCCGGTTGCGGAAGACCGCTGTATGCGGCCACGCTTTGCAGAGTCAGTGTAATTTACAATTTATAGGTCAACTCAAGGTGTACACTAATAATACCTAGCTATTTCATGTGTATGTCAGCAGGTGTTATGAAAATATATCTTCTATATCTATAAAAGAAGAAACTGACTGACTGACCGACATATCAACGCACAGCCCAAACCGCTGAGTCTAGAGACTTGAAATTTTACACAATGGTTGCTTATATAGCATAGGCAAGCACTAAGGAACGGTTTTTCAAAATTCATCCCATAGGGGGCTAAAATTGGGGTTCAAAGTTTGTATGGAGAACCTCTATTCGATATTCATATCATTTTGAAATTTTGTAGAAGTACTCTAAAAACTATATAATTCAACACGTGTTTTACAGTTTTTAAAAAATCATTCCCTATGGCAGTGAAATGTAGTTCTAAAGTAGTAGTCTCCAAGCCGTATACTCTAGAAACTTGAAATTTAGCACAAAGGTTCCTCATGTATCTCAGGTATGCACTATCTAAGGGTTTTTCAAAATTCAACCCCTAAGGTCGTAAAACAGGGGTCAAAGATTGTATGGAGAAAAGCTATAAAATCTTCCTATCATTTCGACACTTTGTACGAATACTCTAAAACCTTAATGATTCCAAACGTGTTTTGCATTTTTTGAAAAACTATCCCCTAAGGGGCTGAAATGGAATTCGAAAGTAGTAGTCTCAAAACCGACTGCTCTAGAAACTTGAAAAACAAAAGTTCCTCATGTATCTCCGGTATGCACTATCGAAGGCTTTTTTCAAAATTCAACCCCTAAGGTTCTGTATAGGGGTTCAAAGTTTGTATGGAGAAAATCTATTAGATGTCCTATCAATTCGAAACTTTGTATGAGTACTCTAAAAACTTAATGATTCAACATGTGTTTCACAGTTTTTGAAAAACCATCCCCTAAGGGGCAGAAATGGAGTTCGAAATTAGTAGTCTCCAAACCGATTGCTCTAGAAATTTTAAATTTAGCAATAAGGTTCCTCATATATCTCCGGTATGCACTATCGAAGGGTTTTTCAAAATTCAACCCGTGATAAAACAGGAGTTCTAAGTTTGTATGGAGGAAAACTATAAAATCTTCCTATCAATTCGAAACTTTGTAGGAGTACTTTAAAAACTTAATAATAGAACACGGGTTTTACAGTTTTTGAAAAACCCTCCCCTAAGTGGCTGAAATGGTGTTCGAAAGTAGTAGTCCCCAAACTGATTGCTCTAGATACTTGAAATTCAGTAAAAAGGTTCCTCATGTAGCTCAAGCATCTAAGGTGGTAAAACAGGGGTCAAAGATTGTATGGAGACAAGCTATAAAATCTTCCTATCATTTCGAAACTATGTAGGAATACTTGGCCATAGCGCACTGACTGTTCATTCTCAAAATGACATTTACCACCACGGTATCAAATTACTTTACCGATCATAAAATCTCTGGTATGATTGAAATGAAGTTCATAGTGTAAATAATGCTTTCATTCTTGACATGGAGTTCCAAAGCGAAACATAAACGCGGTGCACCCTGCTATATATAGCCAACACCTACTACTAGACCGGAACTACCACAGCCTAGAAATTTCGATGGCCTATCATCGGATTTGCCAATCGTGGCCCTGACAGGCGAACCTCGTGTATTAGGGCTGCATATAAGCTGATTATAATAATATGTATTATATAAATAGCTTTTACCACCACCGTTGAACCTAATAATTTGACCTATAATGACAACGTTTCTGCCTCTGCCTCTGCCTGCTTTCTGCTCCTCAGATAAATCGGTCATCGATGCGTCGCAGGGTAATCTTAGTGGCATTTTCATGACTTCCGTTATTCCGTTGTCCCTAGGTGGACAATCATCCTCTTATCCTCATGCCTTCAACTTGATCTGTAATTGTCAGTTTTTAAATCACTCCAATAATTAGGGTAGAAAGAAAATTAACGCCAAAACGAATTAAATCTTCAGTTTATACCTAATATTTTATTAATTATAATGTTCGGCGAAGGCCTATACAACCTCATTAAGTTCACTACCCAATTTCAATTAGGTTTGCTTGGTTAAGTACACGCCATAGAAGTTATTATTCAGTGTATGCAACCTGCGTTTTTATTTGCTACATCCTTCAACGATTAACCATAAGCACTGATTAGTATTAACATTGGAATTATCCACTGATTAGTATTAACTAATCAGTGCTTATGTAGGTATATTTATAAAAAAGACTTAATAGAAATGGTCCCGGAATTTAATTAAACTTTACCCTACTAATGCAAAATGCACTTTCTCAGGGGACTGTCACGCCAATGGAAGTTTAAACAAATATTTACTAGGCTATCTGGACAATTTCCGCCGCAATTTTATTTATATCTATAATTCAATTTCACTCTTGTGGCAAGAACCGTGCCAACTCGGCGAGAGAGCGCAAAAGTTACGACAATATTTTGCAGCAAGCTAACTCAATAAAGGAGAAATAAAAAATATATGTTTATCATCGGAAAGGAAACATCAGAACCAATGACCTTCCATTGATCAGAATGCACCTTTTGTTACCTAAATTCTCGTCTCCCTGCACCACTCGTAATAGTTTTTGTGATTTTGGTAATATACTGAACAGCTTTTAGAAATTTGCAAATGCAAATGCAGAAAATATGTATAAGTACCTACATACAAATTAAACCGCTCGCCAATTAAAAAAATAATAATTAAATGCTGCCATACGAAAAAATCATGAATACACGAAACTGAATGTCAGTACTGATTCTTTTGTTACTTACAAACCAGTTGTAATGTGTTGTCTTTTAAGAACCAAATAAACTATAAAATACGACCGGAACTATTTGTTTCGATAGAAGGTATTTTCCTCATTTGTTAAATTACGTTCGCGCACATTCGAGGCATAAGTCCATTGTTGTCGATAACCATTGTGTGTACTCGTATATATAGTTCTGAATTCCGGACGTCGTGCGGTAACAGCGAACGTCGTCGCACAGGGGGACCGGTCTAAGATGTAGCGAATAAAAACTCTTTACGTACTTGTCATATAATCTTAAGAAAACTCATTTCAGACCATAAAAGGAAGTTTCAGACTTAACTTATCAATTGTTTTAGAACTTACATCCAATCGACTTATAAGCAATTTTTATTTTAAAATTACGTACAATATACATATATCATCATGGAGCATATAGCTGGTACGAGTACATTGTATTTATTACAGCAAAGGTGATAATAAATAAGTTATTGAAATATTTGTAGAATACTCGTCCAATCTTCAAATTAGTGTGGTCTTCAAATTTAATTTAACTTCATTTCTCTTTGCTATTTATTTTAGTTATATAATGTAACTAATGTACTTTACCGTCAAACTACATTTTGAATTATATCGAACAATACCTACAACCCTTTTTTCGTTGACGTAATTTAAAGACTAACTTTTGAGATCTTGTTTAAGAAAACAGTAAAACAATTGCTTTAAAAGAGTACTTAATCGATACAATTAAGCATCCGGTACACGACTTTTCTACCGTCAACAAAATATGGAAATAAAATGAATTTTTAGACAAAAAAATTACGCATACGTTTGTCTATTTGCTTAGCTTTGTTTATAAATCGTCAGTGGCTGAATATTTGTGTAAAAAAATATTTTTTGTGTTGCAATGGAATTACCCAAAATAAAAGTAGGACGACGTTAGTAGGGACTGGAATAGCTTTCTTAAAGTAAATTTCTCTTGTATAAATATTATTTTGTGTGTCCATAAAAATGCATGTAGGTAAATGCACTCGTTAGATAAATATACAAAAGTCCATGAGTCGGGTGCAAACATCCGTAATCCTTCGGCTTAGCAGGCAGGGTCACTACCTACTACGCCGTTCCGATATTCTTCATTCGGAATTATATCCAATTAGTACATGAAATAATTGCACCAGTCTCACTGTGCGTCGTCGTGGCGCTTCAAAGTTCAAAACACAATATACATAAATAAATAAATAAATATCTCAGACATTCACACCAATTATCCAGTCCCAAACTAGGCAGAGCCTGTGATATGGTTACTAGATAACGGATAGACATACTTAAATAAATATATAAACATCCAAGACTTGGGTACAAACATTCATATTCATCATACGAACATTTGCCCCTAGCGGGATTCGAACCCGCAACCTCCGGCGTGGCAGTCCGAGAGCTACCCGTTCCGCCACGGAGGTTGTCACATACTTTATTGGATTATTTATCACCGGATCGATACTGAGTTTTTCAAATTTGAACCATCGTGATTATAGGTAAAGTGTTCTTAAATAATAATAATAATAATATGTCAGACATTCACACCAATTATCCAGTCCCAAATTAGGCGGAGCCTGTGTTATGGTGACTAGATAACGCATAAACATACTTAAATAAATATATAAACATCCAAGACTTGGGTACAAACATTAAATTAAATTAAAACATTAAATGGGAGTGATTCAAATAAAGATCAGGTTAGTCTTACAGTTACAGTGCTTTTGAGTAATTAGTGAGTACAAAGTTAGGTACTACAATGAAAGGAGTAAACAGACTACTGTTACACTGCGTGTTCAATATGCAATTGAGAATAAAATAATAATAACCGCTAAATGGCACTACATGCATTAATTAGAGAACCAGTGCAATTATTAAGCTCATTTGTACATGCTGATGCGGAAATATTTAGCATGAAACTCAATTAGTTTTTAACATTACGAATAGTTAGGGGAATATTTTTATTTATTTATAAATAGTAATGTTAAAAATAAACTGAATTGTTATAATATTACAGAGCGAACGAAGTCGCAGGCAACAGCTATATTAAGTCATAAATAGATAACATGACTCTTTTCTAAGCAAAAACTACTCTGTCTGTCTAGTCACAAAGGCTGTGTCAACTATTCAGTTAACTCTTATTGGGTAGATAAATGTAATTACTGAATGAAATAGCGACTGAGTAAGCGTCTTTTTAATTGAACAGAAAAGAAGATAAGATAGAGGCCTTGGTTTGAAAGGTTTATGGGTTAAGTATCTACTCTCCACCAACTCAAAGTACTACCAGCCTCTGAACCAATCGTACTGAATTGCTGAAAGTGCACCGGCACTTTATTATACTCTTTCCTGAATGCACTTACCTACTTTATTCAAACTAAGTCGTTTTCCTTATCGTAATCATTCTGGGTTGTGTTTTTCTATCGTATCTTTTTAAATCTATATACTTACCTACTATTAAAAAGATTGAGACATATTAATTGAAAATTCGCTTAAAGATTCGTCAAATTACGGTTATTGCTTTTAAGATGTTTTTTATATAATTACACACCGAAAGTGTTAAAAGTTCACATTCACGTCACGGGAAATATGTAGTAAGTCATATTCAATCCCACGCATGGATTGAGCGTAAATACATAAGGTTGCCAATTAACCAGTAAATTTGCCGACTCAATCAACACCGTATGTGAAGCGATTAATTGAAATCTTGTCAGGTCCAGCAGAGCGAGAAAAGTACACTTGATGCTAGTGGACGGTGTCAGCTCTTGGACAGAGCAAGTTGTATGTTACAAAGGCGGATTTGAAATTTAATAATGGAAACCAATTCCAGAAGAAGGCTAGACATTTTATATTAGAACGTTACTGGCAATTCTTTCTTTACTTTAGATAAAGATTTATTGAAGTCTTGCTTTTTACAATTATAGTCTTTTATCTGTGTCAGCAGTTTCGTTTGCGTGTTTTTATCTCAGCGCCTCGGGTATGTTTTTAGAGGCTGAAGTGAACACGTTTAATGCCATTGTGAGACATCGAATAGCGTCATTTATGGCCAGAGTTGACAGGTGTAATAATGTAGGTAATCATTAAGGGCTTGAACAGTATGTTCTTCACGTCTGCCATGTACAAATGTTGGCTGGATATAGCAGCGTAATTTTTTATTCTGCTCTATAATTGTATTTTTAATTTTGTTTTTGTATTTTGTAATTGTGTTTAGTATTACAATATATTGTAGTAACATAGGGAACGTACCCATACCACGTGACCGTTCAGGGGAGGAGGGGGGTCTTCAAAATCTTGGTCACAGGGGTTAGGTTAGGTTTTCGTCACGTAGTCAATATCCTCTAGGGAAATCTCGCACTTTTCGAGCTATATTCAAATATGGCGCGCAGTTTACAGGTGGCAACACGGACGTCAGCTGATTGAAAACTGACAGTTTTTTCTTCTTGATAATATTTTTTTCACTTGTAATTACCTATAGGAATGCACGCACTTTTGGCGTTACGCGGCAAGCGCCGTATTAATGAAGACAAATATGAGTTTTTTTTTTCTATTTGCAAAAATTGGTTTAAATCCATATTTATGCATTACTACGTGAAAACTAGAGGGGGTCTTGGCATACACTACTGGTGGTCACCGAAAATTTTTTTTAAATCGTTCGCGTAGTTTGGGTACGTTCCCTTAACTTAAATGGATCCTTGATCTGAAATAAAGAATTATTATTTATAGTTGTCGTTAGAAATGACACTAATTACATACAAACTAAACTATCAGGCAACGGACGTATCTGCGACTTTATAATTATTTGCAACTTGCTACCGCTAATAAATATCTTAAGTCAAAATCCTTTATTACCTAACTCGTACATTCGATACATTTATACACGTAATTTTTTAATGACTACCACTTCCTAGGTTTTAGCGCATTGAAAAGTTGAAGAACCTTTTCATTCCGCCACTGTACAGTAATTGATTAATACTATAATTAAATTTTATTTTTGCTTTTCTGACAGTGTTTCCAAGTAAGAAAAAGCACAATTATCAGTTAGGGGAAGTTATTGTTCCAAAGAACCAAACAAATGAATTAAGTCTCAATCCTGCCTGACTCCTTTGCTATTACGTACAAACAGTATTACAGTTGGGTTTATATCGTTATAACTAACTATATAGTAACCGATCTATAATTTGGCTGAAAATAGTAGATACCAGACTGCACACATTAGCTTGTCTGCTTCAAACAGTTATTTGGCTTTTTACTGAACCCTAAGTACTCCTACTCAATCTGTAAATAAAAAGCTTTTATACAATAGAGATCATCCTGCGGGTGATTCTGCTACTTATGCTCGCTACTGAGTAATTTTGTTTGAGCTGCACAAGGTATTGTTGGTGCTAGGGCAAGATTGTTCATGGTACTGCTCCCCTGCCAGCTGCTGGCGGGACTGGTAACCACTTACTGGATTTTTGGTGATATGTTTCATAGTAATCCATAGTGGTTGACTAAACGTCTGTACCGTAAATTGGCATAATAGGTATATAAAGATTTAATTCGCAGACCCAAACACATAAAGATATTAACAGAGCATAAAATCTATCAATTATGTACCTGCTTTGTTCAGTAAAGGGAGTTTAGGACGGCAACATGTTCAGATATATCTTTCTGCGCTGTAAATTATAAAGTAGGTAGTCATTTTTTAAGAAACGATTCAAAGTCTTTTATTTTTGCACGTAAATTGTCTGAATTATTATCTTAAAGTAAATTTTGTTTATTAAGTCTATCAACATTGAATTCAAGCAATGTTTAGGCTGTTGCCCGAGAAGTGTATAAATATATTTAATACTAAAATCTTCTGGGTAAGCGCGCTCCACCTTAGACCTCATTATCACTTACCATCAGGTGAGATTGAGGTCAAGCGCAAACCCATCAACAATAAAAATAAAACTCGTACTACTCAACTTTTGAAACCGGGGCGGACACCTAGTTATTAATAAGCGACACTTATTCAGGTACCCTTCTGGCGTATACCCTGGTTTCCACCTGCGTGCTGGTGCTACGATATCAGCCCCACTCCACCAACCTGATCGAGCTGCTTCCGCAGAGTCTGAGGACACCAGTCGAGCCTGAGGGCACCGCCACCGCCAACAGGGAAACCGCATTCACTGTAAGTAGTCATCTCACCTGCCTGCCAAACTTCTCCATTGAACATGTATAATAAAAATTGTATGTATTCGTTCTCTTACTTTATGTTCACGTTTCTTTGTTTAATTAAGAATTCTGGAAATCTCATGATATTTCTCAAATTATACAAAAATATATTTTCAAACTTCAATATTGTTGTTAGATTGTATTGTTTTGATGAAATCGGGGAATAAACTTAAGTTGGAATGAAAACGTATTATCAACAGTTTTGTCCACCAATTCACCTGCATTAAAAGTAAAGGACCGCCTTTAACGTATACTTACTATATTTGTATGGCACTAGGTAAAAATAGGTACACAGGTTATTCTGTACATCACATGAGGGTATTAATTAATATGATCAGATTACCACTTTGCACATCAAATGGATTTACTGACTGTTTAATTTGTGGCGCGAATTAATTTGCAATAGTGGTCTTGCGATCTGATAATTATTATTTTTGAAATGATTGTTTTAAAACGTGAGTGTAATCAAAACACGGATGGGGGTGGGGGTGTAGGGATTAAAAGCATACGTGACACAGTAAAAAATAGGTTCTATCGATCTCTCTTCATATGAAAGTACACTACTGTTCTCAAACGGTCAGAATCGTACAACCAATACAATATCCGCAGATAGAATTATCATACCACTGCACCACCGATTAGTCTCGGAATAGTCACATCCGTGACAAAGCCGCAAATCCACCATTGCTTCAATGATCAGTCGCAAAACTGTCCTAAAATTGGTAGTACATATTTGTAAATTCATGAATCTGTATACCTGTTATTGCAAACATATTAATTAATTTATTAAATACCAGTTACAGAGATACATTTGACAAATGTGATTATAATACTGTTTATTTAGCTATCCTAAAGTTTATTAAACATTCTGCAATCCTACAAAACGAGTCAGATGAAGAGACATATCTTCAGAGTTCTCATCATGTTCAAACCCATCGTCGTAACCATCACTCAACCAAGAATGCCCAACTGAGAACTAAAAGAAGTAGTAAGAAGTTTGCAAATTTTCTACTTTGCCATGGACTTTGACATGAACGAGAGTAAATTGGTGGTCATAAAAGCGCAACCATATTCATTGTCAAACTCTCCATTGTCACAACAATTCCATCTCCACAAAGCCGACAGCACTATTAAAAGGGCAAACGGATCTCGTAATGAAAATCCACGCCATTAATTAAATCAATACTCGACGCCCGGCGCACCGGCCGGTTACACTGAATTATTTACCATTCACCAGAAATATCCTTTTTGGAACGAGAACAAAAAGTTTTTCTTTATTTAAAATTCCAATAAACAATAATTGAATATGCAGTTGACTGAAAACAATTTTAAGTAATTCCTGCCCCGCCGCGCAATGTTTTCGGTTTGCACGACTAATGACAAAAAAGAAAAATGTCCAAGAGCATGACAGGTATGGTAATGTCTTCTTCAGAGTGCCCTAAACAATAGGTACAACATTGATCCTACCATTAAGAGTTTTGTCTATTCAGCTATAATAAAATGGCATACTGTTAAGCATACGAATACGAATACATTATTAACAATCAAGCTACTCGTACCTACTCTATTCCGAACTCGTATTTTTCTTCGAGCGAGTCTTTACCGAACCGAATATTCGGCAAAGTTTAAAATGTAAAATTTTATGGTTTTCCTTTAAATTTTAGGATGTTACTTAAAAGGAACTGATTCTCTTTCGTTCGGTAAATATCAATAAAAACCAGGTGTATTTTTTCGTGTTTAACCGGTTAGATTTTAGACTCACACGTGATTTTTCTAAAATCTTAGAATATACGGTTCAATTTATTATAAAAAAAAAGTATTTTCTATTTTCAGGATGTTTTTTCCCATATTTACGTGGTTCGATTACCGGCCCAAGCAGGTGATTTTTCATAAATCTGTGAATGCAGTTCAAAATATTTTAAAAATGAAATGAATTCTTATTTAAGTACAATTTTCTTTATTCAATATTTCAAGTACTTTCCCTCCATGTTGCATAGGACGAACTGCATATGATTTGTTCGCATAGTTACCGATCTTTCAAAAGTAGTTACATACAAGTTATTTGTTAAAAAGTAAGAATGTCAAGGGTATGTCAAAGGGATGTCATTTCTTTCTATCTATTTGAGTCATTTTTGATTACATTGATATTATTGTTATCGTTTTTATATATGTATAATTATCTGTTGCCCGCGACTGCAATATCGACTCCGTTTTATATGGAATTTCAAAAATTCTTGTCCTAATGATGGTTACCTACGTTATTTGAGGTACCTTTAAGCAACATTTCAGCTTCTACACAAAGCAGTTTAAGCAATTAGTAGCTGCAAATTAGTTAATATCCGATCCTGGTATCCAATTAACGCCGTTGACTAGCACACTCCAGTATCCGGGCTATATTTAAACACGGGCAGTGCCAATGCCAATTTCCAACTACTAACTCGATTCCAGCGACGCCAGCCGTAAACAAGCGCTGCCGTTGACACCTCGTTGGAACTCGTAACGGAAATACGTAGTGACAGTAGGTAGAGAGTGTGGCTTCTTTTAATGGAATTCTGAGATATTATTGCAGCTGCTTAATAGTTAATAACATTTTATTTTTACACTTTTGATATGACTTTATCCTATAACATAGAAAAAGTATAACTGACGCACAGCTCAAGCCGTAGAGTCCGGGAACTTAAAATATTAGATTTCATCCCGATCCGTCCAGTGGTTGAAGCGTGATTGAGTAACAAACATCCAAATATCCAAACATAAAAAAATTTGGATTTATAAATTGTGGGATATCTGTGAAGCACGTGACTTGGTGCTGACAGTGTAACGCTGTACAAATAAGTAACTATGAAAATATTAACAAATTTAAATAATATCATTAAGTATAAAACTTAAACTAACAAATATAAAAAATAATAAAACTAAACCCTTAAATATAAACATGTCGCCAAATTAAAATTATAAATAGTAACTAAGGAAATAAATAAAGGGATATTCGGAACTCCACTCCGCGCGAAATGGTCTCCTTACCGCCGCACCGACCGTGGCGCGGATCCCTACTTTAAACGCTCGCGTGTTTGCTGTTCCAGGTAGATTCCCAACTTCTATGGGACATACGCTCTTGGACCACCGCTGGACATATTTAAATAGCGGTGCAAATATATAAAAATGTATCTTGTTGCTGTCGTATTTTCTTCTAAAGTGCTGGAGAAACCCACTATTTGCAATTAATTACATAAACTATAAAACTATGAACCAGGAAGAACGAAGGAAAGCAATAAATATATAGAAACTATATCTAATTTCTTGCGAACCCAACTACCTACACAACAGAATACCAGCGCCGCAGTTCGCGTAGCGTGCTGCAGCATTATGCTGAGTTAGTACCATTTTGTTGCGACGACACATACCTAGATAATCTTTTAAATTGTATGTAGTTTGTAAACTTAATTTGTTTATTTCTAATGTATGTATGTGTCTTAGCTATAAATAAATGACCTATTCTATTCTTTAATAGGACATACTAGACAGACGACGTACGACCAAAGGTGACTAGATAAGACGAAATTTATTAGAAAAGGTCTAGGAGACGAGACGATTACATACACTTATTATAATGTGCATATTTAGAATAGAATAAATCTTTATTTGGGATACAAATCACAACTCCGTAAATATGGTACACAAAAATACCTAATAATTATGTACAGTAATGAACTGTACATAATTATTAGGTAGTAGTCAACACGGAGTGCAGTCGGCTAGGGTAAGGAATAAGAATCACGCGCAGGTTAATAAATTAGTTGTTTAATCACAGTGTTAGCTAAACTGATGATGAGCAGTTAAACTGTTGCTGAACAATGTCCTGTATGCACATACAAAGGGGCTAATCGGCCGCTTAGTTACAGATTAACACTGACCTAATTAATTCACCACATTAAGTTAATATGTCCTACGAGTGAAGCGCAGATATTTGGAGAGCCACAAAAGCAACAATATGTATTTTGTCATGTTTTGTTGAGCATGCGCTTGCTGCATAGTGGCAAGAAATCATACCTACTTTCTTACCGATCTTAGTCATCTAACAACCCATTTCTTCAGTTTTTTTTTAAATAAACTTTAATTTTCCGTTAAATGGGTATTATGACTGTACCGGTATTATCGATGAGGCTAGGTTAAAAGTAACCAATAAATATAAATATTCTATTTGCCTACAACAGCGCCTAAATTATTTATTTGATTAACTGTATTCATTGCATGCATTAAACAATCAATATTACAATGAACCACCATCTGACCCCATTTGCAAACCGATTGAGATAATTATTTATTACGGGACGGGGCAATTAACAAGATGGCCGCGAACAATACTTACATTTGCACATTGTGAGTTGTTTGCTCAATGGCTTCGCTTCTGCATTCTGAGCAAGGGTATCGCGTTAATATCATATTTTTCAAATCATAATCATTGTTTCAAACTCGTAGAACTCACAGGAAACTATGACGTGCCAAGTAGCTAACAAAATTGTTCTTAACTGACTTTGTTAACTGGCATTGTTATGAACTAACATTGTTAATAACAATACTTACAAGTGGGTTCTAAATTTAAGATCTCATTTATCGCGATAATACCGTATTTTAAAATATTATTTTTGTGTAAGGTTCGTACAACCCACAGCAGAGTAAGAGCCTCACTCACCACTGTGCCCAATTTGCTAAGTTATGCTTAACTGTGTTAACATATGTGAAAAAATATTTAAGATCTCCCATACTGCAGGTATTACAGAAGATTCTCACGTCTTTCCTGCGAGTTCATTAAATTATGGCCGTCAGCACTCCCGCATAAGATAATGCCATTGGCCTTTGTCCACAAAATCACACTGGTGGATAAAGTTCTCGTTAGAACTCGTTATAAGGGTAGCCCACTGCCCAATATTTAATCTGATATGTGCAACAGTGGACCTTTATGATGATATTGCACATACGATTTACATCAAATATATATTAATTCAACCTTCTATATATTTTATGTTCGTTGTAACGGTCTCCACGTTGGCTCTAGAATCTGGTCGCTATGTTAATTCCACTTAACCACTAGCTTAGGCTGGCAAAATGCAGGTTTTGTATTTAATTCTGTGGTGTTGTTTGTTTTGTACCTCTCAGTTAAAATGCAAAGAGTTCCCTAGCTTAGAGCGGGCTGCCGTTAATATTCAAATAATATTGTACTTTATTGTTTTAGTTGAAATTTCTGGGTAAACTTAATTACACTTACAGAGAGAATTACATTTCTGTATCTCTCTTTCATGTTTCTCCGCATTTATACTCATTAGGCAAATATACTCTACAAATTGTTACATAAACCAGATGAACACATATTATTATTAGGCTTGAAGTGATCGGTATGGAATGCACAATACTTAATTGTAGTTTGACAGTTTTGTTTATTAAGTCGTAATTAAATCACTTGTAAACGAAAGCATAAACTAAACTAAATAAAATGTACTAGATTTCCCATAATTTACTGATCATTTCTTGTAAATATTACATATATTATATTCAAAACAGTACAATCAGTCTAGTAGTTCTTGAGAAATAACGGACAGATAGATGGTCAAAAAATGCTGTGTAAAGCTATCTGTCGATAAAATTGAGTGTTTTCACACCCTTTCAAAGTTTATGCACATGATCCAGGGACACACTTCATTATATTAATACTAAGAGGACTATCACCGAAGTTTACGCAAAATCCAGATGGAGTGTCACAAATTATCGTCAAGGATTGCTTTGAAATATTTATAGAACCATTATTACAATTCATAATGAATTTATCAATTCGAAATTCGACTTACCCAACTGCGTAGAAAACATCTAGAATTGATCCCTGTCCACAAAATCGGACCTAAATCTGAAGTGCACAAATTTAGACCCGATAGATGCGATACTATCTGTATTTGGGAAAATATTCGTGACCGTGGTATACCTTACTCTATAAACAATTAAACAGTTGGTTTTGTGATGTTTTGGGTTTCTTCCCAAAACGCTTCGATCGATAGCTTCTAATCTCCTGAATTGAACTTCGATATAGATATGTTAATGTACCATACTTCGATTTTCAAAAAGCTTTTGACAAAGTGGATAATGACTTTTGAGGAAAATGGCAGTAGCGGGATTCTCAAAGAAATTGTTATAATTTTTTTTTTCTAATTATATCAGGGATAGATTACAATACGTACAATATGTAGGTTTAAATATTCTAAATCTCTAGTGTATCCAGTGAAGTCTGGAACTGGACAAGGTAGTAGTTGGGGTCCTTTGATTTTTTAAATTCTAATAAACGATCTTCCGTCATACTTCTTGCCTGATTTTTACCCACAACGGTACTGAGACGGTATATATGCGTTTGGGGTGAGAGGCAGTTTGTTTGTTTGTGAAAACCAATGTTGCCATTTATCTCCAAAACTACTAGTCCAATTTTGATGCGGTTTTCAGTCATGGGTTCGTCGCTATATGTCCCTGATGATTGCGCATTGCTCGAAAGCGAAATTCAATTTAACATTTTGCTCATACCTCTTTATGAATGTATTAAATACTATCAATTGTAATATAATGAATGACTGTTTTAACGCTTAGGATTATATTGTTAAGTCGTACACATTATTTAAATAATGAAATGAGATGACAAAAACGAAAAAAATATTTATGTACGTTTGTTTATTACGCTTCAATCAATTTCTATAAAATTTTGCATATGCCTACATTATGAGTATATATCACCAAGATGAATATTAGCTAATTTTTACCACGGATTGGTCCCGACGGAAACAATAAGTAACTTATTCCATGAGGGTGAAAAAGCGGGTTAATAAACTGAAGAGGTTTTCCGTTCCATATAAATAATAACCGTGTTTCGTTCAGATAAACCATTTCGTTTAAATAGATCACACTCAAACCTTGTTCCAGGGTTGCATTCAGACGCAAATGCTGTCGAGCCAACGGGTGATGGTGCGACGGGTCACGCGAAGGTAACACTTAGTAGTCTACTTCCTGCAGGCACTGCGATGTACATTGCGTTTTGTGCAAATGCGAAAGGCCGGCCGAACCATGGTTTATTTATAAATGTATATATGTTCCTGAATATAAGGCGTGTAGCTCAGTGTTTTGAGTGTGTCCACAGCTCGCCAGATTCGGACGACACCCTTCCCGGAGATGAAAGTGAGGAATACGGCAGGGATGACACTTTCCTGATTAATGCCCATACGGAAAACAAGTTTTACGGCAAGTATTTTAGCATTCAGATATGATAATAATCTTAAAATGAAGTGTACAATCATTATTTTCCAAAATAAAATAAAAAAACAACCTTCTGGATTTCTGCAGGAAAAGAATTCGGATCTGACTTCTATTTCTATTTAAATTAACAAAGGCTAAAATCTTAACAAGTTTTAGTTTAATGTAACAATCTAATAAATAAAATCGTAAACTTGGCGTGTCTGTACATTGAAGATATTTGCAAAAAAAAAATTGGGGGGTCTAAGGATAAGCAACAGAACACATTTCGATCATTTTTGAAATTTTTGTCTGTTTGTCTGTTTATCTGTTTGTCTGTTTGTCTGTGAGTTTGTGCACGCATCACTTAAAAACTACTGATCGGACTGTAATGGACTTTTCACAAAAACATGGGGCTTAATTTGGTGTAACATATAGGCTTTATTTCATTGCAATCGGTGCAGTCAATCAAAAGTTATGCATATTTATAGTTAAAACTCGCATACGCTGCGGGTGTAAATGCTCGATTGAATTCGTGAGCGGTAGCGGGAGCGGGTATCGTACCAATGTAATGTGAGATTTTGAAGACTATAAATTCGCATAACTTTTGACTGAGTTAGTCAATTACGATGAAAAAACTGGAGCTGGATCTGGAGTTGGAGCTGGATCTGGAGCTCGATCTGGCCCTGGACCTGGACCCGGACTCGGACTCGGACCCGCACCCGGACCGAAACCCGGACCCTGACCCAGACCTGGACCTGGGCCTGGACCTGGATTTCGACCTCGACCTATACCTGGACCTGGACCTGGACCTGGAGCATCAGCGGGAGCGGGAGCGAAAGCGGGATTGAGAGTGAGATTGAGAGTCTGAGTGGAAGTGGGATAGGGAGCGGAAGTGGGAATAGGAGCGGATCCTGTAGTCCACGCGAGCGGAGCCGCGGGCACAGCTAGTTTAATTAATAAAATTGTGCGAGGTTCCGACCAGCAGTTCTGTGCTGCTTCGCAGTCGATAAGTCTGGGAAGAACGTAATCAGAAGTTTTATTTACTGTCTCGTGTAATAGTGCCCGGTGGATCGTCAGGCAACAGTACCCGATGTGGTCGGTTCTTCGAGGCCGTGTCCCGCCGCCTGCAGACGCTGTCCTACCTGTGCCCGGGGCTGTTCCCCTGGGTCGACTGCGGCCCCGCTAACGAATATACTGGTATGTAAATTTGACGATTCGATAATTATCGAAGTTACATTTAATTTACATAACTTAAAATAGAAAACTATTTTTAATTTTAACATTACTGATAATTTTCATTTATTTATATAGGTATACTAGGTAATAAATATTTGGATGTATTATTTTGAATAATACTACCTACGTATTTGATGTACTATGTATTGGAGTCCCAAGCTGCTGGAATGGTGGCCTTGGCCTGGGCGCAGTGATATTGAAAATGATATAGTTCAGATATGCAGATTACACATTGCTCTTCCTCTGTTGAGAAAAATGGCATGCAAAAGACCTTAGTCTTATATCGATCTGAACATATTAATGATGACCTATTACAATTTAAGTCCTGATAATGTCTTCTTTCTATGTCCGTGACCTGTATGCCGTGATAACAAAGTCCTCTCTCTCTCTCTCTCTCTCGATTACGTGAAGCAAGTTCTTGATGACCATGCATGCCATCTGCTGTGTATGTGACAGGTATGTTCGTGATAAAGTCCGTGGGTATCATGTACTTGCTGATCATCGTGTTCGACATGTTCGCGGCATACGGTAATCCCGGCGACTCCACGTTCACCAGCGTGGTGATGGTGATACTGCTACTCGCCATCATATTCATTTTGCTCGCTATATCGAGGAAACCGCAGAATCGGTAAGTCTTATTAAATGTTTATTTAATTTAGATTCAATGTTTTTTATAGTTTTGATTTTAACTCTTCTGCACCAGTGCACAGTTGTCTATAAGAAATATTTTTTTTTTGAAAAGTGGGATTCCAGTCGCAGTTCGTAATAGGCCCATGGTTCATCTGTTGGCTGTTATATGATTTTAATGAGGTTTAATTGTTTGCAGCGTGGCGCTCATGTACACGACACCTGGGTTGCCGTTCGTGCCGGCCACGGCGGTCATCGTCAATATCTACCTGATCCTCAACCTGTCGATACTCACCCTCGTCCGTTTCACCGTATGGATGATTCTAGGTACAGAAACATAAACCTGTTTGATTAAGACTTGTGTTTTAGGTACACATTTACTGTAAGATTTTTTGTTTTCAAGCTAAATGTTATTTCAATTAATAAGACCCAAAATAAATCTTCCTCTTTTCTAATAGGTATCGTGCGTTTTAGGCAAGAAACATTTTTTTTAATTTGAAACAATACAAAAATTTAAAAGTGGTGTCGATGACGGATGCACATCGTTTACAAGTGTGAACTTGAATTAAATCATTGTCGTGTCGTTATTTATATTATTTATCTAAATGGGGTGTTGGTAATTGCCACTATTTTTTCATTTAGGTCTGATCATGTACTTCAAGTACGGTATTAAGAACTCGACACTGGAAACAGACCCTCCCGCACCGCCGGCAGAAACCCCCCCGCAACCAAACCCCCTGAGCCGCACCACCATCCCCCCCGCAGCTCCACCGCCGACTCGCGCGGGAGATCGCAACATCTTCGAGGGAGATGGCCACAATGGTTTTTATGGCAACCATGACCAGTAAGTACATAAATACTTGTAGTTCTATTATCTACATGAAGCTGTTGAAATTCATTGCTGGACAAAAGCTATTACCGGTCCTCTGCGCACATCATCCAGCTGCTTCCGTCCACCTTTATCAGATCATCCGTCTATCTAGCGTCCAACGCTGCGGTACGCGCTCTCCATACGATCGGATGTTTACTTATCATTTCGAATGTCTTTATTGAACAAAACTAATTTGCCAGATACTCGGATCCTCTACTCGCATGGCATGTGGCTGACTTGGAGCCAGTACAGACCTCCAGTCGAGGAACAACCGGAACTAGCTCGGGCTACAAGCAAGTAGAAACACGGTAAGCAATTCTGTGCGTTACTCAATCCTAAGTACCAAAACCAATTTCTGACTAAGTTGTTATAAAGATGTTATAGAGCTTATCCAGATAAGGCCGTTAACGCGCGATTGGCCTCACTTGTGATTTTTACGTCCGTTTTCCATATTGTTAATTATAAAACAGAGTCGAAATTATCACTGATAATAAGTTATCAACTATCACGCTCCATTTATAGAACAAATCGTGTACTGTCTGGCAGAAGGCTATGAAGGCCACCCTAGTGCCTTCGGAATAGTGCATATACCTAGTGTACCCTACTTATAGCGAGAGTGCACGAGTGTCAACCGTCTCGTATGGTCTCGTCCAATACGCACAATCGCGCGAGTTGCAAAACGCCTCAGCTGGAGAAGGTCTATATAGGCCTAAGGAGTTAATGGCTATATTTCGAACTTTTACAACAGTTACGACGCGAGGACCAACAGCACCACCACTCACACATCAAGCCGTCCACCGTGGGCCTACCCTGAATCCAAGTTCGACACATGGGACAACTAAACGCCTCGTATAACGACTGACTGATCACTATTAACTGTCGACCATTGAGCGTGAAATCCATGAACCTTCCTTAAATAAAGGCCTGCTAAACATTTAAAAGCATTAACCAATTTTAGAATAGCTTGAATACTGGGATAGTCATTAGTCAATTTAACTTCAAGATCCTCGTTACTCTTTCTTACCTTAAGTCTCGCCGTTCTTAAATTAAGTCTAAGTAAGATACGGAAAATAATCGATTCTTAAATTGAAAATATTGAATGTTTCAGTATTCAGGCGATAAAGGAACCTTTTTAGCATAATGAGCGTAAGGATTCCCGTGTGTGGTATATTCGATAAATTAATTATAGACATTCTACACTCTACAGCTTAGATACGTAGTTACAGTTTTAAACATAAATCATATTCCGAAATCATAGAATTTATTTACGTATAGCTAATTAATTTATTATGTATTATTTTCTTATTATTTTATAAATTTTATTTTGGAACACATATCCCAAGTTTGAGCCCAGTGTTGGCCGGAAAAATAATGCATGTCCACATAAGAGCAAAAACGTGGCAATAGTATGTTTAATAGATTCGAAGTTTCCTGTTTCTAGAACGCATCAACGTGTGAATATCCCTTACTGATTAATTTCAACTACTTAAAATGTAAAATAAGGCAAGTAAATAAATTTAAAAAGTTAAATCTTTTAAACACTGTAATATATCCGCTCCTTGTCGACCAATCAACGTCGCCTTTTGGGGTCACATGGTTTATGAAAAGCAGGATATCTGAAATCCTGGGTTAAAAAATTAATTGAAATGTATGAATAAAGCCAATTTGGACCGTTTTTACTACTTATGTATAATGTATTATGCCATATCTTAGCAATAATATAAAATGTATTGAAGACAGTACTAATTTTACACGGTGAATGATTATTGCAATAATAAGTAATGGATTTGAAAAGGCGAATGGATATTCTTGTCTTCATCGTCGGGACTTGACCTTAACATAGTCATATCTTAATAGGCGTTGATTAGCCACTTCTTTTGTAATGAAGGTCCTGATTTCAGTTAAACTTACCCAACACATATCCTAATCTTTAAAATCAATATCAACTGTTCTACCATATGACTTCTTTCTACTGTTAAATATATTGTCGGTCTAGATGTGACACCTCGTAACTGCAAAATATTAGAATTGAATTTTATATAACTTTGATAATGAACTATGCAGAATATATTTACGCATCTTTCTAGTGTTAGTATATATAATTGCAAGATGCATAGTTTACGAAACGGAAATCAATTATACTACAACATTAACTATGAGAACACATAACTTCATTAGTGACACCTCGTAATATTATAGTTCGTAACCACTTGGTAAGGACCGCAAATTTAATTCCGCGGTTATCTTTCAGTAAACTCATAGTTTTGCTGTTACAAGGTATATCTAGACTGATGATATTTAGATATACTTACGAGAACTTACCATAAATTAATATTTTGACGAAAACGTTTTACAAAGTCCTTATATAATTTTATTTTTAATACTTCTAACTATACCATTGATCTCCCATTATTTTTTTAATTAAATCTAATCTATCTAATCTTACCGTAAATCTAATCCAATGTATATTTTTATGCTAGATAGGAATTACTTAATTTAAAAAATTACTACCAACCAACAACAAAAACATCGAGCATTAATAGATAATAATGTAATCCAACATGTTTTCATTACTTTACGTAAAACCACATATTTTATATTTTTGATTTTGGTTTTTGTTCAAAACCACATAGTAGGTAATTATTATAACGCCATAGTATTAAAATAATCTGTCTTCTGTTAGGTATAATTTTTAGTGTTTACAGGCAATACGATTCCATAATGACCAGTCAAGTGTTGGAATCTGTTGAAATAAGAAATACTTACCTATCTTTTTAACATTTTACTATATTGTCTTTCTTAGTCATTTGAGCGTAACTATCGCAAAAGTTGCAACAAGACGGCAGTGTAACCAACACAACAAATGTGTAGGTAATGGGAAAATGCATAATTCAAATATATTTTAAGTCATATTATACCTTTATTATATTATTATTCCCTAGGTACCTTATATAGGTACCTTGTAGGTATTTCATCTTCCACCATTTGAAAAAATGTGTTTCGTTATTTTCACTAAATGATATGTCAGCCTCCCTTGGTAAATATTTTAGCTAAAGTTGCAACTACATTGCCGAAAATCTGTAGTCGACTTTATAGCGTAGTTAATTGTGTGTACTTATATTTAATCAGTCTGTCAATGTTGAGTGAACGAACATGTTAGTTACCAAACGATCGTTGTAAGATATTCTCACAAATGTGATATTTTAAGTAATACCTAACTATTCTAAAACTAATGTAATAGTTAAAATCTTGAAGACAGCTGATGTTATAGACGTCAATATAAGTGCATTACGGTTTTATTCATATATTAATATACGTGTCTATATTCTAGGTATCATCTTCATGTACTACTGGTATTAGAATCTAAGCTACGCTTGCACAAAATAATCTTAAAAGAAATGACAAGGGTTTGTGTTACTAACAATAAGTTGACTTTGGCATTTTCTGAAGACGACTTCTCTTTGATTGACTAATAGAATGTGAAATTAATTCTAAATCAAATATGAGTTAATCTCTCATATTTTTATTTGTGCAAGTGAAGCTAAGTCATCCGTCGTAAGGTAGATATAGTAGATATTATTAATACGAAGAGATCTCTTGTTTCCCCATCTGTTTCGATTTTCCGATCGCTAATTAGCGAATGTATGTGTTATTTTAGCAAGGGAATATTTATCATATTCATTCTTCATAATAATATGTCTAACCTATCATTGATACTGTAGGTATATAATATATATGTTGACACGTTTTACCACAAGAGTTAGCTTATTATGTTGGTCTCTTATTGGCCCTATCATTTGACTTTAGGACGAAGAACTGATTTTATAATTAATTGAAATACTACTTTATACATATCTGTGAGCCTTTTTTGTTATCTATTTTTTAATTACGCTTTAAACATATTTAAAATATTAGGTAATCTAATTGTTTTGTCCGAGTATTAAGTCTCGAGACGAAATGCTTTGGGGGTAAAAGTAGTATAAATATAATAATTGGATAATATCTAGGCCTTATTCGTAAAATGTTGTTGTTGTTTAATAATTATAACTAAGTAGTAATTGTTAGCTTATCTGAAAGGGCGTGATGTAGTCAGTCCAATTGGAGAGAAGAATAATGTGTATCTACTTTAAAACCGTTTGTATGCGGTTTGCATCCAATATTTTATTCTCACTAAATTGTGCTTAACTTGAAAGTATAAAATTAATTCCTAAAAACAATCCAATTTACGAATTTAATGCTCCATCGTGATCATTTTTTAAATAAAAAGTAAAACACCTTTCAGTCCTTATAAAAACTAAACAAATAAATTTATGACCACTTAAAAATGCAGAAGAATAAACATTTTTTAATTTTAATAATTCATCATAAATGTCAGGATTCCCTGTTCTATATATTTTAATATATATATTGTAATTTAACATTGTTTGTAGGTACTTTCATTTAAGTGCTCATTAGAGTTAAAAATTATTAATTATATAATTTCTTTAACACTAAACATAAAATGAAAATAGCCACAAACTTAAACTTAAGGTTAATGGACATTTAAGTATTCGTTTGTCATATTTGCAATGTGCTCAAAACTATTTTCAGTCGGCAGGATGATATTGTTTAAAATATGCTTAGATAGTTATAAAAATTTTGATTGTTATGAAGTACTTATATAATAAGTTTAAATAAATGTAAACTAACAACTATTAATACCTACTAACGAATTGCAGATGCAGAATTGAATTACACGATTAACCAAATAATACGTGTCATGTAGCTCACGTAGATTAAGGATTACACCTCCAGATATAGAAAAATTATACGTAGTAAAATTCATTGAAAAAAAGTAGAAATTTGAAACTACATACTTTAGTTGGACACTGAATAATATTACCTTAGCAAACGCATGAGAGGTGAGCGGATATTTCTCTTCCTTAGGGTGGTGCATTGCACTGAAGAGGAGTGGAGATATTGTGTGTAACCGACAATATCGATCGATATTTTCTTACTGCAGCATAGCAGAGCGGAGATAGGAAATTAAGGAAATCCTATTTAACGTTTACACACATCTGTAACCTTTTGTACTTCACGGAGAGTTACGGAACAAAGGGGTGACAAGTGGCCATTATATATAATTATATACCTAACCAAATATATTAATAGATATTCTATACTTTGCATTTGACGGCCAAATCTAGAAATCCAATAACATCCTTAAGTGTACTTGCCTCTTTCTAAAAGTATTTACCCAACATAATTAAATTAGTCACTAAAAATAGTAGGCAGATGCAACTACAACTAACTGAATCCTTATACACTTTGTAAGATAGTTACTGGAACTGCTGATGGCATACGGGCTGTATTTGTGTGATTTGCCTCAACCCCTTTTTTATGAGCGAAATAATTACGATGCTAACTGTAAGCTGATAAAGCTAGTGAGAGGCAAATAATGATTTTTATTGTTGACGAATTTCGAGTCTTAATCCATACCGTTTAATAGTACCTATTAGTTTACTAGTAACATTTCAATGCAATTATGTTGGTGACTTCTAAACTTTAGTTCCTCATCCCTCAAGTCGCAACTCCAAGCCCCATCATGTACGACCAAAACCTTTATTTTAATTTTAATAACTGCTTAGAATTATGAAGGTGAAAAATATTTTCGCCCGCCCCAAATGCAATTGCTAGGTGCGATTTGCCGGATGCGAGAGAAATTCGTCACTCACCTTGCAAGGTTTCCACAAGGTTCGATCCGATATCTGAGCAAAATCACGGCATCTGACATCCGATAATATCAGACTACTCTTTCATACTCTTCCGATGTGGAAGTGGTCAACTAATAAAATACTAGTTACTCGCTCATAGACGCAAAAAACGTGTATAAGTAGGTAAACAGTATAAAATTATGTTCGAATATACCGATATCGGATCGGACAATGTAGAGTCCCTCTTACTACGGCTCGTGTTAAATAAACTCAATTCCATGTTAAACTCAATATTTATAGAGGCAAAATAAGTAATAAGCCGTTGAATTTTTAACTTCCTGGCAACAACAATAAAAGCTGTAGGTATGCAACCATTTGTTGGTTCCGTGTATATTTACATTTCTCCATATAGTCTATGTTCTTTATACTATACATACTTAGAAATGTCTTGTTAACGCTGTCGCTGTTCAAAGATTCCAAATCATAGCACAGACTACAGTTTTGGGCGTATTGTATATAGATATGTCTCGAGTGAACTGTAAATCAATACTGAAACTGTCATAGCAAAGGTTTATATAAGGAACTTTATAAAGGTGATAGTCGCTCAACCTACATTGTGAACGTGAATAAACTGCTAAGTTAACAAACACAGCTTAATAGAGTAGGTAGGGTCTCTAGTTGTGAGTCTGATGATTTCTGTTTGTAAAATGTTAGCGACTGTAACATCTGCCTGTTTTTCCCATTATTTTTGCTAACAGCGTAACGGATGTAGTCAATTTTTATATAAAGAACCTCCAAAAAGTGACAGTGGCTTTAAAACTTCGTTTAGCGATTTTCGAGCAATGAGTGGCCGGGCACTAATTGCATAAATAGAAAACTTGTAATTACAGGACAGGAGGGTTCCTCGCGTAAGGCATGTATAATAAATAGGTATGTAGATGCAGTTAGACATAAATTAATAGGGTGTTACGTTTCAAATACGGTTTTAATTTGTTTGGTTTATTAATTATGTTATTCAGATAATTCTTATACAACTGCCAAAGAAATAAAAGTGTTGTATAATAGCGTGACTGCTGCAGATTGCAGCAGTCACGCTAAGAAGCAGAAGCAGATTTGGAATAATAACAGCCACTTTCACACGTTGTTATCTTTAATGGCATACGTGTATGCTTGCATAAACGGAAACCCACTCATCGCCCGAAATATAAATATTAGGGACCAATATACATATATTTTTTACTAGAATTCAAATAATTTACTTTTCGATACTAATAAATAAATAGTTCTTATTTTGGTCTTAATCATAAATTATGATAGTCTACGGAGCAAGTTGTCGTCCGATAGTAACTAATAAGTAATAACAAATATTACTACTTTTTCTGGATTTCTAAATTATTTCCAATGAATGAGTCATTATGTATATTTTAGATATCGATAAAAGAGCTACTTATTTATTCAATCCTTTAAAAGTTATATAAGTTTTTTTTATAAAATATATATTTTCCACGGTGTAAAGCGATGTGAATGTGGTGGTAGGTACGCGGCTACATCGCTTGTAAACGCTACCACCTTCTACGTCAAACAAAGGCTACAAAGTGTATTGCCACTTCAAACTGCCTCGTATGCAAGTGATTATGCACTGGCTCCCTTACTCTTCAAACGGACATAGCAAGGCGGATCCAACACTAGTGACTAGAACCCTACCTCTATTTATATTTTAAGAGGACGTTCACCTCATTTTTCGCTCTTTTAGATAAGTCCAGTGAAACATGAGTTGAAATGAGAATCGTTAATGGTTGTCAAATAACAAAAAGTTTGCCATTATCATAAACACAAAGTAACATGAGGAAGGTGGTAGTTGGCTATTTTCAGTGGTTTCCATCTCAGTTTAAATGAACTGAGAATCGATACTGGTAGATGAAGTATTGAACTACGGAACACTCGTATGACTCGGGTAGAAAATATAATAATGATTTTGGACCAATGTGGATTTTAAAAATTGCACTGTTCGGTTGCTATGATTCGGAACTTATTTTTGTGATAATAATATGTAAACTACTCTAAAGTAAGTTTAAACCAAACTATATTAGAAATGTTTAATAAATGAAATAATTGGTGTTTTATTTGAAATCTATTCATTCCTTCAATCTATAATTTCTCAACCAGTTATTTATAACCCATAGCCATCGTTCTCAAAAATTACTAGCAGGAGAGAGGAGAGGCTGATTAGTCAATTCGTCAAATATGTGCTTGACTAATTTCACAATTTGAAGCCAACATCATCACAATTGTGACTTATACATTTCCCCACTGTTGCCATACACTTGCTTAATCCAAACCTACGGTTATATGTAGTATGAGAATGAGACATTGCCTGGACAATAACAAATCACTCTGATCAAGACCAACTTGTACAAAATTGTACGATATTGCTAATTGTAACATGCGAGCAATAAAATGCATTTATGTTGGATCCAAGATTTTATTGCAATACTCTATACCGTATAATGTGCGTTTCTATTTATTCTCATTAACATGCGCATACAAAGAGAATTATCTGTTGATACATATGTGTTGTTTCTAAGTATTATGGCAAACCATTGACCACGGCTCACTTAATTGTCATGTATGTACAAATGGTAACAAAATGAGCTGATTTTTCTCATAAAGAACAAAGTTTAAAGCCAAAGCTGATATAACAAAAAAATTTAACCATATTCTTTATTAAAAAGGTTCAGGAAGACATCTATCAGAACAATGATTTGATATATATTCGTTACAAATAAGTCAATGGTTTACCGTCAGGACATAATATGGGCTTTTATACAATAGCTATGTTGTTTATAATATACTGAACTAGTATATGATCGGCCCCATATTACCGTAACTACAAAAGGCATTGTTATTATTAATTCAACATTTATAATAACAGATAATCATTATTAGGTACTCGTTATATTCTACACATAAATTAATAACACAATATAATACTTGCAAAAACACGTGAGCATCGACTTTAAATTATTAGTTTTAAATGACAGTCATGTAGGTCCAATTCGTGATTTAATATATCATTGTATAATCTTCGTAATACACTTACAAGTTTTGTGGAAAATTATATAAAACAGTTCTTTATTAAATAATTTAATCGACAGAAAAAATATTTTGTTATGGTAAACGTGAAAAACTAAAACCTTACAGTGCATTGAAATAGATGACAGAATAGCTAAGAATTCCTGACGGTATCGCATTATTTGTTTAATAAACAGAGCATGAATTAAATTCGCTTTTGGCCCGTTAGCGCTGGCAGGTAGTAAGGTAAAGTCTAAGAAAGTTCATATTAAATTACTGTACGCTATATTATATCTATACGTATAATAAAACTGTAAAAAGGCGTTTCTGTACAATGTTTTTTTTAACAAGTCACTCCCCAGACCGTAAATTCACTCTCTTAAGACCAGTGGAGTCCAAAAATATAATTTTAAAATGTTTGTACCGGCTAATCTAGGAAAATGTAATCCCAGGAGCGGATCTTCGGGCACGGCTATGTTTTGTAATAGATTTGTTTTTAGGATTCAGTAATACATAATAATTTGTGATGTTAAAATGTCCATGCGGACGAGGTCGCGGGCAACAGCTAGTAAATATATAAACGAATTGGAACTACATGCTATCTAAAGGAATCTAACAAAAATAACTCCTCTCGCACGTTCTAGGATGGGTGCAAGCTAAAAGTTTCATTTTTTATATCGATGCAAGTCAGTCCCCACGACTCAAAAAAAATCCTGCGAGACAATACAAAAATAAATAGAGGTTTCGTGATAACTGATGTACAATTAGTCGTTTTACTAAACACTATCCGCTTATTAAACCAGGGTTCTTTGGTATTATAGCTGATTAAAGTTCAAGCGGATGTCATTGCGATACGTTCAATAATACTGCCCACGTTTAGCCGGAAACAAGATTGGAATTCTGGAGCACCCCTGCTCGGATAGATTTAAGTTAGAAGACTATGCTCCGCTCGCTACCTTCATGACCTTCTGATATGTTATATGTAGACCAAAACACACAGCTAAACGGCTAAATGTGGACCGCCGTATTGTTGGACGTATCTGAATAACAATCCGTCTGAACGTTAACCACCAGTAATACAAAACAGCTCAGGTTTATAAATATTTTAGCTTAGCGGTTAGTTGTTGTTGTAAAACGACTATTTATAGAATCAGACTGCAACACTGACGTCCCTTCACACATTGTACACTGGCGGTAAGTGTCACCATGCTTTATAAACTAAATAATGTAAACGAGTACAAATATTAAATAACAGAAAAAATCTACCTTGTGTGTGATAAAAGGTACATTACAATATTTTGAAAACGATAAAAACTTCATACATGGCTCATAGTTTTAATTTGTTTAAAATATAGTCTGCATCAAAAAATATAAAATGCAAAGTTTTTCAAAAATATACAAATCGTGACACAAAGGTGTCCATAAAAAAATTAAAAACACAAAAAGTAGGTTCCGCGCTGGAAAAGTTACGTGGCATGTCGGGCAAAACTGTTTATATTGGTAAAGTGTACAATAAATAGTATACGACTTTGCGTGTCAGTCATCGTCAATAACAGAAGTGTCTTCTAACAGACGCCACGCCAAGAACTTCTCGAGCACTATACTTGCTGGAATTTTGGATAAATAAAATAATATTGATACCGAAATACAATCATTTGTTTATTTATATTCATTTTAAAAGCAAAAACTCAATTCATTGCTTTGTGATGTTGACTGATTTTGTGATGTTAATCGCATACAATTTTGCTCAATTGATTCATTATTTTATTGTGTACAAATATATTTTATTACAAATAAAAGGAAAAAGAAGGTAAGCACTGTGTTATACAGTTCCTAAGCCCACACGGGAGAGCAATATCTACCTACTTACGTAATGTCCGACTTTGTGATTCACATCCCAATCACATAGGTAGTTAAATTTTCCTGAATACACCTTAATGTAAATACACGTGTTTCAGGATGAGTATACAAAATTAGTATTGATTTATACAAGTAAAATTGAACAGCAATTATTAGCTCTCTCTTTCAGAAGAGGATAGCTAATTAGCAATTTAATTATGTTTCTAAATCACAACCAATATGGTTGTATTCTCCTAGCATAATAACTATACGTGAGCGTATAAAATTATCTATCTTCTATTATATTAAGGTATAAACATTCAATGCGGAACCACCCACCCTTGCATCGATATAAAGACATCTCAATAGCACAAACCCTAATCTGTTCATAACAAAACATCTTCGTCTATCCATCTCACACACACACACCCATACATGTTACACCCATCTCCTCATTTCGATAGGTATGAAATTATTTTAAAAACGGAGAAAACGATTTAATAAGGTACATCGTTAGCATAAGTTTACATAGGTACCTATGTAACTGGATATATAAATCACATTAAATTCACATCGCAACCCAATCAAAGCTTTAAATGTAAAAGATATCTCTAAATGGAAACAACATAAAAATTGAATAAAAAACTGAAACCGCCTTAAAAACTAACCGAAATAATATAAACGGAGACTAAAGACTATGTTATTTATTATGCTATTGTAATCAGAGACCACTGGGTCATACTTTACTTCGTTGACGTAAAAATGAAATTTGAACAATGAAATAAAATATTTAAGGATAGATGGATGGGTAGTTATTGACTTATGGTGGACAGCAATCGTAATGTAGTTTAAACATCCAGTTACGTGAGCATATATGATCTATAGATCTATCTTTAGTAACTAACTCTATCACACGCTATGTCGGGTGAATCAGCAAGGGACCAACCACCACGCGCATGGTAGACGATAGACAGACCATAATTATAACCTTATCCTACTTAGTACTGTTAATAAATAATCATACACCTAATACCCGAATCTAAGTTTTGCCTCAATACACAAGAATATTTAAAAATCAAGAAGTTCACTATTACATACAGAGTGTAACGAAATGGCATATATTCGTTGCGGAACAACATTTAGTTCCCACGACTTTTGGAAATTCGCCAAATTTTCCAAGAAATAAAAAGTTTAATACTATCAGAGCGTTTCATATATACTACGGCCCGTATGTATGTATGCCCGTGTCTGTTCTCATCGGCAATTTTGGGTTTATTTATAGGATTTTTTTGCAATATGAAAGATAAGTATATCTCTACGTTTAAAATATTTGAAATTTACTATTTGTGATATAATGATTGTAGCCCAAAAAGCTGAATTTAACCATAGTGAAAACGATTTCATGAAAAAGACAAACTATTTTAATAAATAAAGGCTATAGGCTTTCAAAACTCGCAAGGAAAACAGTAGCGGTTTAAGTCAGCCGGCATCCAAAAAGGATCATTCACATAATAAGATTTTATATTTGTAATTAGTATGGCGTATGCGCTATAAATAGCAGGACATTTTATTTTTTAAGTTATTAAAATCCATCAAGAAATGACGAAGTTATTAAAGTTGGACAACGCAACTTTTTAAAACACGCGCCCTTTTTATGTCGCCGTAACTTGTTACAACCCGCGCATGTGGTTCTCGCCCACTTGCTCGGATTTCATTCTCCAGATCGTGTCGCGATGTTTTGTTTACGTAGAAGCGAATCCCGCGACTCGACGAATTTGATGAACTTTCCACGATTACGTCATTTCCGTTTTTGGAACTATTGCACTGAAATTGCTGTATCTTCGTCATTCTTGATCCGATTTAAATAATGTTTTCATAGTATTTATTGTTTTTTAGCGCTAAATACCTGCATACTTAACAAAAAGCGTGACTGATTCTCATTGTCAACTTTCTGCTCGAGACTGAGTATACATTAACAAATTCCTATTTCTCGCAAACTCCAAGTCTAAACTCTAGCTAGATTTCCTTCTCAAATCATGTAGTGACGTAGAGGTAGTTCGGTGGGAAAATCTGTCATCAACGGTAATAAATAATGTATCACAAAATAGACCAATACATGTATTTCGTTACACTCGACATAATACAGACAAGACAGACATCACTAACTGATCGGTCGGTCCCTTACCATTTCTGCTCGAAATAGCAACAACACCCAAAAACGCAAAAACCAAATCATAAAAGCTCAATTGACCTGCGTATAAAATTTGCCTAAACTAGCCGACATTGCAAAGTACAGAGCGTATTATTATAAAATTTTGCAGGGCAGAAATGCATATACTCATGAAAATTATTTTTGTAACTCAGCACAAAAAGTCGGCTATTATCTAGTATAAATTGACTCATTTAATCGAAAATAGTGTTTCGAATTTTAAAAAGGCTTAACATTTTACTAACAGCGTCCATTTATATATTTCATAGACAATGAACAATGAAACTATTTTTTTTACACAGAAATATACGTATGTATTTGCCACTAAAGACAAGTAAAGATGAATCAAAAATATATTTCTTATTGTCTGTACAACCCAAAAACGTTGCATCTGTATGAAAATTCAATCACAACCACAACACACATGCTGTAAGGTTCTGAAAATTAAAAAATATGTTGTATTTTTTTTTTAATTTTTATGAATGTACTACTATATCTGTAACGTTTATCAAACGCCGATACAGTTTGGTAAAAACAATAATGTTTACATATAGAACTTACAAAAAATATTATTTGTTGGAAATATGTTTTAGTTTGACTCTCTTGTCAAATGCAATATATATGTTGTTTTGATCTGTGGCTCTACATTTGTCACTCGCATGTTGCCGAGGGGTTTCCAACTCCAAATAACATGAGTCTATCGAATCGAAGTCGGTCTCAAAGACCATTCGGAGTAAGAGAGGGCTACCCTAAATTAATTGTTAACAAAAACGGAATATAAATATCTACAAACACCAGCATAGTATCAAAATTGGAATCAGAAAGAGTTCCCGAAATAAACATGCACCAAGATCCAATAACCAAGGGATCTCGACCGCGAAATGAGAGACCTAAAATTCGACTTTAGATCACAACCGTTCTACGAAGAGTTTGAAACTTAACACGCTTAAATTCGCGTGGCATGCAGTTACTAATAATAAAGTTCTACTTTCATGCAGAGGAATCACATTGACATTACTGGTCTTGGCACTCGCTATCGTCCTTTGTGTCTTCAGTGTCACTTTGAGTGTCCACATCAAGAACTGTGTTGTCTTTCTCCGTTTGATCGATGTGCTTGGTGTGCGTGGAGTGAGCTGGCCAGTTGGCTGCGTCCGAGGCGGCGCTCTCGTCCTTCTCCTCTATGGAGGAGTGCTCGTTGCGCAGGCTAGCGCCGCCGCACTCACCCGTCGGCCGCAGCACGAGGTACATGAGCAAGTCCGACAGTGAGATGATTCCAATCACTTTGTCCTCTTCGTCAACCACTACCAGTCGATGCACCTGTAATACGTACATGTTGAAGTAATACATTAATAAAATAAGTTTTGAACAACAACCTTTCGACAAAAACTGGTATTGATGAAATTGATATTCATTCCAACACAATACACTAAAATTCGCTAAAGAAGCGAAACTAAAAATCTATTGTATATAATTAATTTATGAAAACACCTAATAAAATGAACAAATAAAGTAGGTACCTCGGCCCGCACTATCCTCTCCATGACGTCGAAAAGAGTCTCGTCGAGAGTGCATTTCTGGACGCCTTCGAACCACTCGTTGCGGTGTTCGTTGGCCTTCTTCAGCGAAACGTCAAGGTTATTGTAAGTCTTCTCGGCCGCCAAATTCTGAAGAAACATTTCTCATATATAATACAAGCAAATAATATTAAAAATTAACTTTAGTCTGTCATTTCGTCCGTGTAAAATAACCGGTGGAATTTTAAATATTCTTACTTAGTGGATGCCTACTTCTTTCAGGAATCTCTCTCTCTGCACAATGAAAAGTTTCTAAACCCAGCAGTTTAAACTTGAATTTAATCAATCAATCAGTCAGTCAGGTTCCTTATAAATATATAGATCGATAATAATAATCACATTTCTAATTCGCATTTTCCTCAACCTTCATCTCCAAGATGACCTCTGATCGAAAGCCCAAACGACGAGCTAATTACTTAATGGCAATATAATATAATGACCACACGATACAATGGTTTCAATTTGGTTTAAAGGTCAAGTAGCTGCTCATCGGCGTTTAAGTCTGAAGTCAGAAATATCGTCGTGCCCTTGACGATAAAGATAACTTACAATGACATCAAATTTGGCGTAAATGTCTTTTAGCCGCCCCTCGGCGTCTATGAGCGGCAAAGCTGAGACGCGACGGTTGACGAACTTCCTGAGCGCGTCGATTATAAGCGTCTCTTCTGTCGCTGTCTCAATGTCATTCAGGGTACCGATACGGAGGTCCCTCAGCTTGCATTGCAGGTACGACGGCTTCGGTAGCTCGTTTATCTAAAACAAATTATTAATCGGATAACGTACGCTAAAACTTTTTGGATCATCTCCATCAGGGGACCACATACAGGTTAAGTCCTACGTTTTCCGCGTTATCACACAGATTATTTCAGATATATCGTGAGTTTCCTTAGGACGTTTTTCTTTACCGTTTAATCCAAGGCAGTAAATATATATTAAAGCTACGAAATAATTAGTAGGCACTTGACATGAACGGGGACCGAACTACCTCTCTGACTCTTGAACAACTCTGCATGCAAGTTTGTGTAAAGCAGGTAGACGGGCATAGACTACTAAGTTTACCAAGAGAAAAACTAAAATGTACAACGTCATAACTTGATTAATTGCAGTAGTTATTCTTACATATAGGAAAAGGAACCGCAGTATCCTCTTGTGCGTAAGTATGTAGAGCACGTCGCCGGTATCAGGGTCGATGACCGGCAGCCGATGAATACGGTTCATGATAAGGATCCGGATTGCATCGTATAGTGACGAGTCTGGCCCGATAGACACCAGCGGCATCACAGAACCCTTCAGCACATCTGTGGATTCAGTATTTCATTTCAAGTAGAATACAAATACAGAGTCACAATATAGGAGCTTATGTGAGTACAAAAAGGCTGTCTCAAAGATCGGTAAAAGCGATTTCTTCCCAATACACCTCATTTTCCATCGTAGAGGGAGCATATCGTAATGAATAAACGATCTGTTAACTGTAGGTCCATTGTTATGCCCAAATTGTAATACAACACGATTTTGTCCAACACGTATACACAAAAAAAAACAAATGCCTATTTCGTGGGATATGCGAGAAATAACTTATGCATTTATTATTGTGGAAAATTGAAAAAAAATTAAGTGTCCATTTTCATGATAAAAAAAATGCGTTTCTAAGCAGTTTTTATAACATACAGCGAGGGAGAAGTGAACTATGGGGAATTTGACAGGCTTTTCGTTGAAGGAAACCATAGCAAGGAAACCTGCATATGTCAGAGAATAAATTCTGAGGCGTATATGAAGTCCACCAAGTCGGCTTGGGACATCGTTGGTGGACAGGGGTTTGGCACAAAAGATCCTGAAGGGTCGAATTGTCGCCAGGCAGCAGAGGAAAAGATGGGGAATTTGACGGCTCCCTGCCAGACGGGAAAGACGGAGGGTCGGATGTGGTATAACGCTTATTGTGGAAAACCTTTGTCCAGCAGTGGACGTCAACAGGGTGCTGATGATGAAGGTGAAGGTTACACTTACGGCGCCACGTCTCCAGGCGGTGCTCTTCGAGCTCATCCATAGTGACGTTCGGGCTGGTGTAGTACATCTGCAAGATCTTGATGAAGTCTGTGATGGTCAGCATGCCCACGAACTTCTGTCGCACCGAGTCCCACAGCGGTGCCGCGCGGACGCCTGTCCAATACACAGACCTTTATGCACGCTGTAAGTAGTACTTCGACAATAACCGTCCAAGAATATAATATATATAATATTATTGTTATAATATTATACATAGAAAATATTATTATGCAGAATTGCTGATCGTACTAAAGGAAACTAGAGAGATTTTTTAATTAATAATGTCCAAGGATATTTATACATTTCGTCACATTTTCTTTAATCATTAAGAGCGGCTTATATGCTGAATGTGTAAACAATTGATTCATCCCGACCTCTATCCCCTTTCACACGAAATTAGTTCCTGACCCGGAAACTATATATGGACTAGGTATATATCAAGGGTAGCATCCGGCCTCGATTTCATCATAATATACATGTCTAGTTAATCTTCTTACGTAAAAAAAAATGTGGCGCTAAACTTAATGTTCACAAACCGCCATCCGCATAACCTTCAAGATGGTTCTTAAACTATCTACTTCGTTCGTGGACACACAAAAACTGTAAGTTCTTGCACAACTTTTCTATTCAAAAGTTAAAATACAGAACTAGCTTACACTTCATTGTCAGGGCGTAGTAGGCACCTGCCACTTCGCCTAGCACCTATTGGTATTCTATTATAATTCCTCGTTTCAGATTTACAATCTCCACTATAAGATTCGTACCTTTTTAGATCATGATAGTAATCCATTTGACTCATCATGCTAATTCGATTTCAATACAAGATACACCCACCTCCTTAAGAAACAATACGAACCCAAATTTCGGTTGAAGTGGAGACTGTAACTCTACATATCAAACTCTAATTTTAGTTCCTTATGGCGAAATTATTAGTATTCTGGGACGACAAGCGACCAGCAAATTACTGAATGTCTATTTCTAGGCTAGCGTTTCAGTATTTAAGAATGGACCGCAACTACTAGTTAGAAAAATGTAGCTTCAGTTAAATGTGATTCTAATTTGATATGTTTATACATTTCGGTCTTCTGATCATCTCTATGGGGTACAACCACCGAAATTGTACTTTAAGTTATGTTCCATTTATTGTTTTTATGAACATTTTATATTATACTCTTTATATTACATTTTATATCATCATCAAATTAAACTGAAATTACATTTTTCTAACTAGTGGTTCGGGTACTTGCGTCATCGTCTTTATTTACTGCGCTAACACCTTCCGATGCGCTGATACAATAGATATGACAAGTATAAATGTACCTACTATGCGGATTTATAATAATAAAAAAATATATACTTAGTCAAACGTTAACTTTATTAAATATATTGTTAACTTTGTATTTGTAGCTAAACAGGGTAATAAAAACCCTTATCATTGGTAAATATGAAAAGAGGTCAAATTATAACTAGTTATTTAGATATTTTTATATAAACGCGAATACATTTTTATGGGAGACAACGGTTCAGTAAATACATAATAATATTAATAAATATATTTTATTATTTATCAGCAACAATATACACCTGGTTTTCCATAGCAACTGGGTCGTATTGTTTCCTACGGAGGTTCCCAAGTTCGCCTCAGTGATAGCACGGCTGTATTAAAATAATTAATTAGTTATAAAGAATGGTTTAAATGAAACGAGGAAAAATATGTAAGTCGCCCTTGCTGTATTTTCATTGGTTCTTAGAGCAAAGGAGATCACTATAAATTTCTTAGGTTCAATAAAACCATTCATTATTAACACGCGCTATAATAATATCACAAGAAAGCAATGACATTCCAAACATTTGGAAAGTCATAGCACGAAAGATACATTTTCGCTTAGCAGTAGCACGCGTCAGACCTTGCTTTAGTAATGCACTGTGGCAAAGATAATAAATCGCATTGCATCATAAATGTAAAATAAGAACAACTTAGCATAATATCGAATTCAAAAGTAATACATAAATAATTGTGCATTATTTCGATTGTGTAACTTGGGTCGCAAAAGCAATTCCGAACAATTAAAAAGACAAAATAATCGAATATATCGCTACTAAAGCGAAACCGAAACCTGTCATTTTCAGTGCAAAATGAATGTTCAACACTGGGTCACTAACGGTTCTCTTGCGTTACAAAATCGAGCATATTTTTAAAGCGCTATTAACATTGTTGCCGCAAATTATTTGCCACTGACCGAACGATCCGGTAATATGCTGACCCCGACAAAGGTTTTATAATAATAATGTTTCGCTCACGCTTCCTCGCTTTGTACGCTCATAATAAATGACAAAGTTCATTCTAATTTTAACTTTATCATCATTGGATAAAGTGTTAGGGCTGGTCACTTAATTCGTAATGTGACTGCATAAGTAATAAAGATAGCATATGCGACAAAGTTTTTGTCTAAATTAAGTTGGTTATTCGCAGGAGTTCTCAACAGCGTCATACCAAGCTCGATTTTCACACGCGAGCCGTTGTTTTGCACTGAGAAATCTATAACTTCAAGATCATATTTCACTGACCGTTGTAGACAAGGGCGAAGAACGCCTTCTTCACGAGCAGCTGCGTGTCGAAGACCACCAGCTTGGCTGAGGTGGGGATCAGGTCGTAGCACTTGTGGAACTTGAAGAACTTAACGAAGATCTGGGACTCATCCTCCTCTGAAACACACATTATTATAATTAACGGTTTCGTTCACCACACAACTTTATCACTTATTTTCTGACACATTTAACTGGGAAGAACGCTAAACTACTACTAAACCTACTTATCAGCAACTCTAATACTTATAAGGTAAACAAAAATTAGGTGTACAAAATATTGTTATCTAGAAAGTGTAAAAACATAATATGTTCATTGGATTTGATAATATTTTGTAGTGCAATTTAAAATCGGAACTCATGAAGTTATCATAAACAAATAAATATGACACGTAGCGTACACACACCATCGCAGCTTTAACCTAGTGCTCAGATCGATTTTTAGTAAATGATAAAAATCAAAATAAAATAAAATAACTATTACTTTTATGAGATTCTATATAAGGACATACACATTCTTATGTCATGATAATTAAATAGCTCTATTTCTGAGTGAATCGCATATTGTACACTTTGTAAGGGTTCTATGTTTACCGATTTTTTCCGGACCAATGGGTATTACTATATTTATAGAGAGGTGTGAGATTTACCACATGAGAGATTTCAAACAAATAGTAGGCACCGTTTTAGTATCGACTCTTTTATATTCTTTAAGTATAAATAAGTAAATTTTACTCTTTAAGTATAAATATGTATGTACAATAGATTTTCATCAAAAATAACGCGATGTTTATTTTCGCACGATCACAATACCAACTTCCCTTACTCCTATCGTAGTTCGAAAGTAAAAATTAAGCCAATGCAGCTAGTGTTATTCACAGATAACAATGTTTAACATAATCCTGAATAAACTAACGTCTCTATATAATCTTTTATTACAGCATGACGCAGGGTGTATTCAGCCAATTTGATAACTAACTGGGTATTTTTCCGACTACCAAAAATAGTGCTTTCTGCAAACTATGAAATCTTCAGAATATTTTGTTATACTTATAAGGCTCCATTAGTTAACTTATATATAAATGTTACACTCTCTTCGTTTCATTAATTTGTATTTAAGTAAAAGAAAACGTAACTTTTTGTGATCATTCAATGGTCCTATAGCGTTCACATTTAATTTTTGATATTCCAATAACTAAAACTTAAAAAGTTATAGATGTATCTTGTGTTTTTGGTAATTAAACATTAGCTAGACCAATATATAATAGACTCTACACAAACAGATGACATTAAAGCAGTTCTAATGATATATCTGAGCCCATGCATTTTTGTAATATCAAAAATATCAACTCCAAAATTCATCATTGAATCGGCCGTAGTACACGCTCTTTAAGATAACGACTATAAACCGCCTGCTACCAGCAAACGGAAATAAATTGCGTTCACTGCCTGCCACAGCGCGTGCGCCCTTCAGTCGAAAGAAAGCCATCCTAGTTCTTTCAATTTCTCCCTAATATTGCAATGGCAATCATGATCTATAAATAAGGTGCTGGATAATTTAAAAAAATATACATATTTTTGAGTTGTTGATAAAGAAAATGTTATTCGGTCAATGAATTTTTGTAGAACAGGGTAATAGTTATTAAATTGATATGTAATAGATATTTGATGCATACTCCAGTAAGGATGTTGTATTTTATAAGTACTTATATTTACTATACTTTATGCAATAAACTTTTTTTTTTTAAATTTTCTAAAATCGAGTTTTGTAGACAAATATCCAGTTCCACTATACGAGTCCATAAAGAATTTCAAACAATTCTATTTCGAAATTCATTACATTTTGTTAACTGTTGAGTATTATTTTTATTTAAAAGCCGCAATACAATTTCTGTGTAACGAAAATTCCCTAACGTCCCATGTACAATCCCATACGAAAATGATTATAAATAGAATGCTATATTTGGTTGTCAAAATTCTATATTTAAAGCGACCCTTGCGTTCGGAGATAATAGCTGTGAAAAAAGAGGTTCACAAACTCAATCCTTACTTTATGCATGATAGTATCTCTTGCCAATATAAAAGAGAAAAGTAGTGTTTAAAACAGAAAGAATCCTGATCGGATGAGTGATTTTATTGCGGTTTCTAAAAGCAAAAATAGCTTCAACTATTATCTGCGATCGCCGCGTTTCATTTCAAGAACGTTGGTTTTCATGATGCCTTACAAAAATAAAATCAAATATAATGGACGTTCCCTGGAAAAAGACCGGGTCTGTGCAGTTTGCTTACATTTTGCTTTGAAAGAAATATAATTACGTGAGGCAAATGGTGTAAAACCCGCTTTCAAGTTTTATTACACTCTAGATGCCGTTATGAAGCCACGACAAAATATTAAAGGAATTTTTTGACATCGGATTTAAATGTACTGAATTATATATATAGGGCATATGTTTAAATGAATATCTAACTTAGCATAAGTTTACCGTTTCTTTTACCTTTGACCTATTAAATAATTCCATTGCCTGAAATTTAAGCTTCTTACCCTGGCAACGTAAGGTTTTTATTATTATCATTATATAACTGCAACTACAACTGCACTCAAGAAGTCATCCACAGTATAAGTTCCATAGAGAAAGACCCTTTCATTAAGTATAAAATTGCATCTAAAATGAACTAAAAAAATCATCAACAGTTAAATTAACTTATAAATAGAAAAACTCAATCACAAATGATCAGATCCTCGTCTGTTCACTTAAAACAGGTGAAGCTGCCAATTGGGGCACTCGATCGTATTATGTCCCCCTTACATCCAAGTACTAGAATCAAACTCTTATAAGAGGTCGCCGCCGTGAAATCAATCATCATTACGCAGCAAGATTTATCAACAAACACTATTTAATAATCGTCATAAAATCGTTTATATCCCATTTAGAGGTTATCTCTAGAATACCTACGTCTGTATGTCATAAATTAATAATCACCTTCAAAATCAATCAACTCTTCCGTAAAAACACCTTTTGACACATAAATGACTGGGTACTTCAAGGCAAACTACTTCGCCACAAAATAACAAAGTAGGAAATACGAAAGCATTTATTACACCATGGTTTGATTCAAATTTATAGACAATTAGTCTTAAATACGTTATTTTGGAGTTCTGTAGCAAACTGGTACATTTAGTAAGACTGATGTTGAAACTGAAGCATTTTTAGTAAAACTGCAGCTAGTCGGTCCGTGCGGAGCATACCTTATAGAGCATTATCATATAGTAAGTGCATATTATGCGATTTAGCTGACATTGAAGAATATCGCTATATTACCGACAGCTTGCATAAGTACACTTAATTTGGACGCACAATCGTTCATTGTGTAATATTTACAACACATTGTTTTTAATCGTTAAAAAAATTGTTATAAATAATATCAATTATCCGTACCAGAATTAGTAGCTGACTTCTAGTTTTACTGTAGTAGCTGACTTCTAGTTTTATGAGATAACTAAAAGATAATTCCATAAGAGGGGCAACAGCTTCCTCTGTGCATAAAACCGGTTCGGTTGCTTCATATACGTTACTTCATATACTGCGATCGATCACCAACCCGTCTCCTTAGCATGTTGATTAGGGCATTAATAAACCTCCCATTATTTTGAGATAGTATGTGGGGTACTCGGAAGTATGTATTGCGAAAATGCAAAAAAAATAAATCTTCGGGTTAAAGTTTTATAATTATATCTTTTTAAGAATTCTCCACAAGCGTTTATACAAAGTTTCATGAGTCTAAAACAATTTTCGAAAAATGCCTTACAGTCCGCATCAGACATCCAAAGGCTGTCTGCTCGAATGCATCTTCCGGCGATGAAAACCGTTTTCCTTTGATTTTTTTTATAGTAGGAATTAAAAAAAGACACACGATTCCAAATCAGAAATGTAAGAAAGGTGACCTATAAGTTTACCCAGTGTGTGCTATACAGAAAGTCCCTCTTTTTGAGCGATAAGTGTTCGGGTGCGTTATTGTAGTGAAGCAGCGGTCAGTGGAAAACAGTGTTCGCTCGCTTACTATTCACAGCAGTAAAAATTACTGGCAAGCTACCCAATGTAACATACCATTTGGAAATAATGTTCCTTTGATTTAGTAAAGGTACCAGACACCAGGTACACCGTCAAATTGAAATAAACTTGGGATCAAAATCTTTCCTTTGCTTCTAGCTCTCTTCACTGTCGTAGGCGTTCGTTCATTTAAAACAGGCAAACTAGATTGACTCTTTGTTTCAGAGCTATTCTAGTAGATACAAGATTCATACATTTATTAATTAACCAGTATAGGACGTTTGTAACGGCACCGAGACAAGAATGTTTCTTTAACTATCATGTCACGGCACCATTCCACATGAGCCTGCTTCCGAGACTCGGTAAAGTTGTGCGATAACCAGCTCAAAACTGTCCTCATCACGCCTGAAATATGCATGTGTACAATCTTATGCACACCTCCAGATCCAATGAGCAATATGTGCTGAATCTCCTCATATGTCATCATTCGCCTATACTGTTCAATTAGTTTTTTTCACTGCCAACACGATATCTTCTGTTACAGCAATTGGTAACAGCCAACAAACGGAATCTATTTGTTCTTCACCTGCCAAAGTTAGTCGATCAACCGTGCTTACAGTTTTAGATATTTTAGCGGTAAACGATTGCCTCGGAGGGGTTTTTGTCCTTAAATGCAATTGAAATTTATGAAACGATTGGTCCGCTTTTAGAAGACAGTCGTAAAAAACAGTTATGCGCGCTATACAAACATTTGACTCCACACGGGGACGAGGTCGGGAGATAGGAATCGAAGTGTGTATATGAATTTTTCGGTGATAATCTCATTCGACATTTGTTGCCTAGGTCTTATTGTTCGACAGAGAAATTTCAATTTTGAATGTCCGTATTTCTTCTCCTAAAACACGACTATTTTTAAACTTCTAACAACTGACCACACTGGTCATCGATAAAAACTTTTCCGCAAAACTATATGAGAATATTATCCACTGGACGTGAGATGTACACGTCAAAGTATGAAATCATGTTCAACCAGCGGTCCCAGGGTGAAGTACTAAACAAAATGCTAACTTTACGTAATTAATATACACTATTGTAATATCCTTATTCATTATTTCGCACACACGAAATTTTTATTGTTGTATGAACTACTGTTGCACTACTTTCGCATAGAGGGTTGTCACTGTCTAATTACTACCAATGAAACATGTTTTATACATAGAAAAATATTTCCGATTGACCTGGTGTCAAGTGCTTCACGCAGTCGATAACTTGGTATCGAGAACGAATGACAAATTTATTATATACTGTTACAGTTATCAAAAAATAAACCTGTATATTATTGTAATAGTTTAGTTTTACGTGCTGCACACAATTATGCCTAGAGATATAATACTAGAGATATAATAACCTATTAGTGACATAATATTTATACTATGTTTCCTATTATCATCTTGTCTATTACTAAGACTATTGGAAAGGTGTCGTTTAGGGTTCCGTCAAAAACAGTGTATACACCAAAAGTGTAGATATTCTGTCCGTCCTTCCACTGGATAACTAAAAACTACAGGTCCGATTGAGCTGAAACTTGGAACGTTTGTATGTAAACGCTTTATTGTACCAAAATTAAACATTTCTTCTGTATCGAAACTTATGGAAATACCTAAAAAAATAACATCTTAATCAAAAATAAACTATAATAACCTATAAAATATTTCTGTCATTTTCTGTAATTTTTTTTAATACTTGCGGAATTCGGGATAAATACGGGATTACCGAAATAACTTAAATTTTGAGAGACCTTTTCCCTCTCTAGGTCGTAGTGCGTAGAAAAAAATGGTGGTGCGTAGTACGCAAAAGGCTGAATGAAGCCTATTACAGCATCAAGGTTGGGGGTCAAGCCCTCCTCCACCCTCTAAAAAGAATATCGTTGTAACGCTGATGCGTAGAATAATATTAATAAGTATTCGATACTTCCACATATTGTTTGGCTAGCCAGTTACTCGTACATTGATCAATGATAAAATCCAACACGTGAGCCTTACCTGTACCACCTGTACCGTGTATAAAGCGTGAGTACGCTGCGGAAACCGATTAAGTGAAATGTCAGCGATAGTGAATGATAAATTGATAACATTCCAAGACTCACAGTTGGGCAAAGAGTAGTTTTCAACAAAGTTGTAAGAAGCGTGGAGCTTCAGTTTGGAGATACGTTTTCCCTTGATGCCTAGGGATATACCGATAAAATCATTTCTCACTGGCATACTTCTGGTAAAAATCAGACGACAAGGGAAGCACACACTGCTTCCTGGCGGTAAAACGGCCCATACCACAGCAGAGAAAATCATGTATGTCACGTCACGTAACGTGGCAAAGCCCGGGTGATGCAGGATTGCTATCTGATCGTTTGGAATAAGTGCACTATGGAGCACAAGAAAGCTGTAGAAACTGTGAACATAACATAACATCTGGACGGGGAATCGTGCGATGGATCCGGTCACGGTTCACTTTTACGGTGGTTTTCACCAGACGTCGCCGGTTGTGACGTGGGGCACTACTGCCGATGAGGTGAACGCCTACCTCAAGCACTAAAACTGTACTAAAATTGCACCTTACGCATTATATGCGTCTCCAACTCACACGCTCAAGTGTTTTCAGACATACTCCTCAAGATCGTACAGGGGCGATTACCGAACATCAATGGACTGGTTGAGTATGCAAAATATTGAGCACTCTGAGGGGAGGAAGGGGAGAAGGAAGGGATAGGGGGAAATGGGGGGAAGGGGAAGAGAAGGGGAAGGGGAGAGGGTAGAGAGAAGGGAAAAGGGAGATAGGTGGGGAGTGGGAGGGCTGAGAAGAGGGATGTGGGTAGGGGGTTAGGAGAAGGAGGGGGGTTGTAGAGGATGGGTGGGTAGGGTATAGGAGAGGTCGAAAAAGAAGGGAAGAGGGGAACGGGAAGGTGAGGGGAATCGGAGGGGGGAAAGGAGGAGTAAAAATACTTAACTTCTTGCAAAACTTTGTCATGTGATATTATTCATAATAATGTGTTATGTTAATGTATTCATGCGGACGAAGTCGCGGGCAACAGCTAGTTTAACATAAAGGACATATGGGACGGGGTATAAATATGAACGGCGAGCACATCTCACACCTTCGATTTGCAGACGACATAGTTTTGATGGCAGAGTCGCTGCAGGATCTGGAGGAAATGCTGACCAGCCTCAACTGCTGTTCCAGACGAGTAGGTCTAAAGATGAACGTGGACAAGGCGAAAATCATGTCCAACTCACACGTCGACCTAAGACCGGTCATCGTCGACAATGTCAGTATCGAAGTCAAAAGTACGTCTACCTAGGACAGACAATACAATTGGGTAGGAACAATTTCGAAATAAGCTGGCAGAAGAATCCAGTTGAGCTGGGCAGCATTCGGAAAACTGCGTAAAGTTTCAAGTCGCCCATTCCACAATGTTTAAAGACAAAAGTCTTTATCTGAAATCCGATGACGAAAAAAGGCGACCGACATAGCCGAAAGAATTAGGAAACTGTAGTGGCAGTGGGCGAGTCACATCTGTTGCAGAACCGACGGCCGTTGGGACAGCTGGGAGTTCTGAAGTGGATACCGCGGATCGGCACACGCAGGTGGACCGACGACCTGAAGGCCGGAAGCGGATGGATGCTATGTCCAGCAGTGGACGTCTAATGGTTGATATGATGAACATGGAGAAATTTTGTGATTTATTTATATACTGCTCAAAATAATAGGGCAAGAGGATTTTAAATGCTTGTAATTTTTTAAATATAAGTAAGGTGAAGATAGATTTTACATCATTTTATCTTTTAAATACTTAAAAATGAGTGCAGTTAAAAACAAAGGAATATTTGAATTTTATTCAGCTTTGGCATGAAGGTAGAAATCAACAATCACTTCTATAAACAAAAACACTAAGAAGGCACGCTAACGGCCTTTAAAATGAGTTTTCTGCCTTTGAAAAGCTAAGAAACTGCTATGACAGATGTCTTTTGTTTTTGTGTGTATGTTGACCGTTTTCTTCGACAGCCCTTACTTTAGACACCACGTTTTCGCCCAAACTGTATTCATTTTAAAATTGTATAAAAAATAAATTAAAACATGTTTTTTTACTAGTGGTTGTATTTATCAGATTAATAAGGAATAAAATAACGTAAAATTTGTGTTTACCGTTAGTAATATACATATAATATTTAAAAATTTACAAACTTCAAAGTCTTGTTCCTCTAATTGCGCAGTATATTATAATGTTGATTAATAATTTGGAATTAAATGAAATATAAATAAATTAAAACAAAGTTTAATTTATTTATTTTTTCGTCGCGTTTTTATTAATGCACCTGATTAAGCTGTAAGTTTATAAATAGATTTTTCGCCAGTGCCTTGCACTTAGATGTTGAAAACGAGAGTAGTAGTGAACCAATTTGTTTATTTACGTTCGACACCGGCGCGTCGTTGCGTCAGCATTCAGCAACGCTGAGGTCGTTCCGTACACACGTCATGATGAACCTCGGGCGACGTACGAACAGACAGGTGCTGTTAAAATCGACACAAGATATCGTGTAAAAATCTCAAATTGTTTAGTAATTATTTCATAATTTGGTTATCTTCTTCTATTCCCTGACTAATGTTAATGATGAGATGAATAATCTATCAACACACAACTTAACCACACGGTCAAAAAGTCAAAATGTGCATAGAGGTCCCTCAAATACATAGGCAACTGTTAGGAAAGATTTTTTTTAGATTTCACGCGGACGAAGTTAGTGGGCAACAGCCAAATGTTTAACGGAAAGCGTTTCGAAAATAAATTTAATACAATAACTAACGCCTTTAAAAGCAAACACAAGCATAATGTTATTCATTACACACAATGCTTTCATGTTAATATCAATAACTATAGTAAGTCGTAGGTCACAATTACTTGTAAATTCTACACGTGAAACAAGTAATTAATTCTGCGATAGCCGGAAAACTATAAATCCGAAGTAAAACCACCCTAATACAAGGAAAAAACGCAATTTAAAACAGACTAAAAACATAATTATGTTTTTCAAATCTTTTTCAACGTTCTCTCCGGCAATGACGTATCTGCGTCAAACTAACTATGCTGACACTATTTGGTAAATGGTAAGATAGAAATCAATCAGTACCTAGTCAAATCTGCACAACAATAAAACAAAAACATGAACAAACACACGCGTGGGTGAAGTAAACAAAGATGGCACCTTTCAGGAGCCAGTCAGCGAGGAACGCCTTCCATGCGCGGCCGACGGCTTCGAACTCCTTGATGAGTTCGATGGAGTAGACGGACTCTTCGTCGTCGCCGGCGGCGAGGGCTGGGTTGTCCGAAAAATAGTGTAGGCGCAGCATGCGCAGTGCCCCGGCGGCGCATCGCCTGCCGCCGCGGCCACTCGGTGCGGCCCGCCGCGCTCCCACGGCTCACTGCTAATTATACCCGCGCGAACCGCCAGCGCCGCGCGACGAACTTGACACCGCTCGCGCCATCGCCGCCGCGCCCGCTTGGCGAACTGCCGCACGCCGCCACTCAAGCTCCCTAGCCCTGAACTACCGACCCCCCACCACCAATAATCATCATCATGTAGGCCACTTGTTCCGACCGTCACTTGAGCAACAAAACATTAATGAACATGTAGAGCCGGGATAAGCTCTTTACTTCGTTCATTTTAAGATCACTCTTTCACAGTAAATCCCTAGCGGACAGATAAGAGATAACTTATCAGTATCATATAGACGTAAGAAAAAACACTTATTTTTAGATACATTTGTGCAGTATAGATAGTAATAATATTAAAGAAAAGCGTCAGGATTGAAGTCCTCTTGAACACATTTTAACGAAAGCCAAGAGCTATTTAAATATGTATTACAAACAAACCTCACTCTAAATTTCTAATATCAGATGATAATATGTAGAAATAATATAACAGTCAAAAGACAATTTTATAATCCTAACTCAAGTCAACACTGTCGGAAAATAATAACAAATCTACAAGTAGTTTAACTATAGGAGAGAATCTCTATTTATAACAAGAATAAAACCAAGCCGTTAAATGTCAAACGATCCAAACAAGAACATTCCTAGAAGACAGCTACCTCGTCGTGTATCCATGATCTAATAGTTGAGGCAAGGAACTTCTGATAAATAAAATCGTAAACTTCACGTGTCCTGTACATTGAAGATGTTTGCAAAAAATAATTGGGGTGCCTAACGATAAGTAATAGAACACATTTCGATCATATTTGGATTTTTTGTCTGTTTGTCAGTTTGTGCGCGCATCATTTAAAAACTACTGAACCGATCTTGATAGACTTTTCACAGAAATATAGTGCTTAATTCGGTGTAACATATAGTATTTATTTCATTACAATCGGTGCAGTCCATCAAAAGTTATGCGAATTTATAGTTTCCACAAACTCGCATACACTGCGAGGAGTGTAGGGTGTAAATGGTCGACTGAATTCGTGAGCGGTAGCGGGAGTGGGTATGGTACCAATGTAATGTGAGTTTTTGAAAATAATAAATTAATTATTGATTGAGTTAGCCGATTACGATGAATTTGTTGAATACGTATGCAACAAAGTAATGATAGGTGAAATTTGGATTGCCATGGATTAGTTAGGAGGACTACATTTGGAGCGACGAGGGTAAGAGAGAAAGAGGTTTGAGGTGAGGGTTGAGAAGAGTGTTAAGGGGAGGGTTGAGGAGAGAGTTAAAAGTTGGGTTAAGGGGAGCATTAAGAGGAGGGTTGAGGGAAGGGTTGAGAGGAGGGTTGAGGGGAGGGTTGAGAGGAGGGTTGAGGGGAGGGTTGAGAGTAGAGTTAAGGAAAGGGTTAAGTGAGGTAGATGCGGGAGTTGGAGCGGGACCTGAAGCGGGAGCTGTTTATGGAGCTGGATCTGTATCTGGACCTGGAATTGAACCCTGACCTGGCTCTGGACATGGACCTGGATATGAATCTGGACCTGGCCCTGGGCCTGGACGGACCTGACCTGAACCTGGAGTGAGCTCAGGTCCATGTGCGAGTGCGAGAGTCTGAGTGTGAGTTGAAGTGGAAGTGGGAAAATGAACGGGAGCGGAAGTGGGAACTGGAGCGGATTCTGTAGTCCACGCGAGCGGAGCCGCGGGCACAGCTAGTTTAAAATATTTTTATGTTTAACAAACTCTAAATTATTGTTACTGCTGTATTTAGTTTCGAAAAAGATTGGATACGGACAAAAATCAAACTCCAAGACGATTCATTTCATCAAAGAAATGTTTTTAATCCGTTAGGTGTTTCGAAAATTAAGTATTCTAAGCACTCTGAATTCTGGCCCTCCTACATTCACCACGGATCACACTGAAATCCCTCTTTTGAGTACTAAAGCTTTGCAATACGAGATAGAAAGTTTGACAATGACATTATGACATGTTATTGTTTCTCTATTGTTCACTAGCTGTTGCCCGCGACTTCGTCCGCGTGGATAAATCAACATCACATTATTGTGATTAAATTATAATACCACATGAAAATGTTTTGCAGGAAGTTACGTATTTTTTAAGTATTTTTTCTCTGAAATTAAATATATTATCGCATTTTAATGGCCTATAACCCCCCTCCTCCCCCTCACCTTCCCCTCCCTTTAGACCTTAAATGTACCCTACCCTTCTTCTACACTTTCTCCCAACCCCCCTCTCCTTCTCCCAACCACACTTTTCTTCCCAACCCTCCCACTTCACCCTCTATCCCCTTTTCTCTTCCCCTACCCCAATCCCTACCCTGTACCCTTCCCCTCCCCCAATACCTACCCTGTACCCTTCCCCTTCCCCAATCATCAAGTTTGTTGGTGTTCAAGTTAGGAAATTTAATTTTTCCTCTAAATGATTTGTATAAAATCCTTCCTTCCGTACCGTTCTATAACAGTAAAGTGGAATTATTCACACAAAAAATTTAATTTTGCGTTTGTTTTTTCATGTTAGCTGTATTAAAGAAATCTCCAATTTTAGTTTGTCAAGTAATAATTCCTCTGCGGAACCCTAAATAAGGATTTTTTCCTTTATTTCTGCAGTGAGACCTTCCTTCGTACCGAATATCAAGACTAGGTCAACGGGAAAAAACCCTATAGATTTGATACATGTAATATAAAGTACATATTTTAGCTTGTAGTTACTATTTAACATGTACAATATGTAAGGAATTTTGTATATATATAGCCTATCGCTAATTATTATTTATATGACCCAAAGGTCAACTGGTAGAGATGCAATATGTTATCTTGCCTGGAATGTTGGATGCCTTTTGTACAATTGTGTGCAATAAAGGTTTGGATTAAAAAAAAAATAGAAATTGCAGAACAAATGTTTTGGTTTAACTAGCAAGTGTAAGCTCTACCGACACGAGCCCATTAACATATTTTATTAATAAGTTTACTTATATTTTGATGATTGAACATAAGTTTTTCTCAATTCGCGCTACCACACGCATTTCTCAGCTTGGCCTCTCCCTCAGTCTTCTCTTTCGGGTTGTCAGATCAACTTGCAGGGACGCGGGTCACGCTGGGTGATCTGATACATGATCTTTATACTACAACTCGATTGACCCAACGGATATCGATTCTGCAACAGATGTGGCTTCTAAATCTAAATCTGCTACTACATCTTTGGGTGTTATATATAGGAATGTAAAGAATATATCTATGACTCTCTCATAGCAAAAGTTGCTTGCTATTAAACATTAAATGCTTAAAAATCTGAAATATTTATAGATGAGTATGTACAGCGGTAAAATGAAAAGGTTCATTAGTTTTCAATCCATTCCTTTAATAAGTTTAAACGAGTACATAGTTTCCAAACTATGCCACAAAACAGACTGTTGCATGGAAAAATATATTTAATTGTTTGGTAACAAAGTTTTTAAGTGTCGAATACATTCAAGTGTTGTCAATTCAATACTGTTTCTTGCACTGGTACAACCGAAAATAGTCTTTAAGATGATGAACCTATTTAGAACGAAACTAATAAGATACGTATACGCAAAGACGACTTTATCTGACTTAAAGATCTCTTCCTTCAAGACCAAAGGAAATGAAGATTTGTTAAATGCGAATGTTTTTCCAATTGCACATTGCATACTCTCGAAAAGTACCAATATATCTTATTAGGATTGCAAGACGACCGTTTCAGAATATGAAATCATTATCGATAGAAATAAACGTGATAAAAGTCGTATATCGGTATCACAAGATTATAAACTTTTAATGACTACCTGTATGGAATATATATTGAATTGGTGTGCGAATTGGCGAATAGAAATCTGCTGCCTTGTGTTTGAGATCCAGGATTGAAACGGTATTCCTAATATTTATAGGAATGTAATGTGAATATTAGCATACTAAAGGCTTTTCGTGGACGAAGACGTAAGAGAGCTGTATGGTCTAGAGGATCAATTCTAGAGTCAACTAATCTGTACTGGGCCTACACATGGAATAATTTTTAACAATGATAATTAGAGATCGGACCTAAGGTAGCAATCATTGGAATACTATAATATTGATAATAATTATAAATAATTCAGATTTAATAAACTATACACATAACATCTACCTACATATATTATCACTAATGATTGCACCTACATCCAGTCTTTAATCATAATCAAAATTATAAGAAGAATCTCAGACCCGTTATAACTAGAATTACGAGTAGTTGATTCCTGAAAAAAATATACTTGTTATGGAGTAGACTGTACGCCTTGGCATCTGTACTTTAAAAAAATTTACTCGAAACTTCTAGCAAAATTTTAATTGCATTTAATTCGGATCTGCGAGTTTCTTTTCATATCACATCAAGTTAAAATTTACTCCAGGAATCACCTCAATTTACTGCAAATATAAAAATGCTTACCTAAGTCTGAGAGACTGACTTTTTCCAAAAACGGATCTGCCACTGGTAACTGATAACAAAAAAATATACATTATAAAAATAACATTTAAAAACTATAATTTTATGCAAAACTCATGTTAAAATGTATGATCCTGTCAACTATAAGTGCATGTGTAGTTTTAAATAAATCGGATTATGTAAGTGGGCCGCGATACAGATGCGACCGAGCAAGATTTGACAAACAAACAAATATAATATGTTTAGGGCCGCTCAGGGTTCTGTGTTATGTTGTTCTCGACCCTTATAGTGCAGGATTATTCTAGATTGGATCCTGAGATTTATGTATCATTTTATTACGAGTAATTTGTAATTTGTTGATTAAATTGTTATAAATTATAAATTGGGTGCATGGTGCTTGATGGTTTATCGTCGAAACCGGTCGTATTTAAATAAAATTATGTATAACTATACACTTATAACTATTATTTGAGACTACATACAGTTGATTACATATAAATGGAACTAGTTGCAGACCGGGGCAATCTTTTACATGGAATTTCAACCCCTTGAAAGTGAAATTATAAAGACCTTTTTAGTCTATTATTGTCCGGCCTGAGACAACTGCACGACAGATAAAATATTACGGTGCACCATTGGGCTATCGCGACATTCACTTGCCTTGAAAGATATAAAAAATACCTTATATCTATACCTATAATAAAACTGTAACTGGTCTACATCTGTACATGGGAGATATTGTAGAAAAATGTATATGAGGGGTCTTTATAGGGCCAATAGAAGCCAAAATAACTAATTTTAGAATGTTTGTCTTTCTGTCTGTATGTATCTTACAGACAGAAAAGAAAAAATGTCTGTCTGTATGTATATTTGTTACCTCATCACGCAAAAACTACTGAATGAAATTACATGCAGTTTTCACAGTTGTCTTGCTGGAGGTCTAACTTAAAATCTGGTGCATGTTTCATCTTGATACGCCACTTAGAACCTGAGATATTAACAATGAAATTGCGTGGGCGTCGCGGTCAGAGGCGTAGTCGAAGTCAAATTGAGAGTGAGTAGTCCACGCGAGCGGAGCCGCGGGCACACCTTTTCATCCCCAAGCGTCCATATTAAATCAAATGCGCACTATCTATAGAAATCTTCACTTGTTCAGCAATAAAATGCACCGTGACACGACGATCTGCTAAAACAATTTCTTCAATATTTAAAAAAAAACGGTCACTGCCGTTGTAGAGCGTTCTGAGCGAAATTCTTAAACGCCTAAACTCCGCACATCAAACTGCAACCGTAGATTATGGCAAACCCTAGTGTCCATCATACGTTTTAAATTACTTGTTCCGTGGTAAACAAAATTCAAACATAAATATTTAATTACAGCCAACTTCAATGTTCTCCATGTTGGTTAACACGGAATTTAGCTAATATCGGTCTTTTTTTTAGTTTTAAGGAGTATGTTTCCACCACCACATTCTCTCTTTTATTTGAACGCCCCTATGATATCAACAAATTACGTTAAAAAAAGGCAAAGATTAAGAATTTAGTTAAATAAGTTGAAGCAGGCATTTATTCTTTGATCATATAGATAAAAGGCAAAAACAGACATTACATTCAATTTATGTACAAACACTTTGAGTTGATCATGAATTATTATTTTTAATTTTGACTTAATAATTAAAATAGACGTTGACTAAATGAAAGCTTTTACTGTGGCATTCCTCCACGTTAATTAGTTTTAATAGGTATTAACTGTAACATACCACTGTTACGAACATTTAAAATTGACGATTCTAAGTATACTACTAAGTATCTAAGGACAATTTTGTAAATATAAGTAATTAATTTTTCTCAACACAAAATATGAACTTACCCCTCTCGAATCCCGGAACAATATGGCGGCATGGTGGGGGTCGAGGAACGCATCGGAGGCGCGGTGTCGAAGCGTGGGCATGTGCCCGAGAGACGAGCGTCGCTTCTCAGCATCCTGCGACGCTGCCCGCCGCAAGTGAGCTCCTGCCGACAACACCATAGTATTACAACATGAACTCCAATACCGTATCGTGTCTGATCGTGAGGGGAAGTAAGGAGAAAGGGGGGTATCACTGATATCATATACAATGCAGCAATTTAGATAAAATGTTACGTAATCAGTATAAACCTATTGATGTGGATGGACCTGTCACAACATGTTTTGTTACTGCTTTGAACAATTACTAACTTTTAAGTGAGTACACAATGGGCCCGATTCTGAAGCACAACGTAAAAATTTGACAGCACTCAAATTGTTGCTGTTCCTGTCACATAGTATTATGAAGATAAAGACGGAACTAACTTGTGTGCTGTCAAATTTTAAATGAGTGCCTTTTGCATCATCTATTTGCGTGTTGATGTTGACGAACATGAAGAAAATTGAAGGTTTTGGTATTTATTTGTGCTTGAAATATTGTTTTATTACAGAATAAGTAATTCAAGATTTACGTGGGATATTAAGAGTGAATGCTCCACCATATTCAACGGTTGCACGTTTGTGTGGGAAGTTAAAGCGTGGAAGAACATCAACAAAAATGACCCTTCCGTATGGACGGCATGCAGTGATCAAAGAAATGGTTCAATTCAATAACACTTTATTGCATGATAACAATACACACATACAATAATAAATAAAGTACGAGTAGGTTACGTACGTCATCTATAGTTAACAACAATTGTTTTAGCAGATCGTCGTGTCATTGTGCGTTTTATAATGTTTACTTCTAAAGCAGTGAAGATTTCGACAGGTAGTGAGCATAGCATTTTACATGATCGCATTTGATACCAACAATGCTTACCGATGCGCAAAAATAAACCGGACTGTCAATATCGCAAACCTCTTTGAAATGCTTCGCTTTTAGCTTGATTTATCACCATGGACGAAACATGACTTTCCTCATACGATCCGAAAACAAAACAACAGTCGAACAGTCGCCTTTGTACACTTTCCATGAATCTGTACCTTACTAGTTATTTTTAATGTGTACAATAAAGAGTTTATCTATCTATATATCGATACCAGTCTATGACTTGGAAAACATCGCCATCTCCAACCGCTAAGAAATTGAAAGCGATTCGATCCGCCGAATTGTTAGGTGCTCAGAATAGAGTTTTTAAGAAGTGAATTTTAAGCTTAGATAAAAGATAATATGTAACTTGATATTACAATTACCTTTTATTTTTATTATATTATTGTTAATTTTTTTTTAATTAATTCATAAAAGTTAACTGTAATATTTTTTATTACATTTTATATTATTTATCAACATAATCAAATTCTCATTTTTAATTAAATACCGTCATAATGAGAATCGATACGTTTACGCCGCATTCCTCAGCTAGTGATGATGCAAAGATTATATATGGTGCAGAAGACTTATGAGAAGCGAATGCGAAATACGTCACAAATGTCTACAACTTGCGTATCGGAATTGTCTAATATACCACACACAAAGTTATATGCAAAAGATTATATACATTGTCACGTTTTATCACTACTCGTTATCGTGCTGTATCAGAATGATACATTTTAGGGTGCGCGAGCGGCAGCTCTTTTGAATGAGATGAGTAGATATCTACCGGAACACGATAGAGCGGTATACATTTTTATGTAAATACAGAATCTAATGTAATTTATTTTTTAATCATGACAAGATAAATTATCTTCTGCCCCGCGGATACTCTGAAGTACACCTTTGACAAATTATGTGTGTTCCGTAATAAAAAATAAATTGAGCAGCAGAGCTTCACATACTTTCTTGCGAAAACGTAACGTAGCGATCCGAAATCGATCCCCGGTCACGCCATGTAACAATGGGTTTTTCAAAATATAAGTGAATTTACTGACTGCTCTCATACGACGAAGGAAAACATCGTGAGCAAACTAACACATCAAAGGTTTATCGACTCCATATTATAATTAATTCTAACTTGGCCCTTCGTAGTTTTTGCCAATATTAGGTAAACTTTTTTTTTGCAAAAATATGCAATGAAAGGTATACTGTCAGATATATGACCAATTCGGGATTCAAACTGTAGAGCATAAAAACTAATCACTTCAACCGATTAGGAGAAAATCAAAGTTCACATTTGGGTAGTACTGGAACACCCTTAAATATATGAAGTTTGCCAGACCAACTACAGAAAATTTCATAAACTAGAAAATTCTAGAACAAGTTTGATCAAAATCGTTACAGCAGTTTTTGACAAAATTGCATTTTTCTGTTGTTGTATGCTATCCGCAGATTGAGAGCCGTCAGAAAGTCACTAGGAATCTTTGGTTGAATTAACCTACAACTCTTAAGTACAAAATTTGGTGTCAATCAGACCAGGCAAAGGCAGACTAGGCAAAACGTGACGGACCGACAGACGGACGGACGGACGTTTTTAGGAACTTGTTTTTTAGTGATATAAAACACATTTTTAGTCAAATAAAAATATTTTCACGACGACTATATCTTTCTCGCTACGCTTGAAAGTAAAAAAGAGAGATAAGTGCAAGTAGGACTCGCGCTCTAAGGGATTCGTAGCATTATAATATACGGTGTTGAAAAACTAGATCTAGGTTTTTTTGGTTCACATGTTTTACGGTCTGACGCAGTAAACGTACACTAATTTTAATAAACTCAGGAATTATAAATAATATGTAAGAACCTAGCAGAGGTCTTTAGGTCTCAGATACATAATTTTATTACAATATCATACTTATATCTCCATATTGTATATTATAATATTCGATGGCGGTAACTGGATATTCAAATAACAACGATATCATTGAACAAATATGCAATGATATTACACATTATGACGAAAATATTATTCGATGTTGAACATAAATAAATATGCCATTATTAGCAGACATGATCCAGACAGGATGGAATATGCAGATAGCAAATGGCGTAGACTATCTGTACAAGCTAGTGTAAACTCACTATAAATCATGTCTAATACCACCTTTCTCTGTTTAATGTAATGCCTTACTTACGTTATGCGTCTTTGTCAGTGGAGTTCTAAATGTTTTAAATAAGTATTTCGGCATATAATTTACATACAAAGCTGAGTATGAATAATGTTCTATGTTACCTACCTCTATGCAAAACGAGTATTGCGTCTTACTTTCTTTAAATATTATGCGAAATTACATTACTTATATATGTTAGATCAATTCCTTTGGTTTCTCCTTTTACACCTCATTTACACAAGCGTGCGACGCGCGATGCGAGACATTTGAGTGTAGAGTGTTCAGCGCTATATATAACGCATACATAAAATAAACAAAAATACCGAATATACGTGTACGTCACTCATCTTTTTAATTTGTGCCTAAACATCGCTACCGATGCGAGCATCGCAAGTGGTGAGGCGAGGCTAATAGCGAGCGCACTATCACACACTCGCCTCGCCCACAGTATAGTAAGAATGAGATTTACCTCGCCGCTCGCGTCAATGTGTAAACTCAACATTAAAGTATTATTTTTATAAGCGAGCTGGCAACGTCGGAACTTGGGATATGTTCATAACTAAATTCTGAAGCGCTCCGACGCGATGTTTAAGGAAGTATTTCACTGCATTATTCAAATAATTTATTATTAATACTCATGTTTTGAATTACTGGCCCAGTCAGAATGTCATAATGTGCATAATACACTAAAATAAAAACAACTGTTGATTTGAACAAGATAACGATGAACAGTCATCTGTCAATCATCCATACAAGCGCACCAAGATCTTGTTCCCTTGAACTTTAATACCCTTCATCATCATCATCATCATCAGGTTATTTTTGTCTCCACTGCAGGAGCACAACCCTCTCTCATCTGCCGGAGACAGACGGAGGATTTGGCCTACACTCCCCGCGCTGGCCAGACGGGTTGGGGAGGCCTGACTGATGTTTTATAATGTATTCCCTTAGTCGCCTTGTACGACATCCACGGGAAGAGTTAGAGTGGTCCTATTCTACTCTACCGGAAACCACACGGCATTACCCTTGCACTAACTCAATTGTTAACTTGATAATCATGGTTTGGTTTCAAATAATCATAAAAATGATTATTAGTAAACATACAACAACCAAGATAAAATACCACTTAGTTGACCAGATTTTTTTCAGGCTCGAAACGGACCCATCTGATTAACTACCAATAAAAAAAACAATAAAGTCAACACTAAAAGACTGCAAGTTAATGTTTTTGTTTAATTAAATTTAGTTTTGATATGTCGCATCTGTCTAGCTTCAGGGAGCTAAAATATAAAAGGTTTCGTAAAATATAATGGGGCACGGTCGATCCAAAAAGGTGATGCTAAAAGCGAAAGGAAACGGATAAAGGAAACGGTTATATGGATAAGCGGATACTAACATCATCCGAGGTTGAATAATAAGTTTCCTAGCGTTCTATTTTTTATAGAAGATGAGTTTACGTTTGGCATCAGTCTGACCTGATAGTAAATTACGATAAGCGGAAATGGAACGAGTTTTCCCGGAAGATGTCTATTTGCTTTTCCATTAGATTCACAATTTGAATCACAATGGGTCCGGGAGCATGGCAGCTGATAATGAATTCCATTTCTCATCAGTCAGCATAATGCATGAGTGATGAAAGAGTGAAATGAGTGATGATTACCCATAGAATAGGGAATCCTAGTTTGGGAGTCAGGCTGTTGCTTGTAATAATATATCTACATAGACTAGTCTACACAGATATATCTAGTATAAGAATTTAAATGTTCTTGAATCATTAAAGTTATTTGTATGATAGATATTTCTGAATGATATCAATGATACTAAAACGTTATCAGATTAAAGCGGCGCATCAGTTATTTCAATGTATCTCGATTTAAATATACAACTATGAGTAAAAACTCACTTCAAAGTAAAAACTGGAATATAGGATTGGTAGAAGTTATTTATTTCCCAAACGTCCTCGCACCGACGAGCAACTGAGAGGATTTCAAATATTGTCTCTCTTGACAGACAACCAAGCCATAAATAGTTTCAAGAACCCGTCTATTTCTGTAAACTTATATCAAGAAAAATCACCATCTCGTATTATAAATGTAATTATGCGCCTTTAAATGGGCGACACGCCCTTGAACAAAATATTTATTTGCATAAATTTGAAGATGAAAAAGAGCATTGAATTAAATAAATACTAGGAACCTTGTCCAATACAAAAGGGGAAGTATTTTATGTAAATGCAGCATATTTACTTAAAAATAAGGTTACATGACCATATGTTAGGTAATAGAAGAATGCGATTTAGCAAATAAGTGTATAATTAAAAAAACAAATTTAAATAATATTTACCTTCTTTTAAAATAGTGTCGAAAATTTGGTACGTGGCCCCACAGTCTTCAAGCAACGGTCTTCTTAAAATTTTATGCATGTGTTCGCCATCGAGAGATTTGGAACGAGATCGGAATTCTTCGGGGTCAGGGGTTTGTTTCTCCTCACTAGCCGCAGTCGTCGAAGCCGCGCAGGATCCTCTCCGGCCTTCGCTCGAGTCATGCCGCCAATGTCCCACTTTCTTGCCGAACGTCCTTATCAACTCTTGTATCGAGTGATGTTTATGCCGATGACCACTACTAGTACTCGACCCCGACCCTCTTCTCTCATGTTGATGGTGGTTATCTTTGGCATTCTCCGACAATTTCTGAGCAAAACTCTTATTATCAAATCGATTCTTATAAGGAATGTTATTCAACTTAGTATTGCTGATTTCCCCGTAACGTTCGCATTTACTGTATTCATTCTCCTGGATGTCATCCATGACGTCATTAAAGATAGGTGATACGAACTGTCGGTAATCGTTCCGCGGCGGTTGATATGTGTTAACGCCGACCTGATAACGTTCACCTTCGCTCCTTTGCCGTCTGTAGTCGTGATGGTGGGTGTGGTAGTGTTGCTGCGGCGACGACACCCGAGACTCCATGACCTCGCGGAAGTAGGTGGCGAAATTGGGGTATCGGTCCCGGGGGCTTGATGCAAATTCAAAAGGACTTCCAGACGGCCCCCGTAGGCTGCGTTGCGCATAAGAGCCTCTTTGATTAATAGGAATCGGCTTGGCCTCGTGTTCAGTCTGCGAGAAGCTACGTGAATCCGAAGAGCTCAAAGTCGAATACCAACTCTCTGTACTGTCATCCTTCTCCAAAGGCGGAGTGGATTCCCTCGAGTGGTGTTTGTGTAGGAAATGTGTAAATCCGTGCATTTTGACTTAGTTTATTCACTCATAACAATTTATTATTTATTAACGGTTCAGTCTTTTCGGCATGCAGTATTATCGTAGAAGTATTGCTTCCCCTTCATCTTCATTCCAGTATCACTTGCTACTAATTATTAGTCGAATCTCGGACATAGACCGTTGTGACTTTGTATCGAGGTTAAAATAAAATACCTACCTAAATGTTAGCTACAGCTACAGAACTTCAAGATTGTACTCTTAAAAATCCAGAATTGTGGTTAGGCACCTGTTTTATTGTGGAATAAAGAATTTTATATTTCATAGTATTACCAAGATTTTTTCTGAATTTACTTCCTCAAACCTTTTCTTTTATTGTTATCACATAACCTTTACTTATACTTGTTGTTACTGAGACTTCTTCGTCGCCTAAAATAATAATTTAGTGAAATCATATGTTTTGTATTATCTCTAAAGTAAATATAGAATTCGAAAACAACCATTAAAACCCCGGTATTTTTTTCTAAAAATAAAACTATATCTATACTCTAAATACGACAAGTTCTAAAGATTATCTAAAAATAACTAACAAGGGAACCTCACGAGGTGTAAATTGACTACATTTGACATTCATACTTTTGGCGGAAAACGACTAGAGGGCTCCCTCACCGATTTTAATGAAACTCGGTACATACATACGTTGCTCTGGTAAACTGATTAATTATTCATACTTGTTTCTATCATTTTCTAATTACAACAAAGAATTAACGCATTTGTTTGTTTGCTAATTTAATTAAAAATAATTTTTGACCATAACATAGGAAATACTCTTCAAAACATCGGCTAGTACATTTAACCCGGCCGGATGTATCAAAAAGGATTGAGGCTCAATAAGTTTAAATAATCAAAGTGGGAAAAAATTGCCAGATAATGTATAGGTACAATGTTAACGAAGTCACAGGAGGTCACCCAGTGATTGATAAATCAAAAACACTCTCAAGAAACCCTCTAAGTTGCAGAAAAAAAAACTATTTGGCTGTACCCTAGTTACAAAGTTTACAAACTACAAGTCACAGACGTTGTATTCTATAAATACGGAGAGAAGTGATAACACAAATCTACGTATATTGAACCCGCAATAGACAGGTCAATTCCTTCCAAGGCTGATGTACAATGACCGGCACATAAGTGGCCCCTCAGAAACATTTTCATATATTTGCATTCATTTCTAAGCCTTGGTTTTCTGCGAGCGAGCGATTTAGATGATTTGATTTGATGATGGCTACCCAGTGCACGAATGGAGAATCCAAAATGCCTAACACACCTGACTTATTAAATTGAGGGTTTGCACCAATATCGAGCTTCTATTTCAGAAACATAAAAACCCATCAAAATATATCAAAACCCAAACACAAGAGTCAAGATTCTATACAGGTCTAAAACTCCTAAATTTGATAGATCCTAGGCAATCTAAAATCGGATTTCGTTTTATACTCTGGTCAAAGTCAAAATCATTTATTACATATGAGTACACTTGGTACATACACGTCATTTTTTTTTATCGACTACTGGATACTGAGACTTCGAAATAATTTTGATTGTACGAAAATATTACTTACTGAGAACTCTATTGCTCAAAGTGACACTCCTTTTATGTTTCGTAATAATTTCGTCGATACGCTACGCCTAACCCGTTCCGGGACCGCTCTATACATAAAAGGAAGTGTGTATTTATAAGGGCCCCGATTCCCGTCCGGCAGAAAAAGCAGTTTAGGAGGTTCAAGGTTGACGTGTCCTATTTAGGGAGTGCGTTCATGTGGCGGAGGGGAGCGGCGGGCGGCCTTGGGTGGGTTCACTACAGACAAAAAGTGAAGAACGCATGCGTACAGAGAAGGGAGTCACCTTGAGACCGAATTTTAGCAAAATGAAGCTAGTACTCCGGCGTAGTCGGCAGACTTCATCCATAACTACAACTAATAGGGATTATTAGTTTTATTTAGTAATGAAGTAGATAGGTATGAATGATTTGATGTAGCCAACTATGTTTATTTATTTTATATATTCATTCAATTTCACAGTAATTAAATTATTATATACAAGTAGTAAACTTGCACCACAGTGACAGACAACCCCTAAGACAAGGTATATCATCTAAAATAAATGGCACGGATTCCAATTACCATCGTAGAGATTAACGTCAGTCTCGCAGGATTTGTTAGTCCTCGATTAAACACACGATACCCGGAGAAATTCTCAAAGACATGGAAATCTTTCGAGGATCTACCCGGATAAGTAATCGAAATAAAAATAGTCCTGATTCTAAGTGTCTGTCTCATTAAAACACGAAATGTCGTCTTGCTAAAAAACATTCCTTTCCGTTGCTCGTTATTTACAAAGTAAGTATTTAAAATAATTTAAAAAAAATCACAAATGTTGCTACTCTTATAAAGCAGGAGTTTAAAAACTACATAAATAGTTTGTAACACCTATTATTCTTTCTTTACAAAAGTGAATTATGTAAACTTAGGTACGTTGTGAGCACGTCCGTGCTTTATTCATTAGGCAGTGTAGGCAACTGTCTAGGGAGGGGCATAGACAAGGGGCCCCGCAGCCTAGTCTTTTTTGAAAATGTTTCTTAGAGTGAAAAGAGGAGTAGGTGTAGGCCTAGTGGGCGTGGGCGTTGACGTGGGCTTCGGAGTTGGAGTTGTAGTCGGATTGTAAGTGAGTAGTCCACGCGTCCGGAGCATTGCATTGTGGTAGAAAAACTATATTTCAGGAAGTTACAACACGGTAAAGGGGCCCCGACACGTACATTGCCTAGGGGCCCCGACATGGTTAATCCGGCTCTGGTTGTGAGCGTCACCGCCCAATAGTAGGACGTATTGTAGTCCGTTGATTGACTGATAATTACGGGTTAGTCAAACTAGTTATACTGTTAGTTCTACGATAGTACAGAATGGTCAAAAAAGGCCAATTAGTTACAGTAAGTTACGTATATTTTATGCAAATATTCAGTAACAAGCATGTAACAGAAAACCGAATCCATTGCAAGCTAAATTAAGTGGAGCAATGGCAGCATGCACTGCTTCCGTTCCTAATAATTATACCCATTGACAACCTGACGCCCACCAGTAGCGACATACGACTACCCAGCAACGACTGAGGTAACATGTACCTACTAATAAAATAGTCAGCTAAGTGTACGTGTAAAAGACTTATGTTTGTAAAATATTTTTATCCACACATTTCTAAAAATAATCATCTTTGGTACACAATTTTACATTATCATGGTCCAAATTTTAAACCTTATTGGTGTAGTATTTTTTAATTCATTTAGCAGACAAACAGACGAACAAACCAGCTTTATTATAAACCGTTTTAACGTCGCAGTTTAAAACTATCGACGAGGTAAAGTTTATTTTTCGCCGGTAAAAAGCGCACTGGATGTCGTCAATCTAGGTTGTAAACAAATTTCTAAAAAAATCGCTCAGCACTTATATCATGACTGAATTAACAAATGACAACACAAACAATCGAACAAACAAATAAATATCCACTCATTTGCAGTTATATTATGTATTTAGTATTGTATTCTACATTATAAACTGAACCTTTTTAGGTCACTCTCATAGAATAATAAGTTGTCATCATGAACCTAATCGTTGCTAGATTTCTTAGATGTATATAACAGCATCAGGTAAGCGCCTTAGAAAGAATTTCAGGCAATTTTCATCTCGATATGATATCAAAGAGCCAAGTACGAATATAGTCTAGTTTAGGCCAAATCTAGTCGCAATCGCAACAAGATTTCTCGTAGGAACAATGAAAGTGTCTATATACTTTTGAACCTAACTTCATTGTAATACATACTTCATAGGTCGTTGGGTGACAAATGGCCAGTTGTAGGTACACTTTTTTGTATTGTCAAAACGTTGTAATAACATAGCTTTTTAAAATACATGATAAATGTATAAAAATAAGTATCTAAATAAGCATTTAGTTTGTTCTATCTTCCTATCATATGACAGGATTAGCTATCTAGATCGGTTTAAATATATAAGCTAGGGGTCTAACAACTTGTATTCTTTAATAAAATTAACTACAGTAAATAGGTATTATGTTATCTAATAAGTTTCAAAGATATTTTATTTAACGCGATTGTAGGTTAACGGTGCTTACATGCCATAAACTATGGTATAGGAACCTAGTAATTAATCGCATTTATTTGAAGTAAGTTAAGAGATTTTCAACTTAGTCTATGTAGTATGCATAAGTAATGTAATTTTCATTAAATCAATAAGTAAAAATTATGAAGCGTCAGAACAATACTGCTGAATAAAATTCCACAAATATTTGCCTTAATTAAAGAAAAGTATTAATGGGAAATACAATAGAAAGCTACGAATAAATAGAATTCTATTTAACACATTAGCTGCACAGCTTTGTAATAGAATAAAATACAACGAAAAACAAAACATATCCCTTACTAACAGTAACCTAATAATGCTTAGTGTTTCTCAGAGAAAACTCCGAACTCTAAATTAATTGCTAAATGTGAAAACAATAGGCAGGCAGCATAAAGTGATAATGAGCGAATCACTTTATCTCTGTCACATGATTACAGCAGCCAATTCAATATACTCTGGAAGGTGTATACGATTCAAGCAAGCTTACGATAATCTGATTGATAATACAAAGAAACATGTCCAGATAATAATTGATAGATGACATTGTTTAAGAATTTAAGTAGTAACTTTTGTTCGAAACTTCGTACGCGCTAACTATTTATTATATATACTGTTCACTTCAGCTGCCTAAAATTGTATCGAGATAATGCCTTAGGGACTTACTAGGATACGATAGTGAGAACTTTATCCAAATCCGATCGTTAGATTTTATATGACTCGCCCACAAACACCAGAATTATTTGAAAAACAATATTTTAGTACAATAAACCAAATAATTTTAGTCAAGACGGAAAGCATTATTTTTGAAAAAAATAATTACATAACTAACTTTACTGTTATTTGATTTTATTTATAGAAGACATTCAAAGCGCGATATATACGACTGTATTCAGTTGTGGCCCATTGTGACTTAACAAGTTTGTTTACTACGGTACGACGCATTGCGTTGGCGAGTCGAGTTGGCGGCCAAGCGGGCCGTACCCAACATGTGCCCACCACGCTACAACGTAAACACAACGCCGTGCCACCGGCTCTGACCAAGATTCGATTAAACAGTGCATCTTTCTCCAACATCCTTTAATATTCACAGCTTTCTTGAAGTGACATGTGCGTTACGTACACAAAGCTCTTGGTTTTAATATTGTCATTGTTCACTCGCGCGACACGTCACTCACTCGCGGCAATCGTGGGAACACTAACTTAGTAAAATAAGCAACAGTGTTGCCATATCGCTTTCGACAATACTGCTCACGCTCGAAAATGATAAGGAATAATATATAGACTGTATTGGCACCTGCTAATACAGTCTGTTGCGGAACTTGAGTCTTACAGACTATTAGCAATTTAAAAAAAACGTAGGCGTTACGAATAATTACGTATGGTAGGCAGCATGCGCGACCAGATGTGAATTGACCAATAAACGTTAACTCTAGAGACGAAATTTACTTCTAAAAAGTTTTGTGAATCAGAATTAATTATAATCATAATTAAAATTGTTATTAAGCAAACTTACCTTCTATAAACATAAAAATGTTATAAGTAGGTACTTATTTACTACGTGTAGGCTAAATCCTCCGTCTGTCTCCGGCAGATGAGAGAGGGTTGTGCTCCTGCAGTGGAGACAAAAATAACCTGATGATGATGATGATGACTTATTTACTACCACTTTATTAATTTTTAATTCTTTATTTTATCTAAATGCATCCCTTTTCTTTAAGTCTTGCTTTTTTTTTACAGGTTACTGGAATCTGTTTTTGTTCGCTGTTTAATTGACCAATAAACGGTTCTGCCACACCACACAAATTTCTCTCTAATCGACTAACCAGTATTTACCAGGAAAATGAGTTTTATTATAACATAAACAAATATTCAGTTCCAAAATACTACATTTGAAAAATTAATTACAATACTTCCTTACTCCTATTGTCGTTCAAAAGTTAAAAGCATAATATAGTACGACTTTCCATAATAAGAAATATTATGTTCCATACTGATTAAAAGATGTTAAAAATTAAGTCTTTGTGTATGGACAAAAGACAAAAATACATAAAATGTACAAAATGTGTCACAAACGATTTGTGCCAACGCTGGTAACATCGTCCAATGAGACTGAGAGAGCATCATTAGAGGAGTGGCGCGGACGAGAACACGCGAGTGAGAGGTTACGTAGTACGAGCCCGGGTTTAATTCATCTCCCCCAGTGAACAGCAACCCCACTGAACTAGTGACTCCGATGTATTACAGTTGTCTTAGTACATACGCATAACACGCAATACCAGTCGCAAAAATTACTTGCAACAATTTTTATAAAAAGAGCTAAAGAAAGGTAGGATATTTCACAGATGTTATATTATTTCACAAATAGTCCCAGGACTGAACCAACTTGTACAAATTGTTTAAAACGTTGTGCCCAGTGAGAATCGAACCCACGAACTCAGGAGCTCGAGTTCAATGACTGCCAACGGGCCTAGCTAATATTTATAACGTCTATAAAAACGTTAGCATTTATTATTAAGCTGTTCGTGTGGTATCCAAACAGAATGGAATCACACCCAGTCTTCCTGTTGATGTCGACGTGACTAAAAGAAATCCAGTCCAGATGATAAGCAGCAGCATTTAAAATGTCCCATATACTGCGATCACAAACAACCCAGTTTCTAGGGGCAGTTGATAAACTTTTTGCCTCTACGTCGCAAATTGCTGTTTGCCTCTAATTGAAGTTTCCAGTGGGAAAAATATATTTATTTCAAATAAAACTTTTTTCTTCATTAGTTGTCACGTCATCTGTATGCATGAACATGAAATTATATCTAGGGATGAAACGGGGAGCAAGTTTCGATAAACTAATATAGCGAATTTCAAAACGGTACTTTAACATCTCATGCAAAATGACCTATCTAGAAAAATATAGTTTTTTTTTCTTTCAATTTGTCTATACTTATAATAAAACTGTAACTGGTCTATGTCTGTACATGAGAGATATTTAAAAAAAATTGTATGAAGGGTCTTTATAGGGCCAATAGAAGGTAAAACTTTTTTTTTAGAACTTTTGTCTGTCTGTCTGTATTTATGTTTGTTACCGTATCACGCAAAAACTACTGAATGAAATTTGATGCAGTTTTCACAGTTGTCTTGCTGGTGGTCTAACTTAAAATCTGGTGCATGTTTCATCTTGATACGCCACTTAGAACCTGAGATATTAATAAAGTAATTTTTTCTAGAAGCCATTATATCGGATGATAATAAAACGACTGTTAATATTTCTTCCAGTAACTCAGTATCACATTTAGAAATCATTCATGAAAAAAATATCTCTTTTTTACGAAAATTTTGATTAAAAAAAATGCAATATTTCTCGAACGTACGAGTATGTTCATCATATGGGCGAGGTCAACGACCGCGGCGCGGCGCGTATGGGATTGAGTGAAATTTAGTTTTTGGGGATAGGGATGGGGTTGAGGTTGAGGTTGGGATTGGGATATTGAGAGTCTCGAGTCTGAGTGGGAGAGGAAGTAGAAGTGGGAAGAGAACGGGAGCGGAAGTGGGAACGGGGGCGGATTCTGTAGTTCACGCGAGCGGAGCCGCGGGCACAGCTAGTAAAATTGATAAAATCGTTAACCAAGTTTTACAGTTATATGATGTCATACAACCGCAGTTCCAGCTAGTCGGGAATACGTTGTATAGTATCACGAACTGAGACAAACTTCCCGGGCAAATATTTTGCCAATATGCTAACGAGGTGGGCCTACGTGCATTTTAGTGCGCTACAACACTGCGCGAAAACAATGAATAAATATTAATATGCTGAACGAAAACAATCATTAATCATTGCCTGTTGGTGACTTGCTGAAATTTATAATAATAACTGATTCTATCAAATACGAGTACAGTCGTCAACACTTTATAACCTGCTTGACGTGGTAATGATATAGTTTCCAGCAATATTCGTTGCCAACCGTGCATCAATATACAGTGCAAGTATTTATTCATGGTTTCAGTACTCCACGATACCACAGATTAAGTAATAGTACAAGTACAGAAGGCACACTCCCTAAGAAAGCTTGTTTAATTTCTCAAAACCTTACCTATTCAATGCAAGCCAAATTGAATCCTACGCGCATGGAAGAAAGTCAATGTTACACTAAACCGCTACACACACACACATTTGACCATCGTACGCGATTCGCCTAGGGTACGCATTCGGATTGTGGAGCGGTACGGGGTTTCAGTCAAATGCGTCACACCGTTCTCGTGACACCAGATTGATTGGCCCCGAAATCGGGGCCGCGTCACGTAGGTATATTTTTGTACCTAAAGTGCGGCGTGAGACAGGTCTGACGATACACACAATATTCACAATCTCGCGGAAACTTTAATTATACCCGTGAAAAACACTAGTCGATAAAGGTATAATAGAAAATAGCTGTGGCTTCATTGATGCCAACATGTATATTATACTGTGAAAGAACTGGGCGTAAGAATGACGGAACAAGTGGCAGAAGCTCTAACAAAAAAAATTACTTCAGAACAAAAATTTACTAAAGTTTTGGAACCATTGCTTATTCAGCTTAGGAAAATGAGGATAATGACAGACACATTCTTCAGTGTATCGTTGCTGATAAAATATTATATTTATGTTCTTTAATATAACCAAAAAAATACACTATACGATCAGATTTCTATTATGTCGAGAGCTCTGAGTTCGATTCACGATCATGGAATGACAGTAAACCAATTTGAAATGTAGGTAAATGTATGTAAAGAATTTTTGAAGGTTGCCTCAGTCAAGCGGATACTCTTATAACGAAGCTTTTTGTTCATCTGTCTGTCTGTCTATCTACCAGATAACTCTTAAACTACTGGACCGATTGAGCTGAAATTTTGAACATACATGTACGAGTAAATTGCCCGGCAATAAGTTGTTTTTAGAGAAATTAAAAAAAGACTAATTAACCCACACATCTGACTTTTAAAAATACACCTATAAGTATGTGAAAATCAAACTCCACAAAGTTCAATAACTTACTATAGTCGGGATCGGATTCGTTGGCTCCACGTTGGCATCCATTCAACTACTCGTTTCAAAACGTATTCAAATGACTAACGAGTTCAACTGGTGGAGAATGCCTTCATAAAGTTAGTTTAGTTTTAAATGAGCGATCAAAGATCAAAATAAATTAGTGTTACAGAAGTAGGGACGTTCTTTAGCATGGTTACTTGTAATACTCGTACTTACTCTTTCTCGATTCTAGATTTTTTAGACACTACATATTAGCGCGTGTAATAGATTTATATTAGTGGAAAAAAAACTTGGTATGAATGTTCAGTTCAGACGTTCGATCTAGGCATTTTTTTTTAATTTACCCCTTGGTGTGTAATGTCGGCACTATATATAGTTGTGTATTTTAACATCTATTTTAATACTAGCTGTTGCCGTCAGCGTGGACAACTTAACATTACATTAGATAATAATGATTATGTATTACTAAATCCTAAAAGAAATCTATTAATCTGGTTATGCATTGAAAATATTTATATGTACTTATACATAAAATTAGCGTGCCGGCGGTGGTCCGCCTGTTGGGACTACATAGAATTATAGTTTTTTTATCTAATAAATAAAAACGTAAATTTCGCGTGTATGTACATATACATGAAAAATATTTACAAAAAAAAATTGGGTGTCTAAGGATAAGCAATAGAACACATTTCAATAATTTTTGAAATTGTTGTCTGTTTGTATGTTAGTTTGTGCACGCATCACATAAAAACTACTGAACCGTTAGATGGACTTTTCACACAAACATAGGGCTTAATACGGAGTAAGAAATAGGCTTTATTTCATCGCAATCGGTTTACTCAATAAAAAGTTATGGACATTATTATTTTTCAAGTACATTAGTAGGTAAGATAAGTATGCAATGTAACAAAGAAGTATAATTTAAATTTTCGGTTTGGACTACATTTAGAGCTGCAGTGGAAGCGGGAGCGGGAGCTGGAGCGGAAGCGGGAGCGGGAGTATGAGTGGGAGCGGGAGTATGAGTGGGAGTATGAGCGGGAACGGGAGCGGGAACGGGAACGGGAACGGAAGAGGGAACGGGAACGGGATAGGGAGCGGGAGCGGTAGCGGGAGTGGGAGTGGGGGCTGGAGCGGAAACGGGAGCGGGAGTGGGAACGGGAGCGGATTCTGTAGTCCACGCGAGCGAAGCCGGGCACAGCTAGTTTTTAAATAAAGTTGACATTACTTCATGTTTTTCATGAATTAAATGATTATCATATAATTAGTTAGGTGTTTTTATTGTATTTAAATAAAACGCAGATGATATTCCCTTTCCCCGTCCCATTCCCCCTTTCAATACCCCCTTCGTTCTTTCCTTCCCCATCCCCTTACGTTTAAAACCCTGCCTTATCCTTGATACATATTTTGCATATTCAATTAACTGTACAACAAAATGTCTGTCTAACTGCTGGACATAGGTCTTCCCCAATGAACGCCACCACACCCGGTCCCCTTCCCTACGGATCCAGCCACTTCCGACCACCTTCTTCAGGTCGTCGATCCACCTAGCGGCGGAGCGTCCCTCCCAACGCGTGGCGATCTGCGGTCTCCACTCTAGAACTCGTCTGACCCAACGACCGTCGGTACTGCAATAGATGTGACCCACCCACTGCCACTTCAGCTTACTAATTCTTTCGGCTAGGTCGGTCACCTTGATATTCGTCCGATCTCTTCATTAAGAATTATATCCCTCATAGAGACCCCGAGCATAGCCCTCTCCATAGCACGCTGAGGGACTTGAAACTTATGGATCAGGCCCACCGTCCGTGTCCACTTTTCTGTGCCGTAACCATGACAGGCAGGACGCCTTGTCTTTAAACATTGTGGAATGGGTGACGTGAAAACTTGACACAGTTTTCCGAATACTGCCGAGCCTAACTGGATTCTTCTGTCAGCTTCCATATCGAAATTGATCGTATCCAACTGTATTGTCTGCGCTAAGTACACCTACTCCTGAACAACTTTAATATTGACATTGTTGTCATTTTTATATCGAGACTTGTGAAAATACCCTGAAACACAAAAGCTAAAATAAATAAATAAGACTATAAATGAGCTTTAAAACCTTTCTATCACCCTTTGTCAACTTTTTGACCGGACCAGTAATGTTGAACTACACTTTCATACAAATGATAAAAAAAATTAATTATATTTTTGGACTCTACTGGGTCTTAAGTAATTTCCGGGTAGTGAAATTTTTTTTTAACTTCAATGTACAGATTCGCTTTTCTTTTGTTTTTTCTACACTTTTATTATATGTATGATTATATACTGACATACGAGAGAAAGTACTTTATGTACTGTGACATTATTTTAAATGTTGACATTGTAATTTATACTGTGTATATTAATTTATTTTAACCGATAATATTAGACATCGAAGTCTAACAGGACCATTAGCACAGAATACTAAATAGTAGGACAGAAGTCTCTCTTCCGAATAAAGCGGCGTTTAGGTACCAAAAATATACCTAAACTACGCTTCCCTTTCTATTGTATAACTCTATCTCGTTCAGACGCGGCACGTGTAACGTTAGGGTTGTCATCTTATAAACCCATAATTTAATCTAAGTATTTATGGATAGTACAAAAGTACCTATTACTCTTTTTAAACAATGACTTTTGAAATATAGTTTTAGACCCGAAAACTATTTGTTTTACAAATTCCCGCATACTTACATAAGTAAGTAAGCAACTTTGGTGTATCTATTTTATTTTTAGTATTGTAGCTGAAAGTTCTGAGGGAATTGAATTCTGAGTTTGTACTGAATGACTGAATGATCGCAAGACGAGGCTTGCGGCTTATAGTCTCCGGAAGGTGGAAGATGGTGGGGGTAGAACCGATCAGAGTGGAGGACTCTTCGAACTTTCATCAAAATCCATCACCTTCTAGAACCTTCCATGACCTTCTAGAACATTCTCGACCCTTCCATATGATGTACCTAAAAAGTTCTAGAACATTCGAGACACTTTCAGACTTTTCTCGAACTTTCCATACCTTTCCATAGCACACCAACATGATATATTTCTAGAACTTTCTACAATGTTCTAATTTTCATCAAAGTCCATCACCTTCTAGAGTTTTCCATACCTTCCAGAACATTCTCGACCTTTTCATATGATGTACCTAAAGAGTTGTAGAACATTCGGACACTTTCAGACTTTTCTCGAACTTTCCATACCTTTCCATAGCACACCAAACTGATATTTCTAGAACTTTCTACAATGTTCTACCGTTACTAATATTTTCGAGAATATTCTGTAGGCACATCCATAGTTCGGGAACTTTCCATCACTATTAATAAATACATAGCTTTTCTAGATTAAAACAGAAAATTCCCTTTTACATGGAATTAATCCGACTTTTTATTAGTGTTTTAACAACCGAAAGTGATACAATATCGCCTGTAATAATTTCTGTAATGTATCACCACTCGCGCGTGCGTCACATCGAGCGGGCGGCAACCGACTGATTTTGTCCGGTCGACCCTGCACCGCGATTTTTGTAAACAAAGTCCGGAGTGACACAGGCCTGCATTAGTGAATATCAGACGCGAAGTTTGGATTTGTTTTTATTTTATTTGTATTTGAAATTGTTTACTAGTAGATTGGTAAATAGATGAAAAAAATGGATGGCGGAAAGCTGGTGTAATAAAATCGTTATCAAAATAAAGTATAGAGAATAACTACGTTTATATCATGCTTAAAAGATACTGTTATAATTATGCTTACCTGCGTAATGATGTGGCTGAGCGACCGATCTCTGAAATAAAGAAACCACATTTAAAAAAGAGAAAACAAAGATTGATACAGTGTCAATAAAATATTATGATTTAATTAAAGCTAGGTACTTTGTGAACATTAAATCTAAGACGTGTTCCTGAATCAAAATGGCAATAGATATCACTGAAAACAAAAAAGGATCTAAAAGTGTGTTTATTCATTTTCTCAATTGCTTTTAATCTTATCTCGTTTGTTTTAATGTTTAGTGAATTACTCGTACATTAAATCTTATGCACAAGTCTTGTGTATGAGCAAATCAAGTAGAAAAAGTGTAAATTTTTATTTTTAATAACACGTGTATTTACAAATAACTAAAAGTCGTATAATACATTTCTTTATTTTTGTACCGTCTATCTAAATGCCCTAACCCACCCTCAGTCCTATAAAATGATTAGCATACCTATTTTTCAGGACAACTAAAAAAATATATTCACGGAACCCGCACATTGTGTACGACGTACACTTAGCTGACTTTTAGTTTGTAAATATTGCATGTATATGATGTTATGATTGTAATGACAAGTGTTAATATATTTTTGGAGGTGACTGGGTCTTTTGTCAATGGTATGTACATAAACAGCCTCAAACCTTCACCTGACAAAATTGAAAACTTTACCGAAATAGTAATAAGTACTATTTCGTATTACTATTTCGGTAAAGTTTTCAAAACTGTATAAAGCAGGGACTGAGATTATTTCTGATGATCCAGACTATTGATTGATTGAATTGATTGAATATACTTTATTGCACACAAATTACAGAAAATATGTAGGAGAATTATATCATGTCATTGTACGCCTAGTTTAATAAGATAAAAAATTATATTATAATTTTCTTTGTCCCTATCAGAAAAAAAAGGAAACATTACCAACATTTTAAAATGTTTAATGAAAAACAATCAAAAGCATGTATTAAATACTGACAGCATAACATAAAAAGAAATTTAAATGTTGAGGCATTTTAATACAAACATCTCTAATAAACACTGCATCTATCATGCATGATCGATCATAAAATTTCTATCTCACTTTTTTAAGCCAAAACAGTGACCACCTTGTTCATCTTCTATTTTTGGCATACACAAAGAACTACGCCACATCTGTATTGCACATAGTTAGCAACAACCGTGGGTGGCAAAGTAGGTACGTACCAGGCAGTTGCACGTTATCATATTAAACGTAGACCGACGGTACAATCGCAAGTAGCAACTGTTAAGGACGATTTTATAGAGCACGTCCTTATTGGACATGTATAAAAACAGGGAAGCTACGTATTTATATGACAAAGGTATACTTGCCTGATGTTGAAACCAACAGATATTAGCAATATATATCAAGTTATTTTATATTTATAGAACAAACCCAAACACAAAAACACATTTAATGGGTTATACTTAATATTTTTTTTTGCTCACCTAAGTTGCTTATTTGATAAGTGCGACACTAAGGCGACTACGCTTTCAGTTAGAGAAGCACTTATGTTTTTGACGTACTAAAACGGTCTAGTAGTCAGGTGTATAGACAGATATTCATCATTCATCATCAGGTTATTTTTGTCTCCACTGCAGGAGCACAACCCTCTCTCATCTGCCGGAGACAGACGGAGAATTTGGCCTACACTCCCCGCGCTGGCCAGACGGGTTGGGGAGGCCTGTTTGATGTTTTATAATGTTTAGTCGCCTTGTACGACATCCACGGAAAGATTTGGAGTAGTCCTATTCGACTCTACCGGAAACCACACGGCAATTATATATATATATACATTACTAAGATTTACGTAGTTTATCGATATTACAATTTAAATTGTATTAGGAATTAATATAATCTAGCGAATTCCTAATTCAATTCAAATTTAATGCACACAACAAAATTAACCTAAAACAAATTCTGCAGTGGAGACAAAAATAACCTGATGATGATGATGATGAACTAGTTATTCTTAATCTGTGTGCATTAATAGTTATTTGTTCAACAAGTGAGTAAAGTTATTTTTTGTTGCGAGTGCTGAATTTAAATCACAAACTAGCAAAGTAGTTGAGAATTGAATCACGAGCGTAGCGAGTGATTCTAATTATAGACTACTGAGCACAGTGAGTGATTTAAATTCACGAGACATAAAATAATTTTGCTTTCGCGTGAAACATACAATTTTTCACCTCACTAGCAAGAAAAGAAAACGGTTTATTTTTTATTTTAATGTTGCGTTCTGAAACTGCACTGCTTGACATTTTTATAACACCAAGTAAACATGATATTTTTAATTAAGCGATATTAATGTTTACTAGTAAATACTCGATAATTTATAAATATTTTAAATATTCCGTCTTTAAAAAGGCATATTAAATTTCAATAAATAACATACAATTTTTTTTGCCTATGTGTTAAATCGCTAGGCCAAAATTAGTTTCTGAACGAACCATCGACCAGTTTATAGCCAAAAGGTGGTGTTCGAAATTCAAATCACTTTTACTCACGCTTGCACGGCTCGCAGCAAAAAGCGATTTTGCTGCGAGTTTTTACGCATTAAAGGCGCACTTTTCGAGCTTTTCTATCTATGTACAATGTGAGCAAAATTTACATCATCATCAGCCTATCGCCGTCATTGCAATCGCGAAGGCGCGCCAGTCGCGCCACTACATCCGGTCCTACGTCCTCTATTTCCAACATACTATACACAACAACAACGGCTACATTTTTAGGGACTTCGGTCTAAAAACCTTGTCATAATGCTGGCACACACATACATGTTAGGCACATGTAACCTACAACTTGCCTAATTAGCTTCACAAAAATATTCAAGAATATTCGTACGGCACAACATGACCCCTAAGACCTCAGACTAAGTTTATTGTACAACGCACAGATTTGCCTAGGATTAAATAAACGACGAAGTTTGTCTCCAATTTAGCATCTAAATATTAGCATCACAATTGAACAAATTAATATCTGTGTTTAAGGCATTTCGGAAATTTCTCAAGAATCTGAGAATTGTGAGTTCGTTTTCCGATTTTATGGTACTTACAGTTTCCAATCTAGGTTTTAAGAAACATGTGAAAAAATACTATAACTAACTGTTAATAATTAAACCAAGACAACGAATAAATTGAATGTGTTAAGACAAAAGTAAATTAAAAAAGTTGTTCTTGTAAAAGTTGTTATTCGATACCGAATGTCCCTTGTAGCGTTACAGGTTCCGCTACGGGACTTTTTGGTACGATTAGGTAGTTGATTTTTTTTTTAGTGTCTAAGCGAATTAAAAAGAATAGTTTTTGAGAGATATTTGAAAAAAATGAGAAAGGAACGGATTGACAAGGATGGGGGAGAGACTTTTGACTTAATGGAAGGAGGGTGTGAATTTTTCTGTAAAGACGAAAATTTTGAGATTTCTGTAAATTATTATAACTGTGAGTTTCCCTACTGTTAGGGAAACCGTTTTCAGAACAAGAGGTTCCCATTTTTCTAAGATTTTTTCATTGATTAAGCTACCTATGTGGTTAGCCCGCTGCATATAGATCAGCATTGGCAAGAGCCAAAGCAGGAGGGACGTTTTTATCCTACAAAGAGGAGCTGTCACCAGGAGCGAATTTGCCGAAACTATTTGGACTATTTTGGATGGACACCAGGAATTGAAGATCTGACATCGAAGATCTGGCGCCGAAGAACACTGGCCATAATTTAAGTACCCTAGGGTTTATTCATTTTGTAAAGGAATTCCTCGTTTTTTTTCTTTTGGTATCTTTTTTAACGCTATATTTAAAGCTTGTGTGTGAGTCTCCTCGTTCATTTTTTTCTACCGTAGTAAATTTTCAAAATTCGGAAGAGGTAAATAAAGGCCTGATTTATCTTTTGGACATCCTTTGGCATTAAGTTCATTTTTGTTTGGTTTGAGGTTTCAATGAAAAATCTTTGTAACAAAACCCACGTTGAGTTTTTTACCGGTAACGCTATTTTGTCTCTAAATCGTTCTCCCGATAATTATGAGGGTGTTTTATAAGCACAAATAAACCCGTTGTTCCCATTCCCAATACTTGTTTCTTTTACTGAATACGCTGATCTACCTTTCGAGTGCACATCGAGGACAAACCGAGAGGCTAGATAACGAAATTGCACGTAAGTAAGGTTTTGCATATCTTACTAAATGTTAGCATAGTTTAGAGGGCTGGAGGTCTCTACAAACTACTTCTTCTCTTTTTCCCTTTTCATTAAATTTATACTACATTTTTGGCCGCCAGCTATAGCATAAAAAAATATAAATTATGCTACACCCTGTAATAGGTTACTACAGATATTTTTTACAATCTGTATATCCGTCTCGGTCAATAATGCATTACGTGACTTATGAGCCGCTGGTCTATCTTAAACCGATGCAAACGGAGTCAGGCGGAATTCATAATATGCCTGCGACATATACACGATGTTTTATTCCATTTCCATGCACAATAATGCATGGTTTGCGATCTCTGCTAGGTCCTTCAGTGAATAAATAATAGCTTGTTACTAAACGACACTGAATAACAATTGTGTGTGACATACGAATCTGTCCTTGTTTACCACAATGTCGATGCCTAAACAGCTATAATTGGCAATGTTCAATGCAATGGTGTCATTTTTACATGCTTATATTTGAATTTTGACTTCCGTGTATGATTCCGGTCGAATATCGTGATTACATTTTCACCCAGTTCCTCACTTTCATCCGATATACCTACTTGATACTATGCATCTTTTCTTTCATATAGAGTAACGTTCGGCAGATACAAAATATATGGTAAAACAGTAAAAATAATTACCAGAATAATTGGAAATCTAAAAATAATTTACGTATCATAGGAATAGAAAATTTAAACGGATTTTGAAAACGCCAGTCAGAGAAAAGCTCACATCACAAGGAATCTATAATAAATTTTAAAAGTCCGATTCCCCGAAGAATGCGTGAGTTAAGGCAGCCCACAGTAGAAGGGTGCCTAGCATGCCAATAATGAGTTTACCAAAAGTTGGTACAGATTCTTCTACTGTAAGCAACGAAATTTGGACAATACGCTCTTGAGTCACCAAGACATTATGTCAATATGTATTGGTGGTATTACATGCCGTCTTCAATTCAGAAAGTATTAATACACGGAGAAAACATTATCCGTCATTATTGCGTCTATCCTCTTGGACAACTTTCCGAAGATGTCCAGGAATCCCGCAATAAGAACTATTTTAAACTATGGATCAAAATCTGAATTAAATAAACGATTAGACTAAATCATTCCAGGAAGTGTTCGAGAGTTATCACTAATGAAAATGTATTTCATGCATTGTTATACACATCAGATCCTTTCATCACTAGTTTGCGAAATAATTATCAAAAAGCTACAGAAAATCATTTTCACTCAAGCTTTTAGACTTGTCTAATTAGCATAAAAAACGTAACATTTTGTAATAGCATATTAGTTCATATTTAATGTAATTTTAAAGTTTATTGAATATTCTAAATTGTATTAAACACTTACAATTCTTTCGTCGTACTGTGTGAATTATATGTATTTTTTTTTCTATTAAATAAAAGTTATTTTGTGACTAAAGTATATTATTATCTTGAAGTAAATATATTCAAGATTATTGAATTTTTTTTTCGTAAATGTATCTAATACACAAACAGAGTTACAGATTTTTGACACGAGAAAGTCTTAATCCGTCCACTGTGCAGCGCCTGAGAAGAAACCTGAGAACGGCCAGAAAACTTTGATCATGACCATACAACCTCATGCGTCTCGGTAACCACATATCAAAACAAAGTAATATATCGACAATGACACTAGTCGCAATACTGGTCCTAGACTCATGTCGAGTCGTGTAGTCTTTACTCAAATGAATGGTCTGTAATATGAAATGTTCAATTCGGATGAAGTCAGAAATCTCAAAATAACAGTCAGAAATTTTATAAAAGAGAGGGTTTGTCTACACTCCTACGCGCATGCCTAGACACGTTTTACACCCAAAAAACTGTGTCTCTATCTCAAATACTGCCTAACTCATTTTTCAACGCTGTTCAGGTATATCTCGAAAAAAAACATGATAACAGCCTCATTGTAAGGGAATTTTAACCCCTGATGGTTAACTCCTGAGTTTTAAGTTTATTGTTGTTTTTGGCTATGGCTACGTCATTTGAGAAATAAGTGGTAAGGGAAGTGGGAATCGAACTAACGACCTCTGGCGCTCGAGTCCAATGACCAAGCCACTAGGCCATCGAGGCGGTCATTATTGTTATTAAAATAAAATAAATAAGTATTACACACATATATACCTTATCTAATTATTTAGTTACACTGTCAGATACTGCTCGTAATGACAAGCCTACCAGAGGGTTGAAACCGTTAAAACTACTTTTATTTAGAAACTAGATGTGCCCGCAAAAAACCGTAATTCTGTAGTGCTCGAGATCGGATATCTCGAGCACTACAGAATTATGGTTTTTTATTTAAATAAAGTTGAGATTGACTTAACTTCATTCCCCTCCCCTTCCGCTTTTTTTTATACTCAAATACTTTTTTTGGGAATGTTTTCAAAGTACAAACACGCGAAGTTCACAGTATTATTTATTAGGTAATGTACTTAGAACACAGTAATGCATTTTTAGTTCTTTAGTCTGCGGGAACCATTATGTTTGTCTATATTCAATACGCTTAATGTCATCAGTGTGTACCAGCCTATCGTTCACAAATTAGTATACTGTCATCATCTTATCAAACAAAAGTCAAATCTATGCGTTCTGAAGAAGAATCTATTGTATTTCTGAAGAAAGGTAGGTAGGATAAGTCCGTCTTTGTACACAAGTTTGTTCCTATTTGTTATTGTTGTTATTATTTTGGTACAATAAATCGTTTACATACATACTTCCATATACATTATACAAGAGCAAAGTAGGACCACTTATCGTGCATTACCTTTGCATTTTTAGAGTAATTTTGTTTCTCAACTGTTTATAATTAGGTTATATCACTGGATAGTAAACGATTTTACAAGAACAAAGGCTTTCAGACCATGCTGGCCAAGGATTGATCATCCATCACTTTAAACGGGGCGCGTCACACGCTTACATGTTTTTATCTATCACGGCCGTGAACATAACTACTACACGACATTGTCGGCATAATGTACGTGTTAAAACAATTTGCATGATCCGTCAATCCGGCTTATTGTTTAGGACCTTGGCTCAAAACAAAAATGTACTCAGTTTGTACAAGTTGCCCCTTTTTTTAGGTATGACGAGTCCCCGAGCATGTACCATAGCCATAGCACAGGCAGGGTATGTTGTAAACGCTTTATTGTACCAAAATTAACAAGTAGGAATAAAATTTTGTACAAAGGCGGACGTATATCACACCTAGAGTAACTTAAACGACTAATATAAGGCGTTAGAACCAAATTTTAATATAAAAAATGTACTATATACACATACATAATGATGTATGTACGGGCTAATCTTGGAAACTACTAAACAGAATTTGATGGCGTCAAATTCTGTTCAGTAGTTTCTAAGATTAGCCCACAAAACACGAAGATTTTTAATTATATTTTTGGGCTCTACTGGTTTTAAGTAATGTCCGGGCAGTGAAATATTTTTATTTACTTTAATGTACAGATTCGCTTTGCTTTTGTTTTTTCTACTCTTTTAATTAAATGTATAGATAATTAATGTGTAATGTTAAGTTATCCACGCGGACGAAGTCGCGGGCAACAGCTAGTTGCACAATAAAAATACGCAGATACAATATTAATACTTCCATATAACTTATATAATTATAGCCCCAATATACATTATTTCCGTCCATACATTTAATTTACAGACTTTTAATTATATTTAAAGATGGAATGAAAAAGTTAATTGACTCAGAATAAGACCTTGCTTACTCAAGATATTTAAAGCCTTTAGACGTTTTATAATCTTATTAAAAAACATACGTATTCACTAGAATGGCTAAAATATGTTAAATAAACACCACAACCACACGTAAACTGATCTAATCAAAATCTAGGATTTAGTGTACTAGGGATTTAACAAAGACATTACAATACAACACACAAATATAAAATCCATACCAGGATCACAATGAACAAACTGTCTATACCCAGTAGTAACTAAACCAACGACCTCTACTGCTCGAGGCAACCCCAACAACTACTAGGCCGACAAAGCTATTAATGAACAAAACGGTATATGTATTATATTATTGTAAGTTATCATTATCATGCACACTCCTTGTTATATCAGTGTTATTATCAATGAGAGCACCGATTGCACTTTATTTTGAAATAAGCGACCAGTCCACTCCAAGTTGAGCTGGGCATTGGGATACGGCAGTTATCAAAACAGTCAATTTACAATAAACAGCACTCATGCGAGATAAATCTTTTTATCAATATCGGGATGCGATAATAGACGCTCTGAGTTATGGACTAAAATTATGGGAGCTTGAGTGAAATATCAACACATTCCATTTCACCGCTTCGTTTACTTAAATAGTGGTTTGGGCATCGGACTCGTGTCGTGGGCTCGATTCTCACTGGAGTCGAGAGAAAATCCAGTTTGGATGTATATTTAATTCTTTATATCATCTGTCACTAAAGGCAACGTCTGTCAGTATATTCGCTTATAATAGGAAAACTAGTCAAACAGATTTTGAATAACTGTGACATTTTTTCTGTCTTTGTTAGTCGAACCATATACTATTGAACATATTTAGATATTGATGATATTCTGATGTTTGTCACTCAATTACATAGTAACGGCTGAACCGGTTTAGATTAAATTTTATACTGACAGTACGTTTACGAAATTGAAAGACAGAAATATTTGTATCCCTAAAATCTAACTTCAAGTGAAAAAACATATAAATGGAGACCATGACAATGATTTAGCTTGTGCAATGTGAGGTACCATAAAATATCATTATAACCTGATAATGTCTATCACAAATTTGCTACTGCGCAGAAAACCTTCGATGCGTAGGTTAGGTAGTCAATAAGAAATGACGTAATATTATTTTTTTAATAACCTCCACCTGATAAAAATCAGACAAAAACATTTGTGACCTTATTCTATAGAAGATGCTTGTTTATTCAACATGATTTCAATATTATTTTTAGTACAACTTCAAAAGTTCACTCATGAATTATCACCAGATATCTTTTCGTGTTAAAGTGTTTGAGACAGTCGTGATAGAATATAATATTACTACTATTAGACTCAAATTTTACGTGTCCACAAAATAAAATATGTTTCATTCTGGTGACGCAAGCCTAACACCAAACAGCCGGTAAAGAGAACACGGATAAAAAGTAATTGTAAATAGCAGCAAATAAACTTGCCTACAAATACAGACAGAAATAAAAAGTAACAATAGCATTTAATTGATCAATACAAATACAACCGATTGCTTACCGACCTCCTGTAGCATATAAATAACTACACTCACATAAAATAAACTCTTTAAATAACTCATACATAATATACATACTTACAATAACTTCATTTAAATCAAAATATACCAAAAGTGTTATCTTACGAATTATGCAAAATGAGTAAAAAATTCTAGTATCCCTTTTTGTTGACTATATTTACAGTTATTTAAACAAAGAACCACACTTAATCCGACCCCTGCAGTAAGTAAAATATGGACTATGATGTTCTAAAAGTAATATGGTTAAATAGTAGGTCAGTGACTAAAGTAATATTTATTATCACGTCTTTACTTCACCGAGGCTTTAAACTAGTAGTAGATAACTATAGTACCGCCTTCATTATACCGCCTTCATAATACCTGTGTGTGTTGTTGCTGCAACTGTTGTTGTTGATGGTACTGAGAAACAAGCCTTATGCCACTCAACTCCAACGAGCGCGGATCCAACGACCTACTCCGAGGTTTCTCAGAATAGAACGCATCCTCATCCCTCTTCCCTTTCTTCCACCGAAAATAGTTTGCCATCGTTGGTTCACTGAGGCGGTTCACTCAAACTCATGCCTTCGGAGCTATCATAGATGTCAATAATGTTGTCACATTTTCGTAGCTATGAGGTGATATCGCGGAGGCATCTCTGTAAGTACTGAGCGATAACGCTCTGTGTCACGAGACGTCGTCTGTTATGCAACGTAGAGTGTTTACGCGCTCGGTTTCCGATGTTGTTAGGTTCCGATGCGGAACTGGAAGTGTTGCGACTACGAGAGATGCGCGGACGCCGCGCCGCTGATCGGACCGCACGCTACTACTCAAAACCGTCTAGTTTTTGCAATAATCAATAAGAGCAAGTGACTTATGAAGATTAATGATCACATAAAATGGTTTAGGCTAATCGACTCAATCAAATATTTAACGTGGTACGGGACACATACGCATTTTGAAACATTAAGAGCACAAGGTTAAATTTTAATAATAATAAAGAGGTGGTTTATATTTTACATTGCCAGCATTTAACTGACTTTTGATATTTGTTTACAAAACACAAAGGTATTAAAACTGGTCGCTAGTATATTAAAATGTATATTTTAGCTGCTATAAAGTGACATTGGACATTGTAGAAAACAAATATTTCAATACATTAATAAATAAATAAACAATTACTCAATTAGACGATAATACTTGATTCAATCATAACATCAATCGAGTAAATTGCCAATAAACTAATAAACAAGGTTGCGACTTGGTTGAATCAAATGGCCTGACTAAAATGTTTGATATGTTCATTTATCTTGTGTGCACGTGTCAACAAGGCACATGATTGAATAATATGTTTTTTTTTCTTTTTTAGTTTACTGGTACCAATCATTTAGATATGATTTTCCTACCTCGAAACTGGCAGAATCACAGCCAATTGGCAGCGTTTGTTTTTTTAATATAAAAATAATATTTGGTTTAGATTAAAATAAAATTTTCTAATGTGTTCGAAGCGCGTTACACTTTACAGTTTCACTCACTTTACACTGACAATTCTCACTTCCAACTTCATAAAATCTACTCTAGCAATTGAATCTACGCGGTTTCCACAGATTACGTGTTCACAAGAAATCGTCCGTATTAATTTAACCTCGAATCTAGCAGTCACTACTCGCACTGTACGACTTTTTATTCCACATGTACAAACAAACTCATACCTACGTTTTTTACTTCTCAGTTGTTATTCTTAGTAATGTAAAGTATCTACTGGTTATCGAATATAAATTTTATCATGATGATATTATCCATTTTAAATAGAACTGTAATTAATCAATTGTTATTGCTAATTGTTATCAACGGTATATCAAATTCGCAATGACTAAAAATACAAAATAATCTAGAGCTAGTATATACTTTTGGCAGAGCCACCAATGTACCCCTATAACTTTTAAACGGCTAAAGCACAAATTCTAATTTTCGAGTACAATATATTACATTTTCAGAACAAAATTTTCTGCATAGTCAGATTTCAAATCAGAGACTGTGGCTCTGCCAAAATGAGGCAAGCCAATGAATTTATATCAAAGTAGGATAATTTACTTTAAAGAGTGAATACTTCTTTGATCTAAAATTAATACTTAGTGGGATGTCCACCACTCTTAATTACTGCCTTACACCGACGAGGTATAGATCATATTAAGTTTCGACATCTTGCAATAGAAACAGAGTTCCATTCTTGTAACACAACGTCATACAATTCTCTTAACGTGCGACTACTTGTCTAATCTATACATATAATAAAAGAGTAGAAAAAACAAAAGAAAAGCGAATCTGTACATTGAAGTTAAAAAAAAAATTTCACTGCCCGGATGTTACTGAAGACCAGTAGAGTCCAAAAATATAATTAAAAAATTTCTTATCTGTCTGTATGTATGTATGTATGTACGGGCTAATCTTGGAAACTGCTGTACCGAACTTGACGGCGTTTTCACTGTTTAATAGCTTTGAGTTCGGGCCTCATACTGGTATAAGTCATATCTCAATAAAATGTCAGGATGCTGAAATACAAGTTGACCTCTCATTTCATATCATTTGTATGAAAGTGTAGTTCAACATTACTGGTCGTTGCAAGAACTTGACAGAAAGTGACAGAGATGTTTTAAAGCTCATTTATATATTTATTTTAGCTGATGTATTTCAGGTATTTCCACAAGTCTCGATACAAAAAGTTCGCTATTCGATAATTAGTGGCCCAGTATTAGACCGGTGATCGTCGACAATGTCAATATCGAAGCTGTTCAGGAGTACGTCTGCCTAGGACAGACAATATAGTTGGGTAGGATCAATTTCAAAAGCTGACAGAAGAATCCAGTTAGGGTGGGCAGTATTCGGAAAACTGCGTCAAGTCTTTACGTCACCTATTCCACAATGTTTAAAGACAAAAATCTTTAATCAGTGCATCCTGCCTGTCATGATTACAGCGCGGAGACGTGGACACTGATGGTGGGCCTGATCCACAAGATTCAAGTGGCTCTGCGAGCTATAGAAAGCGCAATGCTCGGGGTCTCTATGAGGGATATGATTCGTAATGAGGAGATCCGATGAATAACGAAGGTGACCGACATAGCCGAAAGAATTAGTAAGCTGAAATGGCAGGTCACATCTGTCGTAGTACCGAACGGCCGTTGGGGCAGACGGGTTCTAGAGTGGGACGCGACGTCCCACGCGCAGGGTGGGACGCCCTGCCGCCAGGTGTATGGACGACCTGAAGATGGTGACCGGAAGCGGCTGGATCTGTAGGGCGTTGTGGCATTCATTGGGGAAGGCATGTCCAGCAGTTTGACAGACATTTTGTTGTACAGTTAATTGGATATGCAACATAGGAAGGGAATAGGAGGGGAAGGAAGTCGGATGGAAAAGAATAGAGGGATTAGGGTAAGAGAGGAAAGATGAGGGGGCAGTGGTAAATAAAGGGTGTAGGAAGGGGTGGGGGAAAGGGTATTCAACGTTGTGGGAAGGGGATGGACAAGGAAAGAAAGATAGGGTATGGAAAAGACAAATTTTAGGGGGGGGGGGGGGGGGGAAGGAAATATCACCTAATTTGCACAATATTAAAATATAAAAAAAATTATGGTTGATATGATAATCTTTGAATTCATGATAAATGTAAATGTCAACTTTATTTAAAAAAAAGCGGCCAAGTGCGAGTCGGACTCGCCCATGAAGGGTTCCGTAGCAGCAAGTAACATAATATAAAAGTTATTGTAGTTCGTTGTAACTTTGATCGATGTTTTAATAATAGTATTGTGGTTTACGATTTATGACGTATTAAAAAAAACTACTTTCTAGATCTCTTTCCAACCAATTTTCGTTGGAAGTTTGCATGGCAATGTACATCATATATTTTTTTTAGTTTTATCATTCTCTTACAGGGGGGGGGGACACATTTTACCACTTTGGAAGTGTCTCTCGCGCAAACTATTCAGTTTAGAAAAAAATTATATTAGAAACCTCAATATCATTTTTGAAGACCTATCCACACGTATGGGTTTGATGAAAAAAAAATTTGAGTTTGAGTTCTAAATATGGGGAACCCCCAAAATTTAAGGTTTTTTTTCTATTTTTGTGTGAAAATCTTAATACGGTTCACAGAATACATCCACTTACCAAGTTTCAATAGAAAGTTCTTATAGTTTCGGAATAAAGTGGCTGTGACATACGAACGGACAGACAGACAGACAGACAGACAGACATGACGAATCCATAAGGGTTCCGTTTTTTGCCATTTGGCTACGGAAATCTAAAAAACTGTGGTCCAACGGACGAAACCGCCGCCGGAACGCTAATTTTTACCCGACTTCAAAAAAGGAGGTTCTCAATTGGATAGTATGTTTTTTTATGTATATTAATATTTTTAATGCATACCCAGATTAATAGATTTCTTTTAGGATTTAGTAACACGTAATACATAAGAATGTGTAATGTTAAGTTGTCCACGCGGACGAAGTCGCGGGCAACAGCTAGTCTAATAAATAAAATAGTAAACTTCGCGTGTCTGTACATAGAAGATATTGGCAAAAAAATGGGGGGTCTAAGGATAAGCAACAGAACACATTTCGATCATTTTTGAATTTTTTTTTTGTGTGTCTGTTTATCCGTTTATCTGTTTTTCTGTTTGTCTGTTAGTTTGTGCACGTATTACTTAAAAACTACTGAACGGATTTTGATGACTTTTCACAGAAACATAGTGCTTAATTCGGTGTAACATATAGGCTTTATTTCATTGCAATCAGTGCAGTCAATCAAAAGTTATGCGAATTTATAGTTTCCGAAAACTCGCATACACTGCAAAGAATATACGGTGTAAATGCTCGACTGAATTCGTGAGCGGTAGCGGGAGCGGGTATGGTACCAATATTATGTGAGTTTTTGAAAACTATAAATTCGCATAACTTGAGTTAGCCGATTACGATGAATTTTTGCATACGTATGCAACAAAGTAATGCTGGGAGGAATTTGGATTACGATTAAAGGTCCGCGCCACGCCGACGTGCCACCGCCGACTTACCACTGCGCGCCGCCGCCGCAGGGTCATTGAAAAATTCGCGCCGACTTCAATATTTAACTAAAATTCGCGCGTGCGACGCGTCACGATACCTAGCAACCACCCACATATCGTTGCCTTGCAACCTCATGAAGGCGACCCAATTCATGTCGAAGTCGAGGAAAAAGATGATGATACCAGTTTTAGTCAGCATGAACTGTTCGGAAATTCAGAATACGTCCCAAGTATAAAGACGGCGTCACCGACTTGCTGGCACAGCGTGCTTATAAAGCTCATTGACACATTGCTGTAATCGGGCACCTATAAACAAGATGCTCAGTAAGATTGATCAGAGTGTCATTAAAATTTACGCCGAAAAGTTGAACATTTTAGAAGACTTAATAAACTGTCTTACAACCTAAAAGCCGTGGAAATGTCGTCGCAAAACGCGTCGTCAAAAAATTTCCGTATCTTCCTCCCGCATCCGCTACGCCATCTCCTTCTGCCGCATCACTTCCTCGCAGAAGGATATCATCGCTTTCCAGGATCTCTGGCTGTCGACCATGGATTTTTACCACAGTCGGCAGCGAGATCCGCCCCTACAGTAGCGACAAGTCGCGCCCAGCCCGGACACTCCGCCAACGCTTGCTGCGCCGTATCCTCGGCCCCCCGCCTTTCTCCGACCCATCTTGAGAAGACGGATCAGAGGACTCCTATGCTCCAGACACCAGCGGTTGGTTCCTCCAACCTTTCCGTCCACTTCCGGAGAAGGATCCTGGGCGAGCGGTTCCTCCAACGCTGGATTTCCTTCGGTAGGGGAGGCTCCCCTCGAGCTCGCGACTCTCCGCGACCCGACGGTATACCTCCGCCAACACCTCGGCCTTTAGCTTCCACATTGGAGTGCCGGCTAGCAAGCATGTCGCCTCGCACGAGACGGTGTGGTACCGTCGTATCAGCCTGATCGCCATGACCCGCTGCGGTCTTGGCAGCAAGGCCTTGTTGTGGGCGGTCAGGGCATCGACCCATACGGGTGCCCCGTATATGGCTAACGACCACACCACCCCAGCATAGAGGCGGCGGCAGCCAACGTCCGGCCTCCTAACGTGACTGGAATAGCGGCATCCCTGTAGGTGCTGCTGCGGGGCCGCCACGACCGTTTCGTCGGCGTAACAGGTTACATCGATGCCCTCATGTTCCGGCCGCGCCGCACCCAGTCGTACCCGATGTTCCACAGGAGCGGTCCGAGGACCGCGCTCTGTGCGACACCGTACGACACTCGCCTCCTCCTCCAAGCATTCTGCGTCGGGTAGGCGACTGCTCTCTCGGAGAGATAGGCCGCCACGATCCAACACAGGTACTCTGGCACACGTGGTACCTCAGCGCCTCCTTTGTGGTGTCCTAGGGCAGGGTGTTGAAGGCGTTGGCGATGTCCAAAGACACCGCTCGACGACCTTCCCCTGAGACACCGCTTCCTCCGCCAGGGCCCTCTCACCCGCGCGATCGCGTCGATAGTGGACCTCTGTGGAAGCGCTACTGTCGATGCCAAATGACGTATTGTTAATAATTTAAAGACTAAAAAATAAAATGCTCCTCAGCCTGAACAAAAGGTTATGTTACTGAAAATACTGTTGCAGACTCTCTGCTTGACCCACATTTCGCTAGTCTGAAAGAAATCGATAAATACGCAGAAAATCAGCAAATGACAAAAACTACATGCTTGGCTGATGTCGTGAGAAAATTCGCCAGGACTCCGATAAACCAGAATCTGTGGAATCTGCTCCTTCTTTAAGAAATTCTTGAAGAAGGATCAGGTTCCACAGATTCTGATTCATCTGCGTTCCTGACGAATTTCCTACTGCTTGATTGCAAGAAAATGAAAATTTTTTTTTAAGTTTTTTCAACCACATAATAATAACACCTCCATACGCGTCTCTCAGACGATTTCTGTGTTCAGATCACGAGTTAAAGTGCACTACTTTACTCTCTGTCAATAATATATCGTATATTTTTATTATATATATATATAAAAATCATATTATATTCTATTATATATACATATATATTTATGAATCTGTATTGGTATTTATAGTTTATTAGTTTATGCTAATTGTATTGTATGTTCTATGATTATTTAATATGTAGTACGCGACTACTGCCTCTCCATAATCCCTTGTCTTCACCGCAGGTTAGCTGGAAGAAATTTCTTTAGAAATAAGCTTATCCTTTTGTATAATTTTCTTTTCTTTGTGTTGTTCTTTGTATGTGTGTGTACAATAAACTATCGGTCTCACGCCGCGGTTCATAGCCTTTAGCGCCAATATGGCGGCAATCAAATAGGCTAATTAGTACAACAGCAGCCAGTCCAGTACATATATTTATATAGGTTTTGGGCTGCAAATCAGCATCGACCAATATCCGATAAACATCTCATACAAGGCTTAAATAACGCTTATTTCAATTAGCGTGCAGTTCCCTGCACACCGCACCTTAGCACTTTGACAGATTTATCAGGACAGAATTATAAGCATTTAGAGTCTATTGAGCTTATTATTTGATACACATCAGCAACAGCGACATCTAGTAGTAACATTAATAGCACACTCACCGCTTTCCTCCTCTCAGGGCCTTCTAAGGGCGCGCTCTGGCCGGGTATGGAGGCACGGCCGCGAAATATGTCCATCACTTTAGCCATCGCACTGGGCCGTCGGGTTGTCGAAGCCGTCACCGTATGATAGTACTGTTGGATAGAGACAAAATTGTTATACGACTTACCACTATATTATAGCACATGATCAATTGCCTACTAACTACCATCAATTAATGTGAGTCAGATTTATATTATAATTTGTCTCATTGTTTCACATTACAATTATGTTAAACTAGATAAATCCCACCACACATAACAATTCACATGCTACTCAACGACAACCGAATAGCGCGTTAGTTTAGAAAATGCAATCTCTTGATCACTCTGAATAATATAATTCATTTACCCTTTCCATCAAGTTTTCACACCAAAATTATTGTTTTAATTATATATAGGGTATATATAATGTGTGATTGAGAGACATTCAAACAATCATTGTGTAATTTTGAATTTAGTTATTATTAATTCTAAATTTTATTTATATTTTATAAATTAATATTTTAATATTATTTCTTCCAAAAATATATACATAACATATATAATGCTCATGCCTTGGTCCCAGATGGGTAGGCAGAGACGATGTATTCCAAAAACAAATAAATAAATTTATACCTAATTTATTTTTAAGGTTTTTTATTTTCACGGATACTTGCACGATTTATGCATGTATTTATGTAATTTAGATTTTATTGTGGTCACGCATAGCATTTGTAAAATATCAACTCGAGGAATCTGCGTGACATTTAGTGTATTGGCTACTTTTACTACGGCATATTACCAGATGAAACTAGATTAGTCATGGAAAATTTAAAAAATACTGCCTTAGTGGTTAGTAATTTGAAGAACCTGTTATGCAAAATTACAAGTTTCTAGTGATTTGAGCTGTGAGCTGTTGACAGATCAGTCAGTCATCGGCTATCCTTATACATTATGTACTTATATTAGAATTAAGAGGATTGTTACAAATTAGTCTGGCATACAAACTGTCGATTCAAATATCTGTAAACTGGAAAGATCGTTTCTAATAAAACCTTATTGCTTATATTGCACGAAATTGTTTATAATTACTTCTTATTTTAAAAATAATGCTGCCACCACTGACGTTCTCTTTAAATTATAGACAATGAATTCTGAACAAAATCTTCACTATAAAATATCCAAAGTACTGCGTAATGTCTTTTATCTGTTGAATTTCTAATTTCTAAGGTCATTTGGAATAATACTTTGGCATTCTGAAGGCGTCACATGCCCGGCAGTAGTCTCCTACTGATCGCGAATGAGCTCAGTATTGCATGCTCAGTAATACATTTTATTAACATTGCCGTTCTTTTTACTGCAGATTAGAAATCTAGTTACTTATAGAACATAATTGTATTATTTGTAACTTCTATAACGTGTAACTGTATTTGTTTGTGCAATAAAGTGTATTGTATTGTATTGTATAATGTAGTCACGTAATTATAGGGATTTCAGACTTTCAATAGTAATGTAAAATATCTTTTTTAAAACAAAATATATCAAAATCAAATTCAACGATGTCGTGTATAAAATTTCGTTGGAATGATTTACTGATATATGAGTTGAAAGTTTGAGAGAAACGTCTTAAACAGATTATTACCCTCTTGTCACTGCCAGGATGTGGGTGGGCTGACCCGTCCTTAGCTTTGACTGCCGCTGCCGATGCCGGTGGCGTGCTGCTATCCACAGGTTTGGACGACTCGGATTTAACGTTGGAATCTTTGGTTAGGGTGTTCGTTTTAGTCATGTTCTAAAAAAAAGGTATACATAAAAATATATCTTTACGCCCAGTACTTTTACCCTACCAGAAAATGGAATGCCAAGTATTTCCATGTCTTTTTAACATTAACGCATCCCTTTAGCTTCAATTTCGGGTCCTTGTTAATGAGCTGTATGGTAGTTCAAATTCAAAACTTTAATTCAAATTAACAGCCCATCACTAATACGATTCACTATTGGGCAGAGGCCTACCCTCATAACGAGGGGTGTATGGCCATAATCCACCACGCTAGCACAGTGCGGGTGAATTAGACTTTACATACGCTTTAGATAAATGCTTTCCTTCACTGAAAACTATGTAGTATTTATATTACGAAAAAATAATTGGTACGGGCCCGGCTTTGAACCTGTCCGTGACTTTATTAATGAATGTGAAGCAAGTGCACTATCAACTTGGCTATCAAGAGTTCAAATATATTTTTTTACCTACTGCTCTTCAAATTTTTATTGTGAGATAAGTTAGTAAGTACCTGAACCGCAGCTTTAACTTGCTGCATGATAGAAGTCTGTTTCTTGGCATCGTTGCGTTGCCGGGACTTGAACATATCGAACAGTGCCGGCCTGCGACTCACCCCGGTGGTTCCTAAAAAAATTAACGTTAGTGGATTTATAATGCATGCATGCATGATCAACGAAAGTAAAAACTTATAAATTGAAAATTTTATTCGTGTGTCATGAAATTCTCAGCAATTCTCTCTCTCTCTCTAAGTAAAAAAATAAAAGGGCACTGATGGGCTTAAACTAAGTTGTCTCTGACGTTTTCAGGCAAAGAAGGATCATATTATATTTTCTAAAATGTAATTAATAGCTTTAGATGACCTCATCGGGAGCAATAATACACGTATATAATTATGTTTGATTTGTTTTTTGCATCTTTTTTCGGGAATATTTGTTGAAGAAAACTCACAAGTAAATCATGATTAATAGCGAAAAAAATTGGATTATTTGCATAAATATTTATATATATATAACTCCGATAATAATTAATATTAACCACTAAGTTATAAAATTCATTAGATTTTTTTTAAATTAATGCATAAAAATTCCCATTCATAAAAATTCGTTAAGTTTCTACTAAATAATCACAATCATACATACATTTACAAGATAAGGGTTCAAGGTATATTATCTTGTAATTTATTTAGGATTTGTGAATGTAAGCTCTTTCAAGCAATCTTATAGTAGCCTCCCTGTAGAAATACTTAAGACCAATGCATCTTATTAACGTGCACGTTTCTTGCTTTTTGCAAATAGGTAGTTCTGCTACTCACCATGTATAGTCTGCTGATACATAAGGTGCGGCTGGCCCTCGTCTGCGGAGGCCCTTCGCTTCCTCTCGCCCACGGATTGTGTGCTACGCGAGATAGCCTCATCCAGCCGTTGCTCTGAAATACCCAAACATTTTATAACGTTTAAGACAGATGTTTAAAACAAGATTTATGTAATCAACAAGCTACATTAAGGCCGCCCAACATTTGTCAGTGGTTCAGATTACCATCCGGTATCCGGCCGGATAGTAAAAGTAGGCCGGATAGGCCGGATACCGGATAGTTACCGGATATTCATTTCATCGCTAGATTTTTTCTAAACTTTAAATGCATTATATTGACTGCTTACAAACGGTGAAGGAAAGCATCGTGAAGAAACCCGCACATCTGAGTTACTCGTACATTAATCGTTGGAGCAATGTAGGCAGTATGGACAGTCCTGTGTGATACCGAACAAGGTTCATGCAGTTCATAATAAAATAACCCATCAACCATACTGGTTGTATGGTTATAATGTTGGTACTAGATAAATTACCTTTATAATGAAATTCCCGAGCCTAATGCTAAAAGGAAATGTACTGGAATAAGAGACTGATGTAGATAGATGACAATGATAAAAAAACTCATGGCACTGCTTGAATGACAAATAACTTTATCAACTCCCGTACCGTAATTGGCTTATTAATATTTTATACCTACATTATTATTGTACGGATTTTTCATTCGATAATGAAATTCAAATAATCCTCATGAACTGGAGCACCGTGCCGTTTCGTAAGCGGGAATCGGTTAGCGATAGCCATCGTGCACGGGGAATGCCTGGCGGTAAAGACCGCACACACACACACAAACGTGTACGGACAAGCTGGTGCGCCTGTAGTAGTAGCAGTAGGTTCTGAAATCGGTTCGCTTGTATGGAGTGCCGGGGGTGTGCCAGATCCCTGCCGATGTGCCGCCATTACGCGCTTCAAGTCATTAATTTGATTAAATTTGTCAATAATTTATCGTTAAATCGATTAATTTAATGGTAAAATGATAAACAGCATTGATAACAATACAAAACTAGGATTTGACATCTGACGTTGACATGACATCCCCTGGCAAACTTGAAATGGCCACAGAACTAACCAATAAACTTCAAGATTGCAAGGTTCAAAAAATTAAGGAGATTAAGAAAGGAAACTGCATGGATAATTTCATGATATTTTGAACCCTGGAAGTTTGCACTGTGTACATATACACAATGTAAACCTTATTGAAATTTTTTATTTGATATTTTTGTCTTTTATCGAAACTATTTTATGGTCATAGAAAAAGTGTGTATGCAAACGCACATAATTAGGTACTAAAACACTCGTGCTGTATATTGCGAGTCTGGGCTACGCCTGGTGTCACAAACCCGGCACTCGCTCGTGTTTTAATGCTCTTGATTATGAGACAGTTGCATAATACTATTCATTTATAATTCAAACGTGTTTACTAAGAGGGTGTCCTTGACATCATTTGCCAACAAACAGCTAAATGTGAACCCTCACTGACTGTCGTCAGAAATTTCCAGAAAACCAAAACCTTTTGTTTCCCATACAACGTCAAATTGTATAGGAAACCCTAAAAGATTGTTTGCTGGAATTTATAATAGTCCAAAAGTTTTTGGATGTCATGAATGAATCCATTTACCTGTAAAAGTTATTATCGTGTTTAAAGGGCATCTGTACACCATTATTTAAAAGTATAAGTGGCATAAAAAACCAACTGCTCCAATCGCCAACCTCAGCCTACCTAACTGGGCCACACAAGTTACAGCGGTACCAGGCATCATACTGCGATGGCTGACACGTCTGCCCAGCGCGGACACAATGAGTATTTATTTCCGCAACAAGGAAAGCCAATGTCCAGCTGTGGTCGTTATAGGCCGGTTATGATGCGAAATATAGTTGTTCAGCGAATCACCTAAACTACTTGACGTATTTCTTTGGTGGTTTATGGTTGAATTTGGTATACACATACCGAACCAGGAGAATAATACTAAGTAGTGCGCGCAAATAAAATCGCAGGAAAAAGCTAGTTAGATATATAACGAAAATGTAGCAAATGTACGCCTTTTGTCTGGCTAGAAATCTGGCATTTCGCCAAAATTTGCGTGAAAGACTTAAATGTGTAGGCGCACTCTCTAGCAAACATAGTGCTGATCCACTACACTTACAGCTACCATACCAATAAATCTATATTTACTACCCGTGTATAATACAGCCACCAGTGTCGGTCAATACGTAGACACACTAGGCGGTAAGTGCTTTTGGACTTGTAACACTCTTGGTGTAACACGTTACATAGACAACAAATAAATGATAGTTTTTCCTAACTGGAAAAATACTATAAGTACTAGGTTAGTCATACAAGGTTAAGAAATAACACAAAATAAACTAAAAACAACATTGTCTTAATTTAGATCATATGATATAGTTTCAGGACGGAGTCTAAACCTATTGCAAAGCAGACCGCCAGGTTGTCGTCGGCGCACAAAGTCTATCTAATCTAACACATGCCTTTACATATCCTCGCTGGGCAGTGTTGGGCAAAACGGATTTTAACTACCAACTCAAACATAGCAACTTTTTTCCCTTTTATAGTTGAAATTGCAAACTAGTTTGCGTCACTTTAAGTTGTATCTAAAACAACAAATATAGTGAACTACATGTAGTTGATTTAGTCAAGTAATTTCTAAATGCAACTACAATAATTTATAATGGGAATTATAATTACTTACATTTTTAAAAACAAATCCTTTTATTTAATACCTTTACACACGTTACATTTAGACCCCACAAAACTGATTTCTCAATTTGACTGAAAGGCGAAACATATTAACTGGTAAATTTCTTAATGAGAAGTGGTGACCAGGGTCTAATGATGGAGTGGGAAGGTGGTTAAAGGAACTTCTGGGGTTGGGGAGGTACGGGACAGGAGGAACAATTTGAATAAACCACCACTGCTTCAGAATTGATAAGAAAGAATTTTTACTCTGCATAAATAATACTAAGTTGTTTGTACAGTAACTTCACCATAGTAGTTTCACTACATGTGGTTGAGAAACTACAATAGTTCGAATTACAAATAGTTCAGAAACCCCAACTACATTGTAGTTAACTACTATAGTTTGCAACTTAAACTACAAAAGTATTTAACTATGCCCCACTCTGATCCTCGGTCCTGACGTGACTTACACTGGTACGGTTACGGATTAGACATTAATACTAATAAACGGTACGGCCACATCGCAGAACATTCTTACTAATCGAACTTTGTAATCGAATTAACAAATTGTCCGGTACAATAAGTGAACAAAATGAATTACACAATATAAATTTGAAAAATGTGGAAATCTGACACCCTCCTCAACTTTTATTCCCGTATTTTTGACATGTAAACTAATGAATGAGTTACATCCGGAACAGATGATTACACCAAGTGTCCCAGTGGATTTTTTAGCATTAAGAATATTAGTGCATTTATATTCATTAAATAAACGTTACATCTTGTCACAAAACACAAATGATTGAATACTTTGAAGAGAAGACTAGAAGTCCGATTGAAAAAAAGAATTTCTTTATAAGTCATGAATGCAGGAAAAATTAAAATGTATTTTTTCGATTACTAGCCATCTACAGGTCATACCATGAAGAAATATAATTTTTCGCACCTTGAGGTGAGTTATGAGGTGCAAAAACCTGTAGTCTTACTCGACCCGCGGGAGAGAGCACCTTATATATAAATGCGAAGTGCCCGACTTAACTTGTTTATTGAAGTTATGTCGAAGAGTAGGGTGTAGTTATCTCACCTCGTTTTTGTCGCCTGTCATCGCTGCTCCTCCTTACATCTTTATCCTTCGGAACCTGCGGTTTCTTCTCCAAATCAGTCTCTTTGGGAGCACTCTGTGATCCCCAAGTACCGGAGCGTGTTCTCTCTGGTTCTGCTTTCTCCTCCTTTGGCAAAGCCTCTTTGACTTCTTTAGTTGCATCACGCTTTGAGAGCTCTTGACTTGAAGGCGACACCTGTGAGAGTTGATTAATATTGATTAAAACTATAGTGGACTTACTTAACTAAACTAAAACCGGCTCTAGTAAAGAGCTCCACCAAAGGTTCTTTTTTACCGTTGATTACCGCATAGTGTTTAACTTTTTTGATAGAATTCACAACTAGAATCACACACTCGTAAAATAAGTTTAAATAATTTAAATAATTGCAATATGACGAAAAGTTATAGATAAAGATTATATCATAGGTTATGCTTACTTTTTTGTCATCGGTTCTTTTAACCCAGATGTCTTCTAAATCAGTAGATACCCCATCAACAGTAGCTCTTATTTCTATTAAACTACTATCGAAGTAGTTTTTATCACGGTGGAGATTCTGTCGTGCAAATATGTCCCGTACATTCGGTCTCTGTTCTTCTGCACCCTTGGTTCCGAAATGTACGGTGTGCGCATTGTGAACCTGCGAGCGCAGTGCCCGCTCCACCGGCGCAGGCGGTGGCTCCGCCTTAGTCACGAGAAACTTGTGCCGAGCCCCCATCACCGTCTGCTTTGGGGGTCCCTGACCTATTGGGCTCATAGGACGATCGCAAGATATCACAGCATCCGGAGCGGCGGCGTCAGCCTCGCCTACATCGCTAGCTATCCGCTCCCTTGCCAGAGCATCCAAGCTGCCTTGTGAAGCTACTTCCGAACACGACTCAGATGAAACAGCCGAAGGCGGCGGGTCGACATCTTTCTTCTCGTCATCTTCGTCTTCCTCGCGACATTGTGACAACCGGCGACGTTCAGCGAAAGGAAATGGCGCATTCGAGTTAGAGTTAAGACTCGACAGATTATTACAATGATTCATAAAATAATGCTGGAAGAAACTATCCGTTTCTGGCGTGTCGTTGCCATCGCCTTGAATTATGTCTTTGAGAGCAGCTAGTGATGTGATCGTATTGTAATTTATAGCATTAACTAAATCCTCACTGTCGGTGGAACTGCCTGACCCACTGCAGCTACATTCCTCCTCTGCCAACTTACTCATCTGCCGACGAACCTCATCTAACGTTTCGTCTGTCTCTTTCTTTTCCTTTTGTTTCTTCTTCTCATTTTTACGTCGATTCTTTTTAGAT